>PVKZ01001163.1:0-465840 GCA_004027375.1 Macroglossus sobrinus
AGAAAGAAAGAAAGAAAGAAAGAAAGAAAGAAAGAAAGAAAGAAAGAAAGAAAGAAAGAAAGAAAGAAAGAAAGAAAGAAAGAAAGAAAGAAAGAAAGAAAGAAAGAAAGAAAACAAGTATTGGGGATGATGTGGAGGAATTGGAACATTTGTGCATTGCCGGTGGGAATGTAAAAGGGTGCAGCAACTGTGAAAAACAATATGGTAGTTCCTCAAAAAAGTTAAACATAGAATTATACCATCCAACAATTTTACTTCTAGGTATACAGCAAAAGAACTGAAAGCAGGGATTTAAACAGATACTTGTACACCAATTCCCATAGCAGCATTATTCACAAGAGCCAAAAGGTAGAAACAATCCAAATGTTCGACAGATTGAGTAAACAAAATATGGTATGTATTATGGTATGTATACCTATATATACACACAATACATATTATTCATATTAACAAAGGAATGGAATTCTGATACATACCATCACATGGATGAACCTTGAGAACAATACTCTAAGTAAAATGAAACAAGCGCAAAAGGACAATTATCATATGATTCCACTTATATGAGGTACCTAGAGCAGGCAAATACAAGGAAAACAGATTTATGACTGTAGATGTTGACCAAAGTCACCAGGCTGAAGTAGTGTCTGTCAGCCTTCAACACTGTGAAATTACTCACCTCCCCACCCTCTGCCCCACCTCCATACTGTACTCCTTAGAAGGAAGTCATTGCATGAAGCCCCTACCCTTTCCTTTAGAGTGGGTATTTACATAATTTATTTGGAATTCTTCTGCATGCAAGATGTCTCTTTTCCTCCATTTAACTTATCCAATCATTATTTATATTGATTAAACTCATAGATATTTATTTTATATTTTGGGTTATAATCCAATACCTTTTAGTTTGTTTTGTTTTGTTACTCAACTTGTTCCAGCTTTAGCCATTGGGAGCTCTTGCAGTTGCAACTTTGTTTTTGTTTTTGCCTTATTTTTAATTAATAGACCTTATTATTCTAGAGCAGTTTTAGGTTACAAAAACATTGAATGCAAAGTACGGAGAGTTCTCACATACTCTCTTCCACCCCTATTCTCCACACCCCAAGTATTTCCTGTTATAAACATCTTATATTAGTGTGGTGTACTTATTACAATTGATAAGCCAATATTAGTACAATATTAATACATTATTATTAACTAAAATATAGTTTACTTTATGGGTCACTCTTTGTCTTGTACATTCTATGGGCTTTGACAAATGTATAGTGACATATATTCACCATTATAATAGTAGAGTAATTTCACGCCCCTAAAAATCCTGTGTTCCACCTATTCATTCCTCCCTTCTCCTGAAATTCCTGGCCACCACTGATGCTTTACTGTTTCCATAATCTTGCTTTCTCCAGAATGTCATATAGTTGGAATCGCAGTATATAGCTTTTTCAGATTGGCTTCTTTCACTTAGCAATATGCATTTAAGTTTCTCCCATGTCTTTTAGTGGCTTGATATATTCTTTTTCCTCCCTCCCTCCCTCCCTCCCTCCCTCCCTTCCTCCCTCCCTTCCTTCCTTCTTTCCTTCCTTCCTTCCTTCTTTCCTTCCTTCCTCCCTTCCTCTCTTTCTCCTTCCCTTCCTTCCTTCCTATGGGAAAATATACATAAAATTTATCATTTTAATTATTTTTAAGTGTATAGTTCCGTAGTGTTAAGTACATTTGCGTTGCTATGTAACCTATCTCCAGAACTCTTTATCTTGCAAAACTCAAAATTCATGCTCATTAAACAACACCCCATTTCCCCCTTGCCCCAGCCTCTGGCAACCCCACTTCCATTTTCTGTCTCTATCAGTTAGACTACTCTAGGTAATTCATATAAGTGGAATCTTACAGCATTCATCTTTTTGTGGCTGCCTTATTTCACTTAGCATAATATCCTCAAGGTTCATTTGAGTTGTAGTATGTGTCAAAATTTCCTTCCTTTTTTAAGACTGAATATTTCAGTGTTATGTATACCACATTTTGTTTATTCATTTATCTGTCAATGGATGCTTGAATTGCTCTTTTTTTCTATTGTGAATATTGCTACAATGAACAGGGGTGTACAAAGATCTCTTTGAGATTCTGTTTTCAATTCTTTTGGGTATGTACCCAGAAGGATAATTGCTAGATCATATGGTAATTTTAGTTTTTATTTTTAGGAACTTCCATATACTTTCCATTGCAGCTGCACCATTTTACATTTCCACCAACAGTGCACAAGGGTTCCAATTTTTCCACTTCCTTGCGTGAGGTGGTATCTTATTGTGATTTTAATTGCCATTTATCATTATTGGTGATGTTAAGCATCTTTTCAGGTGCTTGTTGTTCATTTGTATATCTCCCATGAAGAAATGTTGATAGCTAATTTCTTTTTTTGGCTGAATGATATTCCATTGTTATGGATGTTATAGTTTTTTTAATCCATTCACATATTGAAGAATATCTTTGTTGTTTCCAAGTTTTGGCAATTATAAATAAAACTTCTGTAAATACCATGGAGTATGATTGGTGGGCGATAGAATAAAAGCATGTTTAGTTTGTAAGAAACTGCAAATCTGACTTCTCAAGAGGCTGTGTACCATTTTCCATTCCCAAAAGCAAATGAACGAGTTTCTGTTGATCCACATTCTTGCTAGTATTTGTTGTCAGTGTTCATAAATTTTAGCCTTTTAATGGGTACTAGTGGTATCTCATTGTTTTTTAAATTTGCATTTCTCTAAAGACATATTGAGCATCTTTTGCATAATGCTTATTTACCACCTGTTTATCTTCTTTGGTGTCTATTGAGATATTTGCCCATTTTAAAATTTGTATTTTCTTATTGTTAAATTTTATTTTTTGTATATTTTTGATATTAATCTTTTTTGGTGTTCTGCAAATATTTTCTCTCAGACTGTGGCTTATTGTCTTATTCTCTTAACTTTCAGAGCAGCAATTTTTATTTTTAATGAAGTTCAACTTACCAATTTTCACAGGTTGTGCTTTTGGTGTTACATCTACTTTCTATTCGGCAATTTGTCTTTAAAAAATTTGTTCATTTCATCTAAGTTGTGAATTTATTGGCATAAAGTTCTTAATATTCTTTTATTATCCTTTTAATATCTGTAGGATCTGTCCTTATTTCTTATTCCATTTTTGATTTTTCTAATTCGTGTCTTTTTTCCCCCCATCAATTAATTTGGTTATAGGTATATCACTCTTATTGATCTGATCAAAAAATGTTGTTTCATTCATAACTCCCTATTCTTTCATGGCAATCACAAATCACAACTGCATTTACATTTTTAAGAAAGAAATTGCCTATTTTTGCTTTTCAATGCATATTGTATGTCCAACACTTAAAGCCCAATGCTTGAGTGAAAATATGCTCAATTCACCAAGAGTGTGGAACTTCTCTCAATTCCTCTCCTGATATACAATATTATCATATGAATTGTTACATAACGAAGTATTTTAATCTGGCCGCAGTCTCTACTTAGAATTCTCAACCAGTAGATAGGAATTTTGCTTCATGTTCTTAAATCTCCCCTAAGTTAATATTTTCTATTATCTCTTTTCAGTCCAGCTTCTAGTTTCCTCTCTTATTAAATTTTTCAAACAAGAATGCTTCATAAGTATTTACTTGAACAAAAATCTCAGGGTTGAGGAAAATCTGTAATGAAAGTAAATCTACTTACAAAAAAATTTTGTCTAAGAATCACTTTCAGTTAAGGAGGGGTTGTTATTTATCTAGTACATTATGATATAAATAAGGCTTTATAACTTGCCTTTAAGTTCACTGAACAATGCTCCTATCTTTTCAACAACATATTTGTAAACAACCTCTGGAACACAAATTATCCTCTTATAGTTATTTATATTCTCTGTGAGGCACATAGCTAAATTGATAGCTTCTAAACATTTCTATATTTTAAAATTCTCGGAGCATAATAGTTACTTTTAAGATTAGTCATTGTTTTCATTCTTAAAGCTTTGCAACACTTTTACATCTAAATTTTTTGCATTTTTTGCTTTGTTTTTAAAAAAACTATCAAATTAGTATGTTCTAAAATTCTTGAGGAAAAGGCTAAATGTGTTTTTAACCCTATTTTAATAAGTTATTTTTTAAAAAAATGGTGCATCTTTCCCCTTCAGAATTAGTATGAACTAGAAAATGGTGAATGTAATAGTGAGAATAAAACTCTCTTGACTTCCATGACTTCCAACTGGCTTTTTTTTTTTTTTAAATGACTGTATTTCAAAGGAATGCCTTGGAAGGAGGGCTTAGGATGGTGGTAGTTTAAAATCAAGATGGCTGTCTCATTTGACTCATTTTAAATAAACAACTGTATGTAGATACTATCATTTAAATTACCAGCTCAGAACTTCAAAGGTAAATGGTGGGGGGTGGAGGTAAAAATCAAGATGTTGGTGGTAGATTATTCCATTTTACAATGGATGAGTCAATTTTTAAATATATGGTATTACTAGTACTTAAAAATAATCTTATTTTTTCATATTCTCAATTTTTCTTATATTTTAAAATATCTCATATATGAATGTGAATTAGTAAAGAAGTTCAAATTTAATATTTGAAAAGAAGTTTACATTTAATATTAGGAAGACACTAATTTAACTAACACTACTTTAGCTTTCAATAAGATGGCATGTAAAAATCAGGAAAAATACTACTTTAAAAAAAACATACTTTAAAAAATTCTGAAATTGAACTTCATTTTTCATTTGTATGTCTCCAACTTAATAACATTAAAATGAAAAGTGTATGTGTGAATAGAAGTATGAGTCACCCATGTCTACACTATCCAGCCCCAAAGAACAGAGAAAACACAAAAATGTTATAAAACAAGCTTTATTCTGCAATACTTTATCATAATGAATTGCATCTCTTTGGTAAAAATAAACTTTATAAACACTTTAATAATCAGAGATTAGATACAAAAACTAAACATTTGTTAAGTTGTTTTTAATATGAGCAATGGCTGTCAACTGAGAAGTGGTTCACTTTGACTGGTCTACTGGCAGTTAAAACTCAAACTCAGGGGAAATTTTTATGCTACATTAGAAAAGAGAATAAGGAAACAGTTTAATTCAAATTTCTTGAATCGGACAGCATTCTTACACTTTCGTTAAAAATAAATAATAATTACAATGAATTGGCAATCATACATTTTTATACATTATGATGGCAACATCATACTTTAAAATTAAGCACTTAGTTTAATAAAGAAACGTACAACAATTTAAAAACAAATTTTGACAATGGCACTGGCAGTTAGATGCAAAAAAATATGCTTTAAGAAAATAAAGGCAGGTATACAATAAAATACTCTACTTTGTTTTTCAATAAATATTTTGACTACATCATTAACATAATGAAGTAAACTTTGTTTAAATCAAAGCTTACACATTTCAAACTAACAAAAACTAAAAAAAATATGTAAACCAGAAAGCCTCAAAGTTTCTTATTTCAATGCTATGGTCTTCACAAAAGGTAGTTGAGTTACTGTAGTATTTAAGACAATAGTCTCATAGATTTGTGAAGCATTCACATCTGTTACTTAAATTGCTGGGAAAGGTCTCCTGGTCTACCAAGACACACACATTCCCTCTTTAACACTTTCTCTAGCTTTGAATTCATGCTAACATAGATTTAACTGATCAACCCTTTACATAATGCCTCAGAAAGTAGCAAAAGAAAAAAATATATATTCTAAACTTTACTATATATAAAGAATTCTAAGAGAAGTCATGCTGGCAAGGAGAACAGGAAAGACTCAAAGGTGGAAAAAAAGGAGGTGATCCACCAATAATTTAGCTTTTGCACGAACACAAGTAATATTTTCTTTCTCTGAATTTGAAGAGTAAAATAAAATATTAACTAACTTAGTAATATATTGCACAAATATATTTTTAAAATATATAGTATTCAGGAAACAATGATTCTATTTGGGATGTGAAAGATGAAGATTTTTGAGGCAAAACTTTTACTAGGGACCTATTTATAAACTGGAATTGGTTGTAACGATTTATATCGATGTAAGGCAAATTATAGGTTTGCTTAAATCACAGTTTTAAAATATGTTGGAAAATATATAACTTCTCCAGAATTGCCAACTTGTTTTTATTACAGTAAAATTTTGGTAGTAATATATTGTTGGAGACACATTTTCCAGTCCATAGGATTTGATATGACTTTCCTTAATTGGGTGGTTATTAGCCATGTTTTTATCTCAATACACCTGAGAAATGGTATCATAATGACTATGGAATTAATATGGGGGGCCTTAATTAAAAAGGTTCCTCCCCTTGAAAATAACTGTGTTGGTAAATCAGCAAATAGAAAGTGAGGCATTGAATTCTGTAAAAGAATTAAGTGTAAAATCTGTGTAACTTCTTCCTGTTAGCTTTCAGTGCAAAAGTTTTTATTGCCCTAGCCAGTGATGAATGTAACCTAAACTTTTAAATTTGTGGGAGGAGTACATGAAGAGGGAGAGAAAATCAAGTTTAAAGAGCTATTGTTATTTATATTAAGACAAAATAATTTTGAAGATCCCTATTAGAATTGGAGACAACTTTCTCCTTCTTTATCTTGGATCATCTTCCTTTCCTTACAAAGAATTATAATCTAATGGACAGGAACCAGAGAGAACATCTGCAGAACAGAATTTCAGTAGAACAAAATAAACTGGAACCAGATCATTGAAACACTGCTACTAAGTTCTATCCAGAGGGCCTTCGTAAATAGCTTAAAAATATTGTTACTAAAATGACTTTTATAAAAATCTGTGTACTATTTTATTCTGTGTACTATTTTATATTGTGGTAAAGCAATTTTTTGGTGTTATATTCATTGTCTACAGTAAAAGGTGTTAACTACTACTTTCTGTAGTAGATGTGACATATACAGAAAAAAAAAATTACAAATGACTCATCCTGAGTACTTAAGGACTATTTCTCATTATCAATAAATTTAAAAATTACCAAATTTTGATAGCACCAATTCTATTAGTGTGGCTATCCAGGTTCAATTACAATTAACATAGAAATAGGACAGATAACATTAATGTTATCCGTGGCTTAAAGTCTTGCCAATTGAAAAAGACATTTTATTATGCTTCTCACTTGACAGTTTTGCCCTAATAAACTTTTGAAGTTAAAAGTTTTCTCTTTAAAAAAATCCAAGTAAATGCTTTATAGTCATAGAAATAGCTGAAAGTAACAAATCAAAATCATGAGCCTATGTGTGTATGTATACATATATGAAATTATCGGAAAATGAAAACAAGGTCATTGTCTCTGAAACAGGAGATAGCATAAGACTGAACTTACAAAAAGTTGCTTCTGCCATTGTAAAAAAAATATAGTGAATAAATTTAATTTTATTAGTATTCTGTATTCCTTCTGAATAATATAGTCAAACTATACAAATGATATAAAAAAATTTCTCATACACGCAGGTAGGTTTGTTTGAATACTTAAATGCCTTAGTCAATCACGTTTGAAATTGTAATATAAAAATCTTTTAGCATGGGTTAATAGCATATAACAGGTATTACATTAACACCTCAAAATGGTAAATTATATAAGATTTAATTTTTATATAAATCTTGAAATCCATAAAGGTATTTTGTCCCTAATTTTGTTACATCCTTTTAAATTTAATTGGGTATACATACAAATTTAATTCATACAAAGCTTAGAAAGAAGTTTTTTCCTAAACAAGCCACCTTTACTCATGACAATGTAAGTATTCAAAAGGTTTACTTTAGATTATACTCCATTCCTACTACAAGATTCTCAGAATATAGAACACTTAAGCAAATGAAAGATGCTCATTGCAAAAGTGTGTCAAAACTCCATAACACACTCTATGGCTATATCCTCTCATTGGATAGTTTCAATTCAACAAAGACAGCTAGCAGCTAATATTTAAATGATGGTTGCAAAGCACTCTGGGAAAGAATAAAAGGCCCCAGTAAATGCTGTGCAATATCTGGGAAGTAAAACAAATTTCAAAGATAATATTGCAATAGGAATTGGAGTGCTGTTGGATGAAATTACACTACAAAATTGCCTCTTCTAAATCTTAGAAATCTTTGCTGTACTACCTATTTAACCAAAAGAAATTTTTGAGACATCAAGGATCTTTTACAATTTATATTCAGCTTTGTCGTACTTCGACAAAAAAATTAAAAACAAATAAATTTCAAATCTCATCCTAATAGATTGCATGTGTCAGGAGAGGAGTATATGAGAAAGACATGAGCAAAACTTTTAGCTGGATCAGTAGTTAATTACAGATTGAAAAAGAAAACAGACACATTTTGACATATTAATAGAATAAAAGAATTTTCCTAAAAGTTTAAGATAGAGACTAGGGATTTTCTTATATAAAAATTTCTAAATCTTGGAGACACATCACAAAAATTATGCCTTTAGGACTTCACATCATATTTAGGTTGGGGCATGATCCTAACAGCAATTACTTAATAAAAATTTTAAAAAGAAACAAAATATTTTAAAATAAACAAGTAATTACATCCCTCCCCAACCCTAAAACAAAGGAAGTCCATATGGCTTTAGTATCCCTTGTAAAGAATTATATAGAAGCGTATTGCCACACTTTAAAATAATTTCACACTATAGGTTTTTCTATTTTTTCCTCAGCTTTTGATTTTGTGTCTTTGCAGTACTTATTAGGGAACCCAAACATGTACGAATTCCAGCAAGGTGGAGCAGAGATCCAGCTGCCTCTTTGAGCTCCTCATCAATTTCTTGACATGACTGTTTTCGCATCTTTTTGCCTGACTGCCCTTTTGCAGAGATATCTGTACAAGCCTGTGATGCAAAGCCACTGTCTCCAAGAGGATCATCTTCGTAGTCAACATCTGTATCTTCTTCACTGTGAAATCCTTCACTGCCATCACTTCCCACGTGGCTACTTTTTGGGATAAATTCATATACCTCATCCACTGAGGACAGGGAAGACATACTGGACCTAGACGCACAACGCTGTGCTGCCATGCTACTTGCACTGTAATTGTGGTCTTCTTTTGGATCAATGCTGGTGGCTAAAGAATCACTCTCTTGTAATCGCATAGCACTGGGATGATTAAATGCATTGCCATAACTCCTCTTTTTCTGCAATGCTGTTTTAAGAGGAAGAGGCTTCTCACCTGTAAAAAATAAAACTTCCACCAATAGGTCAGATGTATTTGATTGCAAAAACAAGCTATTTAAAACTACTATATCATTCCTAAATATTAAGTGCTACAGATTAGTAATGTTTTGTACTTCATTTTTTTTTATGCAGAACATATCATTCTGTAGGTATTAATCTGAAACATTTTTTTTTAAATCTGAAACATTTTAGACCACTTCATGATGTCTTGACCTTTCCATGGAAAACAATTATTTTGAGCTGTTTGCAGAGAATGCCTCAATATAAATGTATCACTACACTTCATGTACCACTACAATGGTTTGCTAACCATTTCCTTGTTGATATTTAGGTTGTTCCCAGTTTGTCACCACTACAAATGACACTGCAGTGAAAAATCCTTCTAGATGCCTTTTCTCACACATATGCAAATATTTTTCTAGGAGAAATACCAAGAAATAGAATTATTAAGTAAAAGGACATACACATTTAAAATTGTATTTGGTATTTCCAAATTGCTCTCCAAAATGGTTGTACCAATTTTTATCCTGTGGTGTATGACAATACCTAGTTCCCATATTTAACACCTAACATTGTAAATTATTTAAACTTTTTATAACCTCATGAACAAAAAAGGTATATCTCAGTATTATTTCATATAGTATTTCTTCAATTTTTAGAAAGATTGCATCTTTTCAAATGTGTGTTGTCCACACGTTTTTCCTCCTCTAAAATCCACCTATTCATATTTTGCTGGTTTTTAGCTGAACTTGATTTTTTATGTCTTACTTATAAATACATATACTCATAATTAATCCTTCATTTTATACAGTAAAAAAAAGTATTCTGCCAGGGTTTGCTTATGTTACTTTTCTTAAATATAACTTTTGTTGTCAGAATGCTAATTTAAAAAAAAAAATTTATTTATTTAAATTAGTTTCAATTGAACACTAAAAATTTTGGTGTTTAATTTACCCATCATTTCTTTCATGAATTTTGCAGTTTGTATTTTAAAGAAGGTTTTTCCTATACCAAGATTATACTTTCTTATATTTTCTTATTTATAGCTTTCATTTTTATTTTTAAATCTTCAAGGTAGATTTCTAAATATGCTATTTATTTCTTCATTTCTTGGTCAATGTAACATGATCTATCATAGCACTAACCTCAATTGCTCACTAAGTTAATGGATATATAACAAAAAAGAAACTAAGTTATTCAGATGACAACACAGTTTAGCTAGAAAGAATAATTTTACTGTAACATTTAAATATCTTGCATTCTAAATTACATTTGAAAAGGCAGTCACAAAAATATATTTTAAAAAGAAAAGCATGATTACTTACATTCTAGCATTCCTTGTTCTATAGAAGTATTTAAAAGCATCATTGCAGTGGCAGCATCAATATCAGATTCTGAAAAAGAGTGACAATATTAATGTTTTTTATCACAAGGTTTTGCAAAGAAAAAATATATAAACAAAATGAGGCACATATTATTTTGCAATCTGTATTTGTTCACTTAAAATTATGAACAGTTTTGTGAATAGTACTGTATAAAGGAGGATTGAGAAGTACTAGAAATAATAAAAGCTCTCTCTAATTATTCACAATGAAAATAAAAACATAACTGCATTTCAATACAGTTTGCCCTTAGACAAAAATTACCTAAGAATGTACATTAAGGCATTAATACTTTTTTAGCATTTAAAAAATATTTTTACCTATATATATATCTGTAGTTAGAAAGTACTGCATTAATTACATGCTAGTTACAGGAGATAAAAAATATACGTAATTGGTCAGTCTAGATCATGTGAGTCTACAAAAGCTAAATGAATAATTATTGCTGGCAGAAAAATATTAGTACTAACATCTTTCATTATAATTTTATATGAGCCTGTAAGTACTACAGATTTATATAATACTCAAGAGATCAAACATAATTATGGATAGTACATAAGAAAAACAGGCTTTAAAAGGCTGGTAAAGTCAGTAGGTTCTACTCCAGATAGGATCTTTATGTTCTTGTATCTACTTTTATACTAAAAGTTCCTCTCCAACATGGTGCTCTTTTAGTCCGAATAATTGTCATTGAATAAAAGTAAAATGGTTTAATCCAAAATGTGAAGGAAAAGTTAAAAAAATTAAAAATTTTTAGATTATAAAGGATGTTTAAAATAAGACATGAATATAAAACCTCTCATTTCTAACTCAAAGCTGAAAACTTTTTATTATCCCAAAGTTTTCCATTTTACTTGCAATATTTAATTATGTTATTTTAGATAATAAAGCTGTGAAAATATTAACTTGTTTTTTCCCCCCAACTTGACTGTAAACTTTGTGAAGGCAGGAACTATTTGTTATTGACTTTAATAAACAAGCCTGAGTAAATCAGAGATGGTTGCTATGAGGGAGCACATAATATTAGAGTCTTTTCCCTTAAAATGTCACCTCATAAAACAGTGTCTCTACATGATCATCTTTCCAATTAGACAGTCAGATTCTTAGGGTAGAAACCATGTCTTTATCATCCATAAAAGCTGGGACAATAGTAGGTTCTTAATTAATGCATAAAGAATAAATATATTACATCTTTGCCCTTCTTTCCTTAGATTAAGCTGATTATCACCAAATTATAAACACTGAGTACTTTCAATAATCTTGGCATGTTTTAAGTATTATTAACTCATCTAATCCTTGTAACTTTATGATATGGGTACTATTGGTATTCCCATCTTAAAAATGAGAAAACAGACACAGAAAGGTCTCTAGAAATGACAGAGGCAGGATTTTAACCTCAGTAGTCTACCTCTAGAACTCAGGCCTTCAATTTGTTATTCATTCAATAAATCAAGTGTCCTGTTATGAGCCTGACATCATTCCAGGTTGCAGGGATACAGCAGGACAGACAGGAAAATCCCCAACCTCTCAAAACTCAAAGAAATAATTAAAATACAGTACGTAAGAAAGTGATAAACACTCAGGAGAAAAATTAAGAAAGAAGGGAGATAGAGAGTATTGGAAAAAGTAGTTTCAATTTTAAATACAGAGGTTAGAGAAGGCCTCAAGGAGAGGGTAATGGTTGAGCAAAGACTTCAGGATGGTCAGAGAATGAAGCCATGTGAACATCTGAAGGGAAAGCATTTCAGGCAGAAAGAACAGCAAGTAAAAAGAATTTGAATCAATGATTTCCATGTATTATAGCCAAGAGGCTAGTAAAACAAAGACTTCTCTAATTTCTGTCTTTTACAATGAGACCTGACAACAATTTGATAGAGTTTAGTATTCTAATGTGTCTTTGAAGAGAAAAAGGTACAGCCACTAGCCCATATTGTATCTCTGTGTGAATTGGAAAAAAGGCAGCTCTGTCTCCAGGTGCATGCTTCCCTGTATCAAGGCACACAGCTTGAAAACTGAAGTGTGGGCTGGGTTTCAGACCCCACTCATTGTCTCAGCCAGGTGTCCTTGTGTAGGGCACAACTTGCATGAAAGTATACAAAAGCACTAAGAGAGATTGCTGTTCCATAAAATAAAATTTTTCTTTTAATAGAAGATCTTTCTTATTTCCAATTACACACACACACACACACACACACACACACACACACACACACACACGGAGGTGATGGTGGTGAGAGACTCTAACACTGAAATGTATTATAACGAGAAAACAGTTTCAAAAAATTTAAAATCTTATAAATGAAACATCTATAAAACCTTATTTAAAAATTTAGTATATCTTTAACTTGTAGTAAACTTCCACTACAATTCAAGGAGTCATATTTCTGAAAACTACACCTAAAACTAAAGAAAACAGATAAGAGGTTATCCTGACAATATAAGAGAGTTGTATGAAGACCATTTCTTTTCTCAGTTTCCAAATATTTAGAGTGATGACATAATAAATTAGGAACTGTTTCTATAATAGTAGAAAGATAGTATTATTTAAACATATTTATTTCTTGTAGAAAATTCATTATAGCTTAATTAATTTAGACTCTCCCCATGGAATTAACTTTATGAAACCAAAAACTTCTTTGCAAAAGGATTTTATCTGCCTCTGATTTGCTTGGTTTAGAGCATTTGTAAGTATGCTTCCCACAACGTCTTGCCAATTAATGCTGATGAAAAGTATAACTTTATTAAAATATGCTTTAGAAAAATGACCCATATCATTTGGTAATCAAGAACACCTGATTATCATCAACTTGTGGTTCCTAGCAACTACCTTGCATCAAAACTCTACCCAAGGTTAAGTATCCTTCCACCTTTTGAGGCCCAGCTCAACCATCACACTTTCTTCTCTAAAAGGCCTTTCCTGACTTACCTCTAAACTTAATGTGCCACTCACATCCCCTCCCACCACCTCACATGCCTGCCCAGTGTACTATGCATAATTCTAGCCAAACTTCTTTAATTAAACTATATATTTTCTGAGATCAGGGCCTGGGTCTTTCATTTCTGCATATCCCAAAGCATCTACTATAGTGCTTGGCATCATGTAGGAGAAACTTAATAATTATTTGTAGAATAAATAGGTAAGTGTTTAATCTATTCAGTGTTGTATTTTTTCAAACTTTTCCCTAGAAGTAATATCAAGAGAGAAGAAAAAGCAAATTTCCTTGAAAGTCTATGAATATGCCTTAATGCAACTTGATTTAAATATAAATTTCCTTTAGTCTTATGTTTTTCTCTTAAAACCCATGAGAATTTTGTATTCCACTCCAAGTCAGACCTGCATTTTTTTTAACCTGGAATACCAACTACTTTCACCACCAAGTTAATTATTACTAGGGGAATAGGTCTAAGACTTATGAGTATAGAGATGGAGGGAAGTAAGGTATTAGCAGCACTGGGGACATGATGCATAACATGTATAAGTCATTAGATGAAAGAGAAATACCTACGCTCTAGTTATGAAAAATTGTGACTGAAACCAGAAGGAGAAACTTGTGAAAGTGTCTGCTCCCCAAAGGAAGTGGAACTTAGATGAAATAGAATAAGAACAAGAGAAGATTCTAAATAAACCCTAAAATTCACAAAGAAAACATTCTCAAAATGTGTGCATGAACCAAGCTTGAAAAATAAGGATAACAAATTAATGAGGTAATAAAAAGACAAAGAAAATTTCAGCAATACCTAAATGTAAAGAGAAACCACAATTACCCATTAGGTATGAGGACAATGGATATCTGATGTTATAGTTAAGACAGAACATGTGTAAAGCAGACTCCATATCCACTTAATTTCTTTGTAGAGTTCTAATTTTTTCACATTCTTCCCTCCATTACTGTTAGACCATCATTACACGTCTTCCTATGCTCAGTTTAGGGTAGTTCCAAAGAGCCAAAATGTCTCTGATACACAGAAAGGGTTTTTGTTCTGAGCATTTCTATTTCTAAAGGGTATAGAAATGTCTCTAGATGCCAAAGCAACAATGCTAGAAATCTTTATGTGAATGCATTACTAATCTATAATATTAATTATTAGTAGGAGAAAACACACTAATTCAGAATTTTGAAATTTTTTCAAAAAGAAGTCTACAAAATTTTAAAAGTTAACTTATTGTCTTCTTAAAATTATTTACACTTAAATAAACAATAAAAGAAATAGTCTGTCTGAACTACATTCTAATACAGGGGTTAGCAACTTCTGTAAAGGGTCAGTAAGTAAATATTTTAGGTTTTGTGGGATGAGAGGTAAAATCAAGGATACAATACAGAGGTCTCTATTGCAAATTTTCACAAGCCTTGAAATATTATTTTTATTTTTTTCAACCATTCACAAAATGTAAAACCATCCCTAATTTACAGGCCATATAAAAACAGGTGGCAGGCCAGATATGGCCTATGGACCATAGTTTGCCAACCTCTTATTCTAGCCTAAGATGTACCTGAAAAGATAACTCAATATTACTGATGAATATTTTCCTATTTTCAAAGGAGAATACACATTAAGGAAATAAAAAATGGGATATAAAAATGAGCTCAGTATTTGGAGAAAAAGCGTATGTCTGTTTCTGCATGCATGCAAACTTAATCTACTTAAGTATAAGCCATAAAAAGGACTAAAGCAATTATATCAACAGGTTAACAGTAAAGGGTAAGTTCCAGTTTTTCTTTTATGTGTTTTTATGTTCCAAATTTTCTGCAATAAACATGTAATTACTTTATAATTAGAAAGTTTTTTTTTACTCCTAATTTTTTTATGATTTTTATGACTGAAATACTCATCTTATACATACCTTTGAGGGTTCGCACCTGATTCTGTGTGAGTACAGAACTTAAGTAGTGAGGTGATAAAGAGCCACTGAAAAACAGAGATATGACAAATGTGCTTATAAAAATCTTAATTTTACTTTTTATAGAGCTTAGTCACAAATATGACTAATTTGTACAACCCTCCTCCCAAACTATTTTACCTTGGTTTTTTTTTTTTTTTTGTTAATACTATTTTTAGGAAGAGTCTGCCAAAGGAGAAAATGTATAAGATCTAAGATTAAATCACAACTATTTGGATATTCTTAGGCAAAATAATCTGTAAAATAGGAATAATTAAACCTCCCACATAGGTTTGCTATGCTAATTAAATAAGAATAATGCATTTAAAATGCCTGGAAAAATAGACAATACACGATAGTCACTACTTGGTGTTGTATAGGATGCTTAAGTTTGATATTATATCACTACGGATGTTACCACGGAAATAAAATGTGTTTATTAAAACAAATGTTTGAGGAGGACTTCATGGTAATGATGAAAAACAGGTTAAGTTCCTAATTTTATTGATAAATATTATTATCAAATTAAACTTTCTATATTCATGAAAAGAGATCAACATTTTTTTTTAATTCCATAAATTAAAACACTTTTGAGACAAATTATTTGTTTTTTGGAGTTTGTGATAGTATAAAAAAAATGTGCTTTGCTAACTAAATTAAAAATCTATTTCTTAGTCATGGTTTTATGTACACTGTATCTCACTCTCTTTTTAAGACTTACTAATTATGACAGGAAAAGACTACACAAAGGCATGTCAGAAGGAACTGTCATTTTGCCAAAAATGAAAAAGAGAAAATGTTTCTAAAAGTATTAAGGTAATGTTTTAAAGTCAAAGATTATAACCATTATGCTGTCATTGTTTTATCTACCTGTTTTTAAATCACAAAATCATCTTTACTTACCTCTAAACATATGATAAAGCTAAAAAATATAAACATGAAAATGCAACATATCAAAGGCACATTAAATTATGCTTTTGATGGTATACAAAAAATTGTGCCAATTCTCCCTTTTAATCTTAATAAAAACACAGCATAGCTAAATAAAACATATAAGTGACCATCCCAGAGCTTATCATTAGCTTCTAAATTATTATTATTTTTTAACTGGAACATAAGCACCAACTTTAACTAATAAAGAAGATATTGACTCTCAAACAATGAGGATATAAACACTGATAAATTCTTTTCTAGATTTCATTCATAAGGATAAACCACTCAGTAGTTCTTATTACAATGATCCTTCTATCTACTTAAAAATCTCAAAAACACACACACACACACACACACACACACACACACACACACACATTAATGACATTTCAGCTTTAGCCTTACTAAGTTTTTACTATTTCAGCTACCATCGCACCTCTAAAATTTATAATACTTTAAGAAATTAACAAATATATGAAATGGTGATAATTGTTACAGCTGGGAGTTCATTATAACTTTGTATTTTTGTGTATGTTTAAAAACTTCCATTCATTTTTATATTAAAAAGCTTCACATTAAAACAAAAATTAAGCATTATAAACTACCCTTAAAATGATCTTGGCAAAATGTGGCATTTTTAACTCAACATAATTCAAAAAGTTTCAAGGCCTTGTTAGGAAAATGAAACAAAATTGGATTTAAGGAGGTCGTATTATTTTCAGATGTGACTTAAAATGAGAAAGCCATAAGATCAATAAGAGTCACTGAGTTTAAAAACAAAAGCCAAAGAAATACATTACAATTATATTTACCAGCAAAAACAAAATGTTACAATGACAAACTATTAATATCTTATTTTAAAATATAAAATATACTTTTAATATCTCACATCTTTAGGTCAACATTATTGTAGGCAAATAAAATGATTTAACCATTTGTACTTGAAATCATATAACTTTCTTTAGAGTTCAGTTATAATATATTCAGTATTGACTACATTTTCCAGAATTTATGTTCTTACCTATCCAATATCCTGTTTCCCAAGAACACAAGTTAAGATTATAAGTAAATATCCTTTAGCCTAATGTCTTATACATAAATAATTCTCTATACAATAAAAAAACCCAAATCCCTACAACTTTTTTAAGTTTCTCCATCTCAAACAGGAAAATCTTATAAATCACCACTGACAGTCATATGGAAGATCCTGTACCTTTGTGGAGATGCAGGAGGGGTGTAAAATGTTAATGCTGAGGAAGAAGGTTGCTTCTGCAGTGCCTGCATAAGGTTGGGTTTATATTCTGGATTAACACACCATAAAGAACCTTTTCCATTAACCTAGAATAAAATACACAAGAATTAATAACCTGGAACTTTAAGACATACACATCAGTATCTGAATGTTTTTAATAAATGTATGAGGAAAAAACATCCTATTGTACCTTTGGAATACAATACATAGGGTGAAGTAAGCTTGCTAGCTAATCACCCTGATTTAAAGCCCTGGAGGCAAACTGCCTGGATTTTTAACTTAAACTCTGCCATTTACCTGAACTGTGACCTTAGAAAAGTTAATTAACCTCTATCTCTCTGGGCCATTATTCTCTCACTTGCAAGGTAAGATAGTAACAGTACCTACAGATACTCATAGGATTAAATTATACATAAAATATACTGCACAGTGCCTGGCACATAAGGCTAAAGGACTGCAGAACTCCAAGAAGCCCCATTCACATCACAGTCTGTGAGAAGGGTACAACCCTAAGGTGTACAGTGAACAGGATGGAGGATAGTACAAGGTGCCCCTCCACACACTAATGTCAATTAATGTTAGCTATTATTATTACTGTTACCAAAAAAACAAGAAAAAATTAAACTTTCTAAACAGCATCATTTATCAAAAACTGTTAAAGAATATGATACTAGGTGAGGCATCAAAGAATAATTTTTTTAATGGGATTAATAGTAATGTTTTAAGTTACCATTTAAAATAAGTTTATATTTAAAACACAAACAATTTAATGAAAAGCATGGGAACTGAATGAGGTATGGAAAAGACTCCTGTAAAAAATAGAGGAAGAAGTGTCATTCCTTCCCTCAAGATGGTTAAGTTACAACATTTGAGGAACTTCTGTATAATATGGCGATGAGCACATAAGCTCAGATGCCATTGAAATAATCAATAGAATCTAAAAATAATGAAAATTTTATGATTACTGGAAACTAGAGAACATATAAATAAAAGTGCCTGCTAAATTACAAACATGAAGTGCCTGAAAGAAGGGCCTGCCTGATCCACAATTCCAATAATATGAAGGAACAGCTTACCAGGAAGGTAAGTGGACAAGACACCTGAAGAACCTCACTAATATTATCTAATATGCAGAGAAAGGGCCAAGCTGTGACAATTTCACAGGTTTGAAAATGCTGCATATTTTATCTCCCTCCTTCTTACTACATATTAGCAGATTAAGGGATCTAAGTAGTGCTGCTATAATTAAAACTGCTTTATGTGGTTTCCCAAAGTTATCTGACATAGAACCTCTCTCAGGCAACATTTGAGGAGTTAGTGTCCTATGGATTACCTAAGAGAAAAACTGATGTAATTAACAAACTCTTGTAGAATATATTCCCAAATATTAATGGGAAAAAACTACAAACAATGATCATGCCATGAGGAAAAATAAATTTACCTTTTAAAGATCATAATTTTAGACTCTAGTACAAGAAGAAAAAAAAATTAACAATCCCAATAACAACAAAGTTCCCTACCACTTGGAAATTTATACACTTCTGGACTGAAAAGATTTCTAAGCTACAATTATAAATTACCTAGTAAATTAAGGGTATCAGAAACATTGTGATATCAAAACTAAACCGATAGTTTAGTTAAGTAGCCATAGCTCTACTTAAAGGCAAATTTATATCCTCAAACATTCTCAGTCTTAAACCAGAATTGAAATAATTTGAAACAAGCTTTTATCATATCTAGGGGGAAAAAATGGAGAATAAAAATTACATAATATTATATAATACAGACATATTACATAAGATTATACAAAAAGAAAATTGATAACTTGATAAACTAGGAATTAGAAAAAGAATGGAATTGATAAATAAATTCAAGACAATATTCTAAAAAACTATTAATATGTCATACACACATTGAGTTAGTAAAATGAAATAACTGAATTTTAGGAACTGTCATATCAGGTGCTAACACTTTCTTCAGAATAAACCTTTCCTATTTCCTGAACATCCCTACCTCTGCACAATCTGAACAGAAGCCCAATTACAAGCATATCCCTACAAACGTACCACATCCACACAGTTTACACACAGCATTTCATAGCCATGGACGGCGGAAGTCCAACTGTAACCTTACCCCTCTTCCCTGGAGCTATTTGTAGAGTGGTTAAGAGTACAAGCCTTGAAGCCAGATGGTTTACTTTGGAATCCTGGCTATCACTTAACAGCTGTTTAACCTTTAGAAAAATGACTATGTTCTCTGTATATTAGTATGCTCAAAATATACTATATAGCACCAACTTCAAGAATTATTGTATTATAATTCACATAATGAGCTTTAAACACTGCCAAAAACATAAGCACTAGATAAATGTTGGCTACTAGATATTTTTTCTCTACAAATATTGAAAATTAAATATAAGGCATAACCAGTCTCCTCTCCCACTTGTAATAGACAAAACTTCCCAGAAACGCAGAACTAATTAATGAGATTAGTGAGATTCAAACTGCTAATTTTTCTATTTCAAAACCATTTCTTAAAATTTGAATTATTTTAAAAGTACATTAACTACTTACTTAGACAACAATAACATTTACATGTTTTCTGTTCCCCTGCTCCTTCTTGCCTGTATAAAATCCTATATCATATAAACTATTATGATTGCAGAAGATTTAACATGATGAATTTCAGAGTGCTTCCATTTCCCAAACTCTTTTTCAAGGTAATATTAGTGTATTACTGAGGCTCTTTTATTTTTGAATATCATGTCATAATTATTATAACAGAATGGCATAATGAAAGAACACTGTTCAGCAAGTTTAAAAATTGTTGAGAGTTGCAAATTGTTTTGATTATGGTAGAATTGCCATTTCCTTGAAATAGCAAATTAGAAGAACTAGTACTAAAAACTTGCAGTTCAGGGAAGTTAAATATCTTGAATAAGGTCTCCAAATAACAGTCTGGTTTATGTTACCATGGCAGTACTTCCTTTCACTGGGTCTGGTCATGAACTATCAGTAAAAAGAGATAAACCTATGCCTTTGCTAATCTGTTTTAGAATCTACAGTAAAAGGAAACTTACTTTTAACTAACTCTAAAAACTTTGCCTCCTTATTATAGAAAACAAGTAATAAAGAGCTTTAGAAGAATTGTTTTAAACTAAATTTGCTTAGAACAAGATAAATCTTTTGTGCAATGGAAACAGGAAATGTGCATTATTTCATTTACTATTATGCATTTTGGAACTCTAAAGCTTCTGGACTTATTTGGTAGAGAATCACTGAAGGTTTTAAAGAAATGAGGAATATTCTAAGAACTGAACTTTAAAAAGATTTATATTAATGGAAATTGTAAAGAATAGATTGTGAGAAGAGGCAACGTTCACTACTCCTGGAATGTTATGTACTTACTTGCTCTGTATATTTTAATAGTTTCCCCCCTCGGATTACCTTTTCTGTGATTTTTAGAACCACTGAATTAAAAAGAATCAACTAATTAAAAAGAGTATTCATAACTCTTGCTTATAGCATGAATTTTTACAGTGGCATGACATTTTTTCCTGGGATTGAGCTACTGAAACAAGTCCTCACCATAAAAATGTACAAACTAAAATTGTACTAAATCAGGTGAAATGTCTAATTTCATGTTTTCCAGCTAAAATCTTACAGTTATAACATTTTAGTTCGGCTTTATAAAAATTTAGAAAGTAGATATAAGGCTTGGATATTAACATTTAAAACATTACAACAAAAACAAAACAAAAACACACCACGTCTAACTTTTGTGACTTTAAAATCCTGAGACAGATAAATAACAAACTGATTTTTAGACCTGTCTTTTGAGAGTAGTAACTATGGTATGGGTAACAGGGGACAAGCTAAACAGAAGCTATATCAACTGATTTGGTATCATTATCACTTTGTAATTCGAGCCAGATCTTATCATTTTGCCTTCTTTTTGAGATTATCATCTCTGCATAGCAGCTATTCATCAGAAAAGTGCTGTCAAGGTTGCCAAATTCATTTCCAACATTTAATGGAAGTTAGTACAACTTCCTTGCCTTCTATAGACTGGTAGAGAAATACTGTAATTTTGGGGCTTTGATTCAAGAAGTATTTCATAAAATTAAAGATGCCCATAAACATTCCCAATCCTACTTGAATGTGTCACTTTCTGTCCAAAATTCAGACATTTAAAAGCAAAGTGGTCTATTGATATTTGTGAAGACCATCACCTTCCCTCCCACCCTGACTTGTGCTGATAGCTTAATTTTTGTTCCCATATATGACAATTTCTATATTTATCCTCGTATTCTTTATTATCTCGTAACATGATTTCTTTCTTTTTACCATACTCTTTTCTTAGACTTTATGCTCTAGACTATGCTTTCCCATTTGCTAGCTCTCGCTTCCTTAATTTCTTTTTTTCTCTGAGCATTCAAAAACACTACGGAATAACACGCGCATTTAAAAATTATGGACAAGAAGAAGTCTCTTTTGATTACTACTGCAAATCGTACCATATTGGACATGTTGTTCTACAACTTTTAATACAAACAATACCACAGTGAATATTCTTATATACATCTCCTTGCATGAAAGTATGAAAGTTACTCTAGGGAAGAAATCAGAATCTGGTCCGTTAGATTAAAAAAATGCACATTCCTAATTCTAACTTCCACCAAGTTGCCCTCAAGAATGGTAATACTAATTTACACTTCTTTGTAATAAAGTGTGAAGCTATTGGTATTGATTTATTTCTCCATTTCCTCACCTAATTTGATATCAAACACTGAATTTTTACATTCTAGTAGGTAAAAACTGATCTTTTGTTTTTTTAATTTGTATGTCCTTGATTACTAATGAGGATAAACATCTTTATGTATGTTTATTGGCCATCTATATTTGTTCTGTGAACTGTTCATATTCTTGTCCATTTTTCTATTAGTTTTTTTTTTTTTTTAATACCTACAGCACCTGCTATTCCTAGGTGGTCTCCCATCCACCTAGTACTAACCCTGCTTAGCTTCCTAGATCAGATGATATCAGGTGTGTTTGGGGTGGCACAGCCATATAAGGTTTTCTTTTCCTTATTGAATTATATGAGTTCCTTAATACACAGTGCTATGCTGATTGTAAACATCTCATCAACTTCACATTTAAGGTTGGTAGCTTGAAACTGGCCATGATGGAAATGTTTATACCCTGGAAATCTGCAAAAGGTACATTCCATCCCCACTCAATTATTTAACAGCACATCACTGCTTATATATTTTGAATCCTAATATTTTGGCTGCTATTTTGTCTCAATGACTTTATCTTAGCCAATCGTTTTCAAGTTTTCTGCAATATTTGACACTACTACTCATTCAAACTTAAACTCACCCTTCTTGGCTTCCATTATACCCTTCTTTTCCTAAATTATTCTACTGAAAATCAATGCTGAATTCCATATTTAGAGCTTTCATCCAACAATATCATTACTATTTATGTACCATATTTCTAAATACCTAGTAGACAGTTCATCTTTTATTTCCCATCATGTGTAAATATAAACTAGAAAATAATTAAATGACATAACAAAAAAAATAAAATCTAATGATGCACATTGGAAAGGACCTATCTAACATTTCCACTATTAACAGTCATCTGAAAGGAAAGTTAGACTGAGGTGGGGGAATCTGCTTCTAAGATGGCTCATTCACATAGCTATGGGCAGGAGGCCTCATTTCCTTACAACATGGGCCTCTCCATAGTGCTACTTAAGTGTCTTTAGGCTATAGCAGCTGGCTAATATAACGAGTTATGTAAGGGTTTGAGATGGAAGCCATATTTTTATGACCTGGCCTCAAAAGGCATGCTCCATCATTTCCACAAAATCCTCTTTGTTACACAAGTCAGCATTGGAGGGGACTCTACAAAGGCATGAATGTGAAAGGTAGAGCTTATTTGGGGGCCATCTTGGTGCTGACTATAACAGAGATTAATCCTTCGAAATTACTGAGGCTTTTTAAATGACCCAGTACATAGTCAAACTTCGTAAATACTCCATGAATAGCACAGAATGTGTAACATAACAGTTTGTTACATAGTAAGAGATAACTAATACAACCTCCTCTAAGTTAACTATAAGATGATGATATCTCCTGATGTCTTGCTATTCAGGATGTGTCCATGGCATCAGGATCACCTGGGAACCTGTTTAGAAATCAGAGCCTTAGTCTCCATCTTGGGTTTGCTGAATTGACAATCCATATTTTAATAAAACTCCCCAGGTGATTAGTTGGTACATTCAAGATTGAACAGCACTATCCTAGAAAATCCTTCAGTCACCTAAAAATATAATGATTTACTCTTTTAACTTTTATTCCAAATAAGAATAGGAGACTTCTGCTACCACTTAGGATATAGAAAGCCATAAGAGAACATCACTCCTAGCCTAACAAAAAAAAGCAAAATGATGTGCAAAATCCTAATTTTTTTGTGAGCTTATCTGAGAGCTAAGGCTGCAAGGCAATGGAAAGAAATGAATTCTAAAATGCAACAGGGCCCTGTGAGGCGAGATGGAACATATGAACTGTTTTACCTGTGGCAAAGCATGGAAGAAATGGCAGTCACAAAAGAAAGTAAAAAAAAAAAATCTACTCAAAATTTAATAAATTCTTAAAAGTGAAGTATGAACTACCAAGATCATTTAGCCTCCCTAACACTCTAGACAGAAAGTCTGCATCCACTAGCCAGTATTTTCCCTTGGGTCTCTCTCAGTGCTATTATTAGGGCAGGAGACCTAAAAGAGACACCTTTAGAGATGAAGACAGATATCCAAATCTACCAAGGATGTAAGGCAAAGTTCACCCATGCTCTAGGTCCTGATGAGCATAAGGTGAGGGCAGATACTCTACCCACCTCAGTCCCAGGCAAAGGATTGGCTGCTACCAGGAGAGAAGTGCAAAACTTCACTGACACTAGGCAATGTGCCAGGTGTCATTAGTAGGGCAGAAAATCTACTCATGCCCAGATCCTCCAAAGCAGAAATCTACTGCCATTGAGAAAGAAAATGGTCACTCACCTGTACCCAAGACCTCTCTGATATTAGCCAGAGTTTACCTACTGTGACAGGAATGAGCTGGAAATTGGCCTGAGCTATGGAACAACACTGTCCAATATGACTTTCTACAATGTCAGAAATATCCTACATCTGTGCTGCCCAATATGTCAACCACTAGCCACATTTAGATAGATAACTGGTTATTAATGAGTGCAACTCTAGCTAGATTCCACTCTGAGTAGATGGGAGAGACTGTCTGATCCTAAGAAGACCTACTACTGAGGCATAGGCATGCAGAACCTGCTTAAGGCTAAAAAAGGAACAGAAGAACTAGGAAAACCACCCTGCACACTGAAAGCCTTACAACAAGAAATAAGCAATAACAATCTATTGCTATGGGAGGGGCAAGAGCATAGAGAGAAATGTCCAAACTCCATCCCAGCCCCCAAGTGTGGCGCAAGCTGAGAAATGAAGATGAAGTAGAAATGCTAAGAAAAATTATCTGATGCTCCAGTCCTCATATGAAGCACAAAGTATCAGTAGTCCATCACTGTAGGAATTTGAAGCCTGTGGTACACTAAAGGTAACCATGACAATGATAAAACCCAATCCCAGTGCAATTATTAACTAGATTGACCAATACCTGTTCACACTAACAACCTGACAGAAGTAGAGGCATGTCTATTTCAGGGTAGAAATATTACTTATCTCAGTCTCTACCATTCTTTTACAACTGGCATTCAATCCAAAAATCATAAAACACATACAAAAACAAGAGGTAAAATAATCATTAAAAACCAGACCCAGAGATAGACTAGATATTGAAAATATCAGATAGATAATACAACTATGATTAATATGTTTTTAGATCTAGTAGGAAATTTTAGCAGAGAGAGACTATTTTTTAAAAGATAAATACAAATGCTAGAAATAAAAAAATGTAAAGAAGTCTTTTCTCAGGCTTATTAGCAGAATGAACATAATAGAGGAAAGACCCTGTAGAAAGATCAATAGAAATTATCCAAACTGAAACAAAGGAATAAAAGAATAGGAAGAGGGGCAGAGCAACGAAGAGGTGAGACAATAGCAAGTAGTCTTGAAGAAGAATTTTCACTCAAAAGACAAACCTTATAATCTGCTCCTTGTTCTGCTTATGTACATATGCTTGCCGCATAGGGTGACCTTGAAATTAACCAAAGACTCATCCTCCCTTTTGCTTGTTCTGTCTAAATAATAAATGTAACTGCTTGCAACCCATACCAACTCTCGTGCTCTGTAACTGTCTGAGGATAAACTAACCAACTGGCCCATGCCAACTTAGTCCTATAAAAGCAAAGTTGCTTCTGAGCTCAAGGCCCAGATCTTCAGAGTGATAGCTGTTCTGGGACCACCGGCGTAATAATAATAAACCTGAGTTCTCCAACTCTCTGCATTGGTGCTTGGTTTCTCGCTCATCTGATTTTTGCAACATTTCTCAATAGTCTAACATATTTTTACTTGGAGTTCCAGAAGTAGGAAGTCAACCACAAGATATATTTGAGGAGATAATAGGAAAAATGTTCTAAATTTAATAAGAAAACAAGCCATAGATCCAATAACCTCTGAAAAACCTAAACAGGATAAAGATAAAAACATACCTAGGTGTATCATAGTTAAACTGCCAGAAAAATGTGATAAAGAGAAAAATCTTGAAAACAGTAAAAAATGAAGCATTACAGAGAAACAAAGATAAAAATGGCAGCAGACTTCTCATTAGAAACTATGCAAGCCAAAAGACAAGAGAGCAACATCTTTAAAGTAAAGTAGTTCCCTCTTAACTGTGGTTTTACTTTACATCGTTTCAGTTACTCTTAGCCAACTGTGGTCTGAAAATATTAAGTTTTCCCAACCATTGACATCATCTGATCTTGAGATCCAACATCAATGTTGTTATGGCTCAATGATCCAGGATCACCAAAGCAGATGATTTTCCTTCTGATGTATCTCAGAAAGTCAATAGTAGCCTAATGCTAAGTCACAATGCCTATATCATTCACTTCACTTTATCTCATAACATAGACATTTCATCATCTCACATCATCACAGCAGAAGGGTAAGTATAGTACTATATTTTGAGAAAAGAGATCATATACACATAACTTTTATTACAATATATTGTTTAATTATTCTATAATATTACCATTTATTATTGTTAATCTCTTACTGTGACTAGTTTATAAATTAAACTGTATCATAGATATGTATGTATAGGAAAAATGTGCGTATGGGTATGTGTGTATAGGGTTCTATATTATCTACAGTTTCGGGCATCAACTGGGGGTCTTAGAACATATGCCCCAATAGGTAAGAGGGAACTATTGCACTTAGAAAAAAAACCTGTCAACCTAAAGTTCTATACCCCTCCTCTACAAAAAGATTGAAAAAAATTTCATTGCTAGCAGACCTGAACTATATAAACTCCTCCAAGAAAAGAGAATTGATCTAGATAGGACATCAGAATTAGTCAACTAAATGAAATGGTGTAATAGTATTTGAAGGTAGACTGTTATAAAGATATACATTGAAAAATTTATAGTAACTACTAAAAAAAAGTAATAGCTAATAAGCCAATAATAGTGATAAAATTGAATCATAAAAAATTACTCAATCTAAAAGAAGGCAAGACAAGCGGGAAAAGGAAAAAACAGAGCAAATAGAAAACAAATAGCATGGTAACAAATTTAAATCCAACCATATCAATAATACTAATGTAAATAGTCTACATTCCAATTATAAGGCAGAGGTTGTCAAATTGAATAAATATAATATATTGACAAAGGGACAGGAGCACTATAGAAATTAATACAAAGTTGAAACATTAAGAAAACTAATTTATGTATTTACAGTAGACTGAATATAATTCTGCTAGATTTATATCAGTATTTCAGAAATTTAAAAACATTTCAAATGAAAGCAAATGAATATAATTAAGCTCAAGCGAGTAATCTGACTTGGCTGTTTCTTCCTTTGATTTCTCTATAATTTAAGGTCTCCATGTTAACTCTCCCCCACTTCCCCAAATATAGCAATATTCATAAACACTGACCTTCCCATGGCTTCTTTCCACTTTCTGAAAACATTTGTTCAGGGACAGATTATTTCGAACAGAATTCTTCCAGCCTGTTGGTGCAGTAGCAAAATATGGAAAGCGGTCCAGAATCCAGCTATAAATTTCTTTGACAGGCAAACATTTATTTGTAGAGTGTTCTATAGCCATATAAATCAGAAGACTAAAGGAGTATGGGGGCTTTGAAGTTGCTGAAATTTTTTCTGGGTTCTGGTAGCAAGATGGTCCTAAGGATGGCACATCATCTCCCTCTATGTCATATAAGGGACTTACAATTGGAAGTCCCTCACTTCCGAAGCTGAAGTTTGTTAGAAGATTAGTACTTTCATGAAGCCAGTTCAAGTTTGTGAGTTCATCATCTGCTGACTCACTGTCCACTAGAGTGGCCTTTGGCCTGGCAGCATCAACAGCTTCAGGCAAGCTTCCCATTTTGTAAATCTGGCTTAATCCTGCAAACTTTTCAGCTCCTGGAGTTTCAGCTCTCTTTTCTGGAGTCATTCCAATTATTGGACCCATTTACTCTTATAGTTCTGCAACAAAAGAAACAATTATCAATCAGTGTAATGCCTAAGATTCTTAGGCTAATGAAAAGAAAACACATATTTAAATATCCCCAAATCAGAAAAATTTTGCAATCAATTATCTCACATAATATTTAAGCACAATCTTTGTATAACCAAGACACTAAAGGTTATAAATGCAAGGAAGAGAACTTATTTCCCATTATTTGAAATGACTGTAAATAAAATGCAGTATTATAGCACCATATGTATGGGTGATAGAAACAAAATTAAATAATGTATTTCAAATACTTATTAAAGTCCCAGATCAAAGTAATTGCCTAATAAGTAATTATTATTATTAAAAATGAACAGACTATTTCTTTGAATTATAACCTTACAATATGTGCATTTTAAGAATATATTTCTTTAGTATAATAGTGATACAGGTGGCTCAATACAGAAAATAATCAAATTTCAAACGCTGCTTATACAATAATTCCAAATAAACTCTATTCTGTAAATCTGAAATATTTACTATAAACCATTTCTAATATTTATAGCATATCATTCAAAAAACATTTTTATTCACTAAATTCATTATCAGCAAAATTATATTTATTATTAATTGTTTCCTCTGAAAATTCAAGTATTTAAAAAAAATTCCAGTAGTTTTAACTGCATTCTATATAATTACATCAAGTACTGACACTGAAATGTTGATATTCTCTCAATAAAGTTTGAACTGTCGCTATATTTTCAAGGAGAAAAAAAATCGTTTCTAAACTATCCTTTTTAATTTCTATTTTCTCAAATAACTTTTGTTTTGCTTTTTAAGCTCACTTCAATTCAAAACACTTATCCTAGGACAATAACTGATCAAAGAGGAAAGTGATAGAACTAACGTGCTATTTAATTCATTGTCAATGGTTCATAAAGTACCTCATTCTGAATTCAGTGAAAAGCCTTCTCTGTTTTCCATTATCCTATTCAATCTACTTAAGCTTATGGAACTGAAATAGAAGTACCACCAAAGTTTTATTTTGCTTAAAATCTTGTTGGCACGTTATTCGAAGAATTATGAAAACTGGTCAATTTTAGATGTAGGATAATCTGGTAGATACTAGTAGATGTAGTCTCAGAGCACCTATTTATCAATAGCATTAGTTACTAATCTGTGGGCCAGCCACTGTGCTAAATACTATATACCTATATACTATATATCAATCAACCATCAATTAAACTCTGTCAGCAGACACAATCATTAATCCAATTTCATAGATGAGGAAAATAACTTAGCGAGATTAACATCCTGTTTGACGTTGCCTGACCAGTAGTAACTGGAAACATCAGAATTTAAACCCAGGTGAACTGATTTCAGAACCAAAACTCTAACGATGACATCATCCTGGTAATAGTATATACACACTACCTATGAGTGCCAATGACTCAGTCCTATCTATTGTAAATTTTGTTATTGTTCTCTCCATATCTAGTTCCTATCTCTCTCATGTACACCTATTTCTATAACTTCACATACCAAGAAACTGTAAAAAGGAAAAGATCAAACTATCACAAATTTGGTTTCTATTTCAATTTTGAAAACCACACACACATGTGCATATATGCACATAATATATTTCAGAGATGACATTCTATCCTATATGTAACCAATCAAATTGTTCATTTTCCAACAAAGTCTCTCTACCCATAATTTTAAAAATAGATGAAAATTCATTGAAGAAAGTCTTGCTTTTTTTTTAAAAAAAACTCAGCATTTAGTGTAAGAAGGAAATGACTAATTTCTAACTGTCCACTTTTGTCTTTTCGCCTTTATCTCTATTTACCTTCAACTACATATAAAAATTAGAGAACCAAATATCAATGGCTAACATTTACTGAGATTTTACTATAATAACAGACAATACAGACTTTAAAACACATCATCTCTACTTTGAATCACTACTTAGCTCTATGCATGGTCCTTTCTTCCTGACTGTGAATTCCATAAGGAAAAAGTCTTACTTTTGTATTGCGAATAAATCTTAACAAAATGTTAGTGTGAGTAAGCACTCAAATCATAATTATTTAAAACTGAAATTAACTACAGTCAGCATGTATGTCCACTCTGTAACAAGTGATGTGATACCTGCCCTTATTTTTAGACACAAATCCTTAATGGTAGGAAACATCCTTACTAGTAACAATCAGAAAACTGAAATTCACTGTTATGAATAAGGAAATGGAAGTGACATATGTCATTTGCCTAAGGTTCTAAAACTAATAAACATTAAAGCCAAAATTACAAACCAGGCTGAGTTCAATATTCCGGTTTTTTTGTCCTTTAAAGTACACTCAGTCTCTTAAGGAATTTATATTTTGTTATAGCAATGCTACTTACAACAGATACTGTTGACAGATACTCTCAGCAGAAACTAATTTAGATGGTTGGAAATACATTATTGCTCTGAGTTACAAGTTTAGGATAAAATCTTATTACTCTAAGATATAAAGTATACAGTGAAAAAGATTTTCTCACTTCCCTTTCTCCCTCTTTTACACAATACACACACACACACACACACACACACACACACACACACACAAAGATGTTCATCCAAGAATTATGAAAAATACACAACTTACATAGAAATTGTTAAGTAAACTAAATATGAAGTGGTCATTAAAGATGACTGTCTTGAAGACTGTGAAATAAATAGTTTATTAAAAACTGGTATAAAAGTAGAAAATACACAAAAAACTAACAGTGGTTTATTTTTTTTATACCTACAGCACCTAGTCCTCCTAGGTCTCCCATCCAAGTATAAACCAGACCCAACTCTGCTTAGCTTCTGAGATCAGATGGGATTGGTTGGGTATATTCAAGATGGCATGGCCATAGTAACAGTGGTTTATATTAGTAACCTGTTAATTTTTTTCCTTTGTTCTCCTACTTTCCAGTATTTCTTTAATGTGTTTAATATTTTTATAGTTTAAAATTAAAATAAACTCAAAGGAGAAAGGTTGTGGTAGATTATGTTAGTCATAATATTTCCATTTCGCAAAAAAATTAAATCACAGAAAAGTCACAAACTTATCAAAGGTCTCAAGTCAAAAACAGAAGCTACTTCTTACAGTCTTTATACAGCCCATTCTGTTACCCAGTTTTTCTGTTACATGAATTAGCTCACTGATAAATAAGGGAACAATTTAGTATAATGTAAAAATCATACTGGTTTGTACATAATTTTTCTCAGCCTGTGTTTTTGTACTACTAAATAACAACAGCGGCACCCAAAATAGACTAACACAGTAGAAAGCAGCAAGCTCTTGAAAATACTGTACTGTATACAATTCTCATTCAATCCAGGTTCCTTTTCTTGGCACAGTTTTGCCATATGCATTTTCCTGGAAGTGCTTAATGAGCTCTTCTCTCAAAAATCTTTATGCATTTTACTCTGGCCTGCATACTCCTGTATCTGCAACCCTTTCTTACACACACTTCCATCAAGCTACTCTGACCTTTTTCTTTTTACCCTAAATTGACTGTTTTTTATTTATAAAAAATTTAATGTATCTTTTAAAATACTCTAGTATTCTTAAGATTTATTTTTGTTAGCATCATATGTTTTGGATGAGGTGCCCCATTAACTCTGCATAATTTTAGTATTTTCAAAAATATATAATATGTAATACTGTAATAGAAAGATCTACAGATTTCATACCAAAAATCAAGGAAAATTTAATTTTATTTGGAAAATTCTAGTTTTATGAGAAACTACTTAAAATAAATTTAAACCATTCAGTAGCAGATCATTAATAATGTGTATGAAAATATGCTTCATAATGCAAAACAAAAAAATTAAAAAAAATCTTGGCTAGAGATTAACATTTCCTTTTATTAATCTTTTAAGAACAATGCTTCAACGAACCACATATAGTTATACATAATAAATGTCACTCAAAATAATCACTTAAGGCCAAGAGAATATGACTTGGGATTTAAAAAATATTCTAATTTCTTAGGTATAATGAGTATAACCCAAGTAATGGATACATCCACTAATAAACCAATTTTCTAAAACTAAGACATTGCTACCGAAAAAAAAGGAGGTAAATATACAAGACAATTTAGCAAAATACACATTTGTGTCAAGGCTCCAAATTGTCTACATTTCAGAAATAACAGTTTCTTATCAAAGGAGAATTTTTGAAAGTGGAGAGTTCAAATAAACTCAGTACAATCACTCTGGAACCCCTATCTAGAGCTTCAGGGTATGATGGCCATGGCAGTACTTCACGAAGAAGGCACAAGATAAAAAAAGTACCATTTTTCCCACAGCTGTGTAGCTCACTCATTTCACAAAGGTGTCTATGTACTATGTTCAATGTTACAGTGATATCCTATTCTAGGACAAGAAAAACAAAATTCCATATTGGAATTCTTAGATAATTTCCCAAAAGGTTAGAGGAAAACACTTTTGCTTAGGTTGATATTAACAATGGTGTGAGAAGAAATGCTTGACAGAGACTAAATGATAAGGAAACTAAGGCACAGAATTTTCAGTATAAAACATAAAATGCTACGTTATATAGGGGTAGAGGTGTTGTCCAAAATAACTAAGGAATCCCCTAAACAAAAATGTTAGTTATAACCACTTACCACTCTTTGATCATCATTCCTTCTTGAATCTCAGACTTTCTATGACCATTTCCCTTCCACTTAAAAAGTGGTCTGCTAGTGAACTTTCAGATTTTATTTCTCTAAGCCTATGTTTATTTAGCTCTTGTTCTTGAAAGATATTTTTGTTAGCTATAGAATTCTATCTTGAACCAAAATAGGTCATAGTTGTTAGATTTATTTTCACTGAGTACATCATTTGATGGTCTTCTATTTCCATTAGGTATTAAAACCTGATAGTCCATTAAAGGTGTTCTGTGTTTTCTCTTTAGAATTTCCCTTTTATTAACCTCTTCTATATTTTCCATTTTGTTATCTCTCCGTGTTGCAGTCTGAATTTCTTCAGAATTATCTTTCATTATATCAATTTTTCTTCAATGGGGTCTATTTGCTTTATCTATCCCTTGAATTTTAATTTCAATTACAGTATATTTTCATTTCTAAAACTCATTCTTTTACAAAGTGTTTGCTCTTTTCTCATTTTTAAGCTTTCAAAGAATGTTAAATATATTTTATATTTTACATTTGTTAATTCCAAGACGTGCACTATCTGCAGAATCGCTGATTCTCTTATATTGTGTCTTGTTTTCGCTGCTAGTTTGTAAATTTTTATTATAAGCTAACCATTTTCATTAAAACTTTACCAATGGAAATTATTTGATGATGATGATTTGTGTTGCTTCTAAGCAACACAAGTTCCTGGGAACAGTAACAATCAAGGATCATTTAAAAATCTTAGTATGAGGTTTAGTGTGAATTCAGACTGCAAACTAGTGTGAGGGCTGGTTTGTGGTAATAAATTTTCAGTAGAAATTCAATTTTTCCAGTTAGCAGAAATATTCCAGAAAGATAATTTTGTTATCCTTGGGGACACTAAGTCAAAAAATTTCTAGACCACTCTTATACCTAGAAGATATAGATAGCTAAATGGAACTCCACGTTAATGGGAAAGACTATTTTGTGCACGATATTTTACCTTGGCTGGGTTTGGGCTTTGCATCCTGATCCCTGAGCTCCACAAGGCCATGTAAACAGAAGCTCACTAGATTTGGTAAATACCCTCAAAGCAATAGCTAGCTTCGGCACTCAGCTTACCTCACTAGGTTTCCAATTAGTGTTTGGTCTAAATATCCTTTACTTTTGTGCCAGAGCGCTGATGCAGTTTATCCAGCATTTTAGGTTGTTTTCAGCAGAAAGCCTGGTCCAGGCATTTAGTTCACCATGCTGCTAGAAAACAGATGTTTACATTAGTTTCTGATGGCAATAACTATAATGTATATTACCCTGTATCTTAGCCTTAAGAGCACTGGTTCTATCTTAGAGCATTGGTTCTTAAGTTTCTTCTGCCTCAGCACACTAGAGGAATTTGATTTAGTCTTATCAGTAAAAGTTGCTCATGACAAGGATTCCCAACTCGAATTAGGTAGAGAACATTCCTGGAGGTTGAAGATGGTTATCAAAAACTCAGTGCAATTTTTAAAAAGAGGGTACTTGTTCACATCCTTTTAAAAAACCATACTCTTTAAATAAAGATATCTGAACAATTTAACTATGATTCAGGTCCATCATCATAAACAAAGACTTGATAAAGAGTAAGGGGCTGCTTAAGTATATAGGACTATATGCCACTTTATTAGTGTTTCTCAATTCAGGATATTTCATGGGTATATACTTAGGGAACCATACATTTTGTAAATTTTCATTTTGTGTTTTTATTTCAATAACAGTGTAAAAAATGTATTTTACCATTTTCAAAGAGAAAAATAAAAAGAGTTTTAAAAACTACTTAAGGAACTAAAGTCAGCAATTCCCAAAATGAAATCTATTTTTTTTAGACAAGATCCATATTATTCAAGTTGAGAGATATCTCCACACTAAAAGTCCTCCTCACATTGCTTGAGTTACTTAATTAATCTTAGTTCTATATCTTAGACCTCATTTGTACTGTAGTCACTGTACACCTTGATTATACAGGTATGTAATCCATTATCCAAAATCCTTGAAAACAGATACATTTCAGAATTCAGAATATTTTGGATTTTAGAAAGGGACTACAATGCAAATATATATTATATGGTATGTCAGTGAAGTTTGATGCAGCACCCCATAATAAACATGTTAATATTTCTCTAGCACAATGTATATTCATACTAAAAGGGGGATGGTTCATAAAGAGTGAGTCTTTATAGACCATCAGTAGTCTTATATCAGTTTAGATCATGTTTTGCCACTAAATAGGTTAGAAGAAAACCTTTGGTTTTCATAGCATTTTAGATTATTAGACCTTGGGGATGGAATTATACAAGCATTATTTGCTACAGACTGGTAAGCCAGATAAATTTAATTAGAATTTCATATAAGATCACAGTAAGATATGATAAGGGCTCATCTTAAGGTGTATGACTTTAATTCACATGCTTTGTAATTACCACCTCCCATGACTTAAGAGTCTCTTTTTGACTATTGGTTGTTTAATAGTTGAAGATAAAGAATAAGCAAGTTCCTGATAGACAGAAAATGTATTATATTATGAATTCGAAAATGTCAGAAGTACTTAAATATATATAGGAATTTAAAATACATCCTGAAGCCAAATTTAACCAGATTGAATTATGATTACAATATCTCCATAGTTAGCAATGTGAATAAAAGGTAGAGAAAAAGAAGTACAAAAACTATACTATTCAGAATAAACTCTCCCCATCCTTTTCTGAGACGCTTTAAGGAGAAACCTCTTACTCCTACTACACTCATGGCTGTTGTCATGGTTGTTAGATGCAACAATAACACAGTGTACAACTATAAAATGAAAGGCTTCTTCCTTGAGAAAATAATATATGTAACATTAGGAGATAATAAATAGAAACTTGAGGGGGCAGTATATTTGAAGTTGTGAAGGATAAGCAATTCATATAAAAATCATAAAAGTAAAATTTAAATCATTATTCTTGATACTAAAATCACATTTGTAGGCAGTGAGGCAGAGGGTTAAGAGCATGAGCTGTGAAGACTTATTGCCAAGGTTCAAATCCCAGCTCTGCTACTTACTTAGCAGGCCATAAGACCCATCAACTTAGAATTCTAACAGCTACTTTCATAAGATTATTAGTACAAATTAAATGAGAGTAAATTTAAATTACTAAGGATGGAGGTAGAGAGTCAAATAAAAATAAATACTATCTATAGAGATTATAATTATGTTATTAACTTTTTAAATTATTACTAGCTTTCTTCCTAAAGAGGTTTATAAATGTTATATATTACAAATATAAAAATTAGGGTAAAAATCAGTAACTATACTTTGTTTCCAAGTTTTGAAATTTAAAAGAAAATCTAGTATTAAAGATGGGTCTCCCTTATGACCAATGACACTCACTGGCAAGGCAGCCAAATGAAATTAGGCCTTCTCAGAAGAGTGCTATAAGAACAGTTTCATCATTTTCTTTCTGATGCGATTTTCACTTCCTTATTCTATTTGTGTCCATACACTTTGTTAGTTATGTCCATATTTTACCAATAATGATATATGAACTCTTCAAATTTTTCTAGTTTAAATAATATAAAAGGACTTAAAACTATATAAATGTTCAGAACATTTTTTAGTATTTTATTATTTAGTGGTCCCAAACAGTCTAAGTTCCTTTATTAATAACTCTACCTGATACTAACATTCTCACACACACATATGCAAATTTTATTTGAAAAAATAAAGAAAATAACTACACTATCACTGAAATAAAAAATGTTTAGTTTTCACTTGTAATGACATTTTCAATAACAAAAAGGACAAATAGTAGCAAATATAATGCTATAATCAAAACAGGATAGGAATATAAATATCTACATATATTGTTACTTTCATTTGTATCCAACTAATTTAGAATCTATTATCATGTTAAAGAATTCTTACAAAGTTAAATATAATTCAATATAATTTTATAAATATAATAAAATTATATTCAATATAATTTTCTCTACTCTCAAGATATTACTTATATTGTGAATTTCAGCATAAATCTATAATACTTTTAAAAACTGGTTCATAAATATAAAATTTAATGACAAAAAATCAGGTTCTCAGTCCAGCAATTGTCATGAATGTAAAAGCTTTTAAGTATATACTTTAGTAAGTAATATAACTCCACAGCAAATATGGAATAATTGCAATTAACTCAGTTCTCTTAATGATATTTAAAACTTTTAAAAAGTGCTTTTCAAATTATATTATTGAATCTCTTCATGTTACATTTTTCAATTTTAATTATGTTTTTATTTTACTCATATAATTATAAGAGCTCTAAATCTGTTATTATTTGAGATAATTTTAATTGCTAAAAATTATATTTAATGCATATTATCTAAGAATTCTTATTAGAAAATAAAAAATACTGAAAAAAGATTCAGATCAAAATAAAATATGATAATCAAATCTTGATATCCCAAAGTAAATTTATTTTAATTTATTTTTTCCTTGCACCCCTGAGGCAATCATTGAATATTACTTTTCTCATTACCTGGACAAGGTAATAAGGACAATCAATTTTGCTGTTTTTAAAAAGCTTTTAGTACATTGGAGTGAAATGCAACCAGGCCATCTGTTACCTTCTACTAGAACTGGAAAGAAGTTAAAACCAACACTTGAACAATTGTTCTGAGAGGCCCTGAAGATGACCTGTAGTCAGTCAGTCCCAAGCTCAAAGCAAGGGAGGACTAACTATATGGCAATATCTAACTTAAGAGATAAAGTTGTTTCTCACCATTTCACCCTACTATTCTAACTTCCTACTTAAAATCAATTTCATTATAAATATTTTAAACATCTAAATTCCTGAAGCATGTAACAATTATGGTTTTTTGGTTATATTTAATTAAATGCATTTATGATTTCTAATTCTGTCTTTTACATAGTCTTAAACCATTTCGAAACTTTTTTTATTGTCTAACCATTTTACCTCCCATGAAGAACTTAACGTCATCAGTGAATCAAATTATAAATGTAAAAGAGTGACCAAAGAGTAGGCCTTATGTCAGATTTGTGGCTTTCTCATCCAATCGCTTTAAATTAACCAGTATTAAAAACAATTTGACTTGAGCTAAGACAACCTTAGCAAAGGAAATAGGCAGTCCTTCACTTAGTTCAGACCACAAAACAATGTCTTTCATAGAAAAAATATCTATGACAAAGCTATGGCACAGAAATCGAAATGTTTGTGCATTTTATTAAAACTGCTTGGCAATTACCTCAATTCTTTAGTAAAATTGAAGCTTTGTCTCTGATTAAGATGTATTATATAATAAAAGGAATTTCCATTCAATTTCCCTCTCCTTTCCTTACATCCAATTTCTTTAGGAATGAACCATTTTTATTAATTATAATAAGGAATCATTTCTTGACTGTAAACCACTGCATTATGTTTCCTAGACTTTTTCAACAGTATAATAAGCTTTATTAATAAACTCAACATAAAATATTTTGGCAGTTTATAGATACTAATTATATTCTAAATCTTGGCAGTTATACACTTTTGAAAAAAGGAAAATAATTTTTTTGTTAATTTATTGCAATGGTAGCAAAAAAAGTGTAACATTAATTGAGCATATACTATTTGCAAAGCATGTGTAACAAACCTAACAAATGCTAGAACTTTAAACATATTCTATTAAATAAATATATCTGATAACTTTGATAACCCTCAGTAAGAAAAAAAAATAAGACTTGTAAAAGGAAGGAATGCACAACCTTTTCCATTAACAATACATTCTTTAAGATTCTTGATTATTAACGCTGTCCATCCCATAAAAACCAATACTGAGGTTGGAGGGTATATTAAAGTCCCAAATGTACTGCAGAAAGATATATGCTTGATTATAATGCTACATGATGCCATGTATCCAGGACAACTGATGCATTATGGTCTCTTAGGGATAAAACTGCCTCTTGGTCATAGATTTAGGTGACACAGCATGTGACCCATTGTCTCTAAACAGAACAAAAAAAAAATGTGTGCAGCTGCATTTTCCAGTCAAGAAAGGGGGGTGGGGAGCAGAATACAAAAGGGTCAAAGATTCGTTTCATTGGGAAACTGTTTTTCACATAGGAGCAAAAAAACCTCCATAAACTCAAGAGGGGCAAAAAACCTTTCTCCAATTCATGCTAAAAGCAGAAAACACTAAAATCTGTGAGGGAAAACTTCGGTTGTGGTAACCTTCCATTAAATTCACTTTTCTCCCACCCTAACTTGCTCAGACACTTTGTGTAAACCATGGTTTAAATGCATCTGTCTAAATAATTCTGTACAATTTGTACTCAATGTATAGAGTTTCTGTATACATTGTTGCAGCACTTATCTAAAAAAAAAAGTCTAAATATTCATCAGTTTCTTGGAGAAGTTAAAATGAAGCAATAGTTTTATAAGTAAAAATGAAACATATTTGCTTCTGACCAATAAGCAAACCTGATATTTTCTGTATAAAGATCAGATAGTTCTCTTTACAATCAATCCCTACCACATAACTCTTCCTTTCACAGAAAAATACTGATTTAAAAAAGCAGGTCTAAATTCAGTGAAAATTATTTTCTCTAATAAAAAAATGGCTATTTCTAATAAATGTTTAAAAAGTTGAAGATAAAGTAACTTGTAAACTTGTATTAGTATCTAAAATATAGCACTAATTTACCTTACATGTTATTAAATATAATGAAAGAAAAGGAGCACTACTAACAGTAAACCTAACTTAGGAAATCCACCTTCTCAACTTTTAGGATTACAATCAGTGTTGTGCCCAAACAAAAATATCTTAAAGTCTAAAAAACTGACAGAACAGAAATCCAAAAAAATAATCACTAATGGAGGAAAACATCATCTAGAATTAGAAGTAATATCACCTGTGCTCCAAAGCATACAATGACTAGTTAGCCAACCAGCACTTTGGTTCTTTGACAGCCTTGTACTGCACTTGAAAAGTAACGTCAAAAGAAACAAAGTTACAGAAACCTAAAGATCTAATGTCCTAAGTTCAAAGGTAAATTTGGTTGGTATCTGAATAAAAACAGGTGGCATTCTTTGTCATCAAAATTTATTTATGTGCAATATGATTTTCAATGCCGTGAATATAAACCTTACTTAGCCATGGAGTAAATCTCTACAGCCAATTAAACTGTTCCACTGAAAATAACCATCTCTTAAAAACACATTCATGATCAGAAATACATTCAAGAAAGACATAAATGATATGTTACTAACATCCTCCGGTGTTAAATTTGGAAAGCAAGAGTAAAACGTAATAGAGTAAAACTATACTTGTTGATTTAATATACCGATTTTATGTGTAATTAAAAAAAAAACACAAAAGTATGATTAACTTAACGCAGAATTGTCTATTTTAAATAGGACTAAACTAACCCTATATATACACTTACTGAAGTAAAACATATTTATGCTAAAGTTGTTAAAGAAATTTATTATTAAATAGATGATCTCCAGAATACTTTAGAAAGTAATGCTTACCCTAATAAACATTCAAGTTTCTAAATAAACTTACATAGAATATAATCTAAATTCTAAGTAGCTATATCAACTGTAGTTATATACAGCTAAGCAGTGTAGTTAGCTGTCACCACAAGGAGACAGGATCAGCAACTGTTAGTTCCACTTGATATAAAGAATATTGAAAGAGAAAATCCTGTTTTTCTTCTTGGAGGTAGGTAGATCAATGTTTGTCAGGTTTTTTTTGATTTTTGTTTTTATGTTTTGACCTGCTGAGTTTGAGATGCTTATGAGATATTCAAGTAGAGTAGGCATTGGGATATATATGACCTAAAAGTTCAGGAGAGAGGTCTGGTCCAGAGATAAATTTTGGAATAGTAAAATCTGAAATCTGCCCCTCTCTCTCCATTTTCACAGTCACAACTATAGTCCAGGTCAACATCATCTCTCATCTAGACCACCATAATAGGAGTCTATATGAACGGTAGCCCCTATGGTTGTGTTCTGCATAAACATAAACAGTGGCTCTGACAGTATCTTCCTAGTCTCCCTGCATCTATGCCTGAACCTCTCAATTTGTTCTCTAAAATATAACTATAGTAATCTTATGTAACTCTAACGATGTCCCTTTCTTACTCGATACATCAAAAGGACCGTTAGGTCAAAGTCCAAAGTTCTTAACATTGTATATGAGACCCTGAATGACTTAGCCCCTACCTAACCTCTCTAGCCACATCTTTTGTCACTTTGCCCCTTGTTCTACCCATTTTAGATTTCTGAATAGACAGACCATACTTTCGCCCTCCTCAGGGCTTTTATAAATGCTACTCCCTTTGCCTGAAACACTCTTCACTTCACCCAGCCCTGGCTAACTATCATTCACATCTCAGCTTGAAAATGTTAAGGGAAACCATCTCTAACATCCCATACTAGAGAGGATCCCAAATTATATACTTCCATAATATCCTGAACTTTTGGATAACATTTATCACAGATCTTTCCTAACTGACTGAAAGCTCCATAAAGGCAGAGTTAGCTGTCTGTTTTGTTTACTGCTTAAATATTTGTTGTCTCACAGATCTTGGTTCTAAGCTCAGCTACTATATAACTCTGACATCCATAAAAAGATGATTTTACTTTCATTCTACAATAATCTAAATGCTATTAAAAACTTTAATTCAAATATTAATAGCTTTCCTGCAAATACATATGTGGTAAGACCTACATTCCCTACCCATAAGTATATTTCCTACATGTCTGAGTGTGTGTGCATAAATTATGTACACGTAATATAAATGTGAGAATACTTTCTTATATTAAAAAATTAATTTAATGTATATTGATACCATGTATCATTTTAAGTGCTTCATTAGTATTAACTCCTTTAATCTTCATAACAACCCTACCAGGTAGCTTCTATTATTAGTGTCCACTTTCTATGAAGAAATAGATACAGAGAGATTAAATAGTATGCTCAATACCACAAAACTTGAAGTGGCACAACTGTGATACAAGTTCAGGGAGTATAGCTTCAGAGCTCACATTGTTCACCACTACACTACATGCCAACCTGCCTAAATTGTTTCATAAGTACAAAACAAAGACTGAAAAAAAGCACACATTACCATCAATAAATGTGATTCAATATCTACATCCTCAAGATAATGCTCCTCTACTTAAAATTAGTCCAAACTAGACTAAGCCAGTTCAAATACTTCCTGTGCATTTCTCTATTTATATGCTTGCTCCTGCTATTCTAACATCTGGATTATCTACCTTCCCTATTGCCGTTCAGCCCAAACCCTAATATCTTAGGTTTAATTTAATGACAGCTCCTCAATGTAACCCCCAAACTTCTTATAGAGATTTTTTCTCTCTCCTATTATGTTCCAATTGCATTTATATGTCCTCCTTCTACTGTAATGTTATGTCTCAATAACGCAAAAGAAACAGTAGATATGAAATTACTTTATAAACACTAAAGTTCTATACCTTATAAAGCATTAATTCAGACTAAATAAAAAAAAACAGAGAAGAATAGAAAACAATGAATACACACCTCTAAGCAGAGCACTTCAAGCAAATAGGACCTGGCTCTAACTTGCCCAGAGTAGAACAGAGTCAATCAAAAAGCCATCGACCATTTTTGTAAATGATAAAAATAAATAAATAAATAGAACTCTGCGATGTTAGAAGAGTTATCTGAACCAGGCCTCCTCCTAGAAGTTCAAGAAAACTAGTTTCATATAAAGAAAGGAGCAAAAGTATTGATGTTGAATATCGCACAAAGTTATAATAAGAAAAAGTTATAATAAGGAAAATAGTCAAACTCATAGAAACAGGAAAATAGGAGAAATGGGGGAGCTGTTCAATGTTATAAAGTTTCCATTATGCAAAATGGATCAGTTCTAGAGTTCTGCTGTACAACAGTGCCTGTAGTTAATGATATTGTATTGTACAGTAAAAAATTTAAGATGGTAGATCTCATATGAAATATTCAAACCACAATTTAAAAAATTAAAAGAAATCAATAAAAGAAAAAATAAGGAATACCATCCCACAGATGAAAGCATGCTAGAAAGAGATGCTCACAGGAGAGATAAAAATAAACTTAAAAGAATTATATAAGACATGCAAGAAAAATATGTATCCCATTTAGAAAAGCTCAGAAATAAAGTGACAGAGCTCAAGAAAGAATTTGAAATAAAATTTAAAAAATCATTTCAGAAATGAAGATTTAAGTTAAAGGAATATAAGACAAAATAAACATATAAGATAAAGCATTAAGAGAAGCAGACTATGAAAAAAAATTAATGATCAAAAAGAAAGTGATCGTCAAAAAAAAGTCAAGAATGGTTATTATTTGAAGGAAGAAAATTATGTTTGGGAGGAGAGACATGGAAAGGCTACTCAGGTGGCTGGCAAAATTCTAATCCTTAACCTGGAAGATGGCTATATGGGTATTGGCCATAAAAAAATTCACTAAGCTATACATTTGTTTATGTGGTTTTCTACATCTATAGTTGATTTTACAATAAAAAAGGATAAAAAATGAATTTAGAAAAATAAAAAACTACAAGTAATATTAATTTAAAACTACTTCTAGGTATCAATAGAAAACAGTAACAAAAAGCTTTTGGAATAATCTTCAAACCAACTTCATAAAATTACATGGCAAACTGAGACACCAATTTTCCCATGATGTTTTTGTCTTGATGTTTGGTAAACAGAAAAGTTAATTAAAAGTATACTATCTTATTATATAGTAAGCTACCTGTTCTGTTTCCCACATGTAACACATGCTTTAAAAGTACTTGACATTTTCTTATTTTTAGAATTGCAACCAATACTTAAAATGTATAAAAAAGTTTTAAAAAAGAAATACATAAAAAATGTATATAATACATTTTAAAGAGGTACTCTAAAACTGAAAACTCATCTTTGTAACAAAGATGGTAGTCTTAAAAATAAATGAAATTAAATTCAATAATCATCTGACTACCACATATTATGTATGAGGTATTTACAATTTAGTTAAAGGATAAGTAATACATACAACAGAAACTATATATGGTAGTACTTTGAGAAGTACAAAGTTTTATGGTTCAGAATAGGAAAAGGGCATCTTTCCTGAACAACTGTATTAAAATTCCAACCAGATCCTTCTCATATTCTTCCAATCTATCCTCTTCAATATTGATAGAATCTTTTCAAAGATCAAAATCTCCTTTTAAAAACACTTCACCAAGTACAATACGTAACAGGCAATTCAAATGCCTTACACAGACCACGTAGGGAACAAATGATTAAAGCTTACTGGTATAAGACAACAGAGAATGATGGGGACTGCCAAAAAGAAGGTTCTTACTTATAAGCATTAGCCAATTCCAATCATGTAGGAATATGAAACCAATTCTGCCACAATGTTCAATTTTTTTTTTTTAGGCAAGGCACCCCTTGGTTGACCTAACAGATTACAAGGATCTTGTTAGTTTACAATCCCTCATTTTTTTTTATTTTTACGCCTATAGCACCTGGTCTTCCTAGGTGGTCTTCCATCCAAGTACTAACCAGGCCCGACCCTGCTTAGCTTCCAAGATCAGCATGGCCGTAGACTCAATTTTTTAAGAGTTAACAGAGCTCTAGATACTTTGTGTGAAATATATCAATATTTAACTGTTGGCAAATAATGCAAAACTTGAAAAAATATTACAAGCCAAACAAAACAGAATTGTAGGTAATGTTTGCCAACTGAGGCTTAGAGAAATGGGTTTTATATTAATATTCCAATAACTGGCCCCTAAGTGTCCTCAAAACTGAATAATGGTTGTCTTCCTAATTCAAAGGAAAAGTAAACAAACACCTTTCTCTATTATAATGTTTTCTTAAAACTTTTGTACCTGCTATCATTAGTCTGTTAGCAATAGCCAGCAGATGACACGCCACACCAAAAAAAAGCAGAAAAGGAATATTTTACAGTCACCTCAAAATTGCTCAACCATTTTTTTTACTGTGATTGACTTTATCAACAGTTGTGCATATAATCACCATTTTATACTGCATATATGTTATATGGTTAAATTTTCTGTTCCAAAAATTGTTTCTAGATTGTAGAAAAGAATAAAATATATAAATCTATTTGCTCTTTAACAAAAGAATACCAAGAGACTCCAGAAAAACCATGGGCCTAATAAAGCCTAAAATCTTTGGTACAGTGGTCTACAAGTTCTGTAAAAAATCTGCCTCCATTTGCCACTACTTCATACCACCCCAGCTTCCTGAATATACTATGTTCTTTCACTCCTTCATGACTTTAGATGTATTTAAAGCAAACTACTCCATGTGTGAGAACTACTCAAAGCCATTTCTCTGGGAGTCTTCCTTGAATTATTCACTTTTTCCATTACGCATCCTATATAAAACTCTATCACAGAACTTACTTGCTATTTATGATTATTCATAATTACTTGCTTACATTACCATCTCTGCCACTAGACTAGTAGTTTTCAAACTATTAATGCTATTCCCCAATAAGAAATACATTTACAGAGATCCACTGTACGTAAACACATATAACTGGGAAAACAATGAATAAAACCTTTATTCTCATCATATACAACACATGGAAATTTTCTATTCAATTTTAAAAGAAATGCTAGTCACAACTACATTGATTCTATCATCTCCTTAAGAAATACTGAACTAGAATATAAACCCTTGTAGGCAGAAACCAATACATTCATTTTAATGCTCTAGCACAGACCATTTAGTATAAAATGTTTAAATGAATAACTACAGCAGCATCCTGTTCTAAAAAATGCTCTAGCACAGATCTTTTAATAAGCAAATGTTTAAATGAATGAGTAAATATAGCAGCATACTGTTCTAAAGAAGTGAAAAGAGTAAGGCTTTGAAATAAAACAGACCGATCAGCCACCAACTTACTTATACATCTTTGACAAAAGACTTAACTTTTTTGTTGCAGAAATGTTGCAAAAATCAGACCAGAGAGAAACCAAGCACCACTAGGAGAGTTGGAGAACTCAGGTTTATTATGCCAGGTGGTCCCAGAAGAGCTAGTGATTTGAAGATCTGGGTCCACAGCTCAGGGACATGCTTGCTTATATGGGGCTCATCCACGCAGTTACAGCTGGCCAGTTGGCATGGGCCATTGGTGAATATGCCCTCAGGCAGTTACACAGCATAGGAGTTGCTACAGGTTACACGTAGTTACAAAGAGTTATAAAGCCCAGGAGCTGCTATGGGTTACCCATAGTTACATTTGTTATTTAGACAGAACAAGCAAAAGGGAGGATGAGTCTTTGGTTAACCCTTCCGCCTATGCGGCAAGCATATGTACAGAAGCAGAACAAAGAGCTCATTATAAGGTTAGCCTTTTGAGTGAAAATTCCTCTCCATTCCATCCTTCTGATGCTCTTTAAATTCTTATAGGGAATCAACCTCCTGACATTTTTGGCCTAGGGGCTGATATAAGGGTGTTTTGGATGTCACAACCATTTGTAACTTTCTAGATTCTAGGCATGAGAAGACAAACTTGACAAGACAGTTCACGATACAGGGACCAATCAAGAGAGCATGAGGAGAGGACCTGCAAGAGGGAGATACCAGGATTCCAAATTTCATATTCTGGACCAGGACTCCTGTGACTCATTCAATTGTTGGTGGCTTTTTGAGGCTCTATCTGTAAGTCTCTTGGCTACATCTCTAACTATACCAGATTGATTAACATAAAAAGAACATTCATCTTCTAGAAATAAGCATAACCCTCCTTGGCTGTTAGAAGATCAAGTCTCCTCCAGTTTCGTAAAACTACTCCTGCTAAGGAATCTAATTGGCTTTGTAAAGTGACAACACTTTTGGATATGTCTTCTAAGTATCAAATAGGTCTTTAGATAAGCTTTGGTAATAAGACAGGCAGGAGGCTAGGCCAGCTGTGCCAGTGCCTACCCTTGCGGCAATGCCAAGACCTATAAAAAGGGGAATGAATTGTATTGCTTGTTTGGTTCTTGTGTGTATTAGAGGGATAGTCATAGACTGGTTGTTGGGAACAATGTTTATTTCAGGGGCCAAGTAAATCAGGGTGCAGGTCCCTGTCCAGTTAGCTGGGAGACAGAGATATGAATTGGTTCCTCAAAAGAAAGAATATACCTGGGGTTCCAAGGCAAAAACTCATCCATCTCATGATCATTTGGCCTTATGCTGTTTTCAGATAACCAGGTCAAAAGTGCCCCTGCTAGAACTGCCCCTGTGAGGGTTTGGAGGGGTCCACAGGAATTATCCTGAGATGCTCCAGAGGGTCCATTCAGTGAGGTTTTCATATGCTGGTAAGAATAGGCATTCTTCTTGGGAGGGTTCAGAGGAGAATTCCCAAGGAAAAATGCTTAAGCAATCATTTGGCTTCCCTTGACAGTAATCTGAATTTTTGTTTAGTAACCTTGTAGTCTTTATGTTGGGTTTCCATGAGAACCGTACAGGTTTCTTAAATGGAGCAGCCTGTGTTACTTGGAAACCAGATCAGTCCTTTGAAGGTTCAATTTCTATAATATAATTGCAACGAGAATCTTCAGCGGAGCCTAAATTTTGGCTCTGGCTCAGGTCTTGACTTCTCTTGATACAAAGGGGTGCCTGAAACTTAAGATTTGTATGTGTTGATACTGGTCCCCAAATTGGAGCCTCAGGAGAGGTTGCCCAAGTTAAGTTGCTTCTATAGGGCATTAAGAAGTTAACTGCCTGTCCTGTCAGTGTACCTTTCGTCATGTCAGTGATTTCGAAATCAAATAAATTTTCTATATTCATCAGTTCAAACATGCGACCTCCCTAATACTTGTTACCCAATACCAGCTAGGGATGGGGACAGCTAAGTAGCAGGCAGAAGATGGCATGACCAACAATCTTTAGCCAACTCACTGTTGGAAGTTTAAGAGACGATAGCTAAATTAAGAGTCTTATATAAGTACTAAGTATCAATAATTCTCTTGTAGGGTAAATTAAGAGACACTATTACCTGAGTATAAAATCCTACTAGAATTAACAAAGAAAGGATCTTCTTCATGATTATAACCAAAGCCAGTTAGTCAAAGAATCTAGAAATGTATTGAAGAGGGGTTTAGCCTGAACATGCAAGAATTGAGAGGATCCCGATGTAGGCTAAATATGCCAGGTCTAAAGTGACTCTTTGACTCAGGGTCCGATCAGAGGGTGCTACTGAGGCCAACCCTGAAGCAAGCAGCAGGACAAGTATACTAAAGAGGGTTAGGGCTAAAGGATGATAACAGTACATCTGGACAGTTCGGACAGTTAGTTCTCAAGCTTCTGCTATGTGTAGACTGGCCAGCTTCCATGGGTGGCCAGAGCAGAGCCAAAGATCACAGGTGGATCTCTGTTGCCTCTGGAACGAGATTCGGACTGGCTGATCAAAAAGAGACTCTGCAGTTCATGTCTCCCATTCTTCCGGAGGTGTCGCTCTCTTTGTAGTGTGGTGGTGATACCTGCAACCTTAACAACAGTGGGAGTTGCTACTATAATAGTGTGAGGGCCTGTTCTAGATTGGCTGGAGTAGCTCCTTCTTCCAATCCTTAACTCATACTTCATCTCCTAGAGTAGCCTGAACGTCTTGTGGTGCATCGTGCTCTGAGTAAAGCCAAAGGCAGCAAGTCAATACAAGATAACTGGATTTCCTGACTAAGCTTAGCTAGAATGGTCTTGAGGGTCTGGTTCATACACTCAACTTTTCCTGAACTTTGTGGCCCGTAGGCCATGTGGAGCTTCCATTTGATTTCCAGAACTTTGGACAGAGTCTGGATTATCTCAGACACAAAGGTAGGTCCATTGTCAGATCCTATAAAGAGGGGCTGTCAATATCTTGGAACAATATCCCTCAACAAAGCTCTAGCTATTTCTGATGTCTGTTCAGTGTATGTAGAGAAAGCTTCAGCCCATTCGAAGTAGGTGCAAACTAACACAATCGAGTACCAGTGGCCCGGGCAGGGCTTGACCTCAGTAAAGTCCACTTCTAGGTCTTTGAAGGGCATAGTCCCAATTGTTTGGATTTTGGCCTTTGGCTGGAATTGTTTTGTGCGCAAATTACATATCTAGCTCTGCTCTGGGTGCACAAGGTTGGGAGACTGGGTATGAAATACTAGTGGCATAACAGGCTTTCTAAAGTAGTCTTCCCTAGGTGAGTCAACTCATGGTGTTGTGTTACCAGCTGAGCTGCCACCACAGTGGGAATAAAGAGTCATTGATCTGGAAGCTTCCACAAGCCCTCCTTTCTCTTGGTTCCCCCTTCACTTAAGGCCTATTGTTCCTCCTCTTTGGTGTATGTCTGGGATAGAGGCAATTCTGGAGCTAGGAGAACCTTAGAGACTGGCCCAGGACCCACTGTGGCACGTGGCTGGTTGACAGCCTCTCTAGCTGCTTGGTCTGCCAGTCTGTTTCTCTCTGGTGGCCCTTGCAGTGAATGACTGCCATCTGAGAAGGTTTCCAGACTGCCTCTAACAGTTGAAGGATTTCTTCTTTGTTCTTGATTTCTTTCCCCCCCGCTGTCAGTAGTCCCCTCTCTTTATAAATGGCTCTATGTACATGCAAAGTAGCAAAGGTGTACCTTGAGTCAATATAGATGTTGGCCTATTTCCCTTCAGCCTGCCGCAGCACATGGATGAGTGCCCTCAGCTCAGATCACCTCATCTGTGGTTATTATTGCGTAGCCGGCTTTGCGCTGTCTTTCATAGATGAACCTGCTCCCATCAGTGAACAATACCAGTTCTAGATTCTGAAGAGGAACATCTGTGTCTGCTTGAGTAGACTTCATTCATGACCTCTTCACAATCATGGTCAGGAGGTCCCTCCTCAGTGGGCAGAAAAGTAGTAGGAATCAACGTCTGCACAGCCTTGAGGTGGACACATGGATTTTTGCAGAGCAGTCCCTAAAAATGAGTAATATGGCATTGGTGAGCCACTTAAGTCCCTGGTTGTTCATTAATGCAGTAACAGCCTGGAGGACTTTTACATTTACATTCTGTCCCAGCATGAGCTTGTCTGCTTCTCTGACCAGAAATACCATGGCAGCTAAGGCCCACAGGCACAGTGGCCAACCCAAGGCCACCAGATCTAACCATCTGGACAGATATGCAATTGGGCGCTGCCATAGCCCGTGTGAGAACCCCCAGTGCAGTATGATTCTTCTCACATATGAAGAGGTTAAAGTCCCATGTCACATCTGGTAGTCCTAATGCTGGGGCACTGGTCAAGTCTCTTTATTTCTCTGAAGGCTTTTTCTTGTTTGGAGCCCCATTCCAGGGGGTCTTTACCAGACCTTGCTGTGGCCTTGTACAGTGGCTTGGCAATTTCAGAAATATCTGGCATCCAGATCCGACAGAATCCAGCATCGTTCTTCAGTGTTGAAGAAAGTTAGGAGGAATTGGCGACAGTCATCCCAAGTAGGCTGAGTCTGGAAGGTGAACTCGAGCAAATCAATCATTGCCTGGAGTTTCTCTGAATAGGATGGGGTGTGCTGTTTCCAGTTGAGGAGGTCAGTTGTGCTGAAAGGCTGATAGTAGAGGGCAGGGTTGCTTGGCTGGAATGTGCTCCCCCGCTAGAAAGACCCTGACGTCTTTCCCCACTGGGAATACCCTGACCTGTGTCTTCTAACTGAAGACTTTAAGAGGTGATCAAGCTCCTTTTCCATCTGGAATGGGACCTGACTGGGGTGCTGAGCCCCAGGGCTTTACCTTATCTCCTGTGGCCATTCCTGGTGAGTTGGTCTGTCCCTCCTTTGAATCCAGTTGGGGCTTGGCCATCTGGAGAGTCAGAGCGCCAGTCCAAGAGAGAATCCAGAATACTGTTAGGTGGTATGCCTCCTCATTCGTCTTGAAGCCCCTCTGGCCCAGCCTGGACAAGCCACCAGTCCAACAGCTCAAAGGGCCAGTATGGTTGGAATATCACTGGGACCTCCAGAAATGTTGCATAAATCAGACCGGCAAGAAACCAAGCACCATTTGGAGATTTGGAGATCTCAGGTTTATTATGCCAGAGGTTCCAGAACAGCCAATTCTCTGAAGATCTGGTCCCCGAGCTCAGGGGCAACCCTACTTTTATGCTTGCTCATTTATGCAGTTACAGTTAGCCAGCTGGCATGGGCCAATTGGTTAATTTGTCCTTAGGCAGTTATAGAACTAGGGAGCTGCTATGGGTTACACGCAGTTACATTTGTTATTTAGACAGAACAAGCAAAAGGGAAGATGAGTCTTTGGTTAATTTCGAGGTCACCCTGCCCTTTGGCCTATGTGGTAAGCATATGTACAGAAGCAGAACAAAGAGCTCATTATAAGGTTAGCCTTTTGAGTGAAAATTCCTCTTCACATTGAGTCCCAAGGAATAACAAACACTACTTACTTAACTCACTATAACAATAAAGTAGTAGCTTTCCTGCCACAGAATGGGGGTGTAGAAATATCAGTTTCCTCGTCTTAGCCTTGTTTTCTTCCTTACTCCTTCCAGGGTACAGATCAAGATGCAAGCAACTCATCCTAGCAAAATCCATTTTCAAAGACTTTAGGTTACAGTACAAAAAATATGAATTGACATACTTGGGTTCAAATACTCAACACTACATTTACATAATATCTCATTATGCTTCTTTAGCTATAAGAATAAAACACTTCCTGTAGGGTTGTTATGGGGAATGAATTATATACTCATATGTTTAGCATAATACTATGTCAGAACATAGTACGCACTCAATAAAAGGTAGTAATTGTTGCTATGATTATCAATAAATGCTGTTAAATTGAACTTTTAAGGATGGAGGAGCTGGACAAAGGTATGAGGCAAACAAAAATGATAGCAAAATCTTAATTTACAAGAAATCTCTTCCCTTTTTTTCTGTATATCCTCTTTTAAGATAAAGAAACAAACCACAAGGATTTAAGTTTACCAATTTCCTCAATTCTCTATCTCCAAAGTTATAAACATAACTCAAAATTATATTAACTTTCAAAATTCTAATTTAAATATTAAATTATGCTCATTGGGCTATATGATATAGTATGAATGCTGCAATTACATAAATACATTTTTGAAAGAATTTCAGTAGTTCAATGAGTATATTGTAGTTAATCCGGTTAACTAGAAAAAAACTGAAGTCCTCTCAATAAGTCTAGTTAATCAGATTTTATTTTCCAATAAAATCAGTATTGTTTTATTAATATTTCCAATAACATTTCCAATGTTAGAATGACATCACTTTTTTACTGTTTTATTAATTATCTGACATCCCTCCAAAATTTTTTTGTCACTTTCAAAACTTTGATTAATGTTGTTTTCCTCATTTTCTTATATATAATCACACCCTCGCATAAAGAAGAGAGTTAAGAGTCTCTCTTCTTTTTCAATGTATTTTCCCCAAACCTTTCAAACTCCTTCTTAGAAAAAAAAAGCTTCTAAGTGGCAAAAGCACCAAATATCTATGAAAATACAATCAAGAAGCTAAGAATTTTCTTATGCGATCTGCAACCTTCATAAGATATGAAAATAATTAATGGTAATTAAATTGCCTGGTAATTTAACACTAATACATTTGTTTAGAGAAAATAAAAATTTTCCATTATGTTGGTAGCAAAAGGGTGGTTATTTTTATGGTACATATACTTAACCTTTATAAAATAGCGTATCTTTGAGTGACTACGTAAGAGATTTATTTAGACTTTTAGGCCATGAAGTAATACTATAGTTGTCAATGAAATCAAGACCTATATAAGTGATAGGACAAATTCTATTTTATGTTTATATCAGGCAGACTCCAGAAGAGTAGAAATGAAGTCTCTTGCTCACCACTATATTCTTAGCATTTAAATACAGTAGATGCTCATAAATAGCTGTCCAAGTTTAAATGTTTATTTATGAAAAAGAAAATTAGGTTGAGGGAAATAAAAAATACATGAATACAAATTAAGTTAAGGCCTAGAGCATGGGCTGTGCTTAGTGACTTGCTTCCAAAGAGTGGAATAAAGAAGAGGTGGCGGGTTGGCAAAGACCTCAAAAGGTATTCAAGGTTAACAAAATCAACTTTACCATAGTGTTAATATGTATCCTTGATGTAATGTGAATGACACTTCATTTGTTGTCATTCATGCTCCCTTAAACCCAGGACCCCAGTCTAATCATGGAAAAAAAGACAAATCTCAGTTGAGGGACAGTCTATAAAATTTCCGACTAGTACTCCCCAAAACTGTCATAGTCATCAAAAATAAGAAAAGTCTAAGAAACTGTAATTCTGGGACAGAGAAAGGACACTAAGAATAAACTAGTGAAATCTGAATCAAGTATGTGGTTTAGTTAATAGTAATGAGGCAATTGTTTCCTTAGTTGTGACAAATATAACACAGTAAAAAAAGTTAACAATAGATAAAACTGGATAAGGTACACTCTGTGCACTGTCTTGCAAATTTTCTTTAAATGTAAACTATTCTAAAATAAAGAGTTCATTTAAATAAAAAAGGTTAAGGTAAGGAAAATAAGGAATATATGAATCAAAATCTCTTGGAAATAAATGATAAACATTCTTTTGGTCCTTTTATATTTGGTGGTAAAACAGAGATAACATTCTCATACAATAAAAATAAACTATTAATAAAACAACAACATTGATATTGTCCGAGTCTACAATATTAAGTCACATTTGACCAAAGCAAATTCCCCTTGAATTTTAGCTTCCCAAAGTATCATTCTTATCTTAGTTCTCAACACTTCAATTATAAACTCTGTGACAAAAATTCATAACATTAGCTGTCAGCTCTATATTGACTGTATTAACCCACACCTCTAATCTCTAGTCACTAAAGGTCAAACTCACATTGATATCTCCCATTTACCTTACACTCAACTAACTAACCTCACCATCTTCTTCATTATGCTCTCCTTCTAAACCTCCTTCTCAAGGTTATTTTTTTTCCAATAGATCTCTCTCTTTTCCATTCCTTTCCTTTGCTACAGTTAATAATTAGTCTTGCACACTGCTGTCAAATGAACCTTCCTTAAAGATTTATCATATCATTTCCAGGCTCAAATGCCATCTTTTTTTTTTTTAATAATAAACCATATTTAAATTTAAAAGTGATGTCTTCAAGGGCACCCATAATTGGCTATTCTTTTGTACCTTCCACTTGTAAAGAGAGACCTTTCTATTCATCTCTCTGCCTCATACTGTAAGTTCTGCCTTTCCTTTATTCAGAAAATAATCAAATAGCCACTAAGCATATAATATATCTGAGAAGATAAGACTCCTCTGGGTGATCAAACACTTTATAATCTTCTTGAGCTGATAAAACCTAAACAGATAATTAACAAAGAATATGGGAATTTGTCTTATTCAAGACTGGATCCTCAGTGCCTGGTACATTTAGTAAATAAAAGCAAGGCAGCACAGAATGTTAATGCCCAAAAGGATTATATGCTGTTAGAGAAGGGAAAGAATTTTCAGTTGGAGAGATGAAAGCTGGTCTAAAATTCTATTATTCTAAGGCTCTTAGGACAATCAAAATTTCAGCCAAGCCTCAAGCTTGAGTAGATCTTCACAGTTAAGAGGTTAAAATGTGTATAAGTACATTTCAACTGAAAAATGTTATATCAGTAAAGGTTAAAAGAAGTAAAATTGTTATACCACATTGAAGTAGTGAATAATAAACAGTTCTTACAGGTTAGTGGAAGATAAGATGGGGAAGACAGGAACCAAAATTTGAAGTCTTGAGAAGAAATTTGGTATCCATGCCTGATATATAAAGGGTTTTGGTCATTAGAGTGATATAATCTTCAGGAAGATTAATCTAATGGGAGTTAACATGAAGGTTAGACTTTAGAAAGCAAGAGCCTTAGTTCTTCAAGAAGCCTCCTCTATCTACTCAAACCCTCTAGTTTTCTTAACTCTTACAGTACCTGCCTGCATCATATAATTTCTCCTAATTGTATTTCCAAACATTGTAAACTCTTATTTTCATGTGTGCTAGTCTCTTCAAGAATAGAGATTGAATCTTAAAGTTTGGGCCATCCAAACTTTATTTTTGGAGGACCTTTTTGCATTTATGCAAAACCCAGTTACTTCAGTAACAACAATCTAAAAGTGACAGACACAAAAGGAGTAGCTAAGCAATAACTGCCATCAAAATAAAATTAAGTCTTGTTTGGATGGCACTTTTTAAAGTTTCATTTGATAGTTGGATCCCATAACTAATACTGTAGTTACCTTCCAGTATATGTTTTCAGTGCTTTCTGCTTTATATATTTCATGACCTCATTTACTTTTCTTTCTCTCAATGGTCAGCACACACACTCATTTCTCAATTTCATTCATTGCCTTTCCTGCACTGAAGCCTCACCAATATTTTTATCTATTAACTTCACTGATTGAAAACCAGTGTTATGGAGTAATTAATAAATGGTACTCCTATAGCTTTTCTACACAATTTTACACATACTAAATGTTTCCTATGGTTTAGCACTCTTCAAATACATACGATTCAAATAAGAAAACCATATGTTACAGAAATAATTCAAATCCACCAAAGCATTCACAAAATAAAACATGTATTAGTAACCAGGGACTGTACTTAAATTCTAAATTTTTCAAACTCTCCAAAAGTTTGTATTTTCTTATTTTCAACCCTTGAAGTTTTACATTTATATATTCTAAAAATTAAATTTCATGGTTTTAAAATAGTCTGTTCACGTTAACATTCATATTAACTGTTAATATTTTTCCCCTAGAAAAGAAAAAGCTTAAGTGCACATGCAAAAATCAAATGAGTATTTATTTCACCCCTAAAGAACTATATTTCGCTTGTAATATAGTTATATCTTTTCAGATCACAATTTTTATGTTAAAAATATTTTTTCTTTATAAAACTACGAAAAAGAAATCCTCCAGAATATTATTTCTGATTACGTTAGAATCTCTCATTAATGGTTTTGAAAGTCAAAAATTTCTCCTCCAGAGTTGGGAAACTCCATAATGTACTATTTTATTCCCCATCATTCCTTAATAGTACTAAATACTGCTGAGACCTTATAGATGAATCATCAAACAGCAGAGGGCAAAAATGTCAACATATACAAGGACTGTAAGGAAACAGGTAAGTCTTAAGATTTGGACACGCACAGTTCAGCTTTTTCCACTTCCGTCTCAGAAAACACCCAAATAAATGTGGGTGCAAAGCTACGGGACAGTTACAAAGTCCCTGACTACCAGTGAAGCCTCAACCCTAGTGGTGGTAGAGCAGTCTCACAAAACTCAGCCGGCCACGTGGCTGTCACAATCAAAAGTAAGACAGGAGAAACAGCGTAAAATAACATTAAATAAATAACCGCCCCTCCCCCTTGGAGTTGGAGTAGAAAAAAGTATGTCATTTCTTTGCACGCTAAGACTAAGACTTTTTTTTCTGTAAGGAGAAAACGAAGTCCAAGGTTTATTTAAAGAGACTTTAAACAGAAATCAGGTCAACGAAGATCCCGAGAGTGTGCCCCCAAATTAATTAGATACCCCAGCTCCTGTGAACTGTTGTGGGAACAGAGGCATTCTGCAAAGGGTAAAAGGGGTGGAGTGTAGTAAGACGGAGAATTAGGCACATGGGCCGCTTTACCCTGATTCCCACAGTCCTCCCAAGTTCCATACTCGCTGCTGCTTTGGTGGGGGCGAACTCATAAGGCTGAAGGGACTTGCACACGCCCTTAAACCCTTCACCTTTCCAGGAGAGAGGGCAGAGGTAACCACGGCCCCAAGAGAGCAGGCGAACAGGAAGTGTCCTTATTGCATAGCTGAAACTCTAACTTCCACCTCGCCAAGAAAGCCACCCTCGGAGGCCCGCACGGCGCTCGCTGGAGGAGAGGTCAGAGGGTGCCTGGGTCGGCCACCCCCACATCCGGAACCCTAACCTGCCCACCCCAACGCCTCGCCGCTGAAGTTCGGTCCCGGCGGCGCTCAGCGCCTCCCTAGACGCCACTCGGCCCGGCCCAGCCAGTCCGCCTGCGGCCGGACGAGGACTCCACGCCCCACACGTCTCTAGCTACACTTCAAGTCGGGGGAGGGGGCGTTGCAAAGACTATCGAGGGGTTTAGGGCACGTCCTCAAACAGCAGATAAGCCCTGAGTCGAGCCCTAAGCGTCTTCAAGCCCACCTCCGAGCTTTCCTGGAGAGACGGCATCCCCTTGTCGAGGTTTTCGCCGCGCGACACCCACTCCTGGGGTGTCATTACCTTTCAAGAAAAACTCCGAACTCCACGGGGCCGCGCTCCCTTCAGTTCGACACCCCCAGGGAGCCAACACACAACCCAAGCCGCGCGCTGAGGAGACCTCGCGTCGGCGCCAGTTCCTCACAGGACAAAAATGTCCGGGCGCGTCATGGGACAGCCGCCTCCGGGCCCCACTGCACGCGCTGTCCTCCACGCCCGGGAGCGTAGCCGCCGGCAGGGACGGGAAGCGCCGACGGCGGGCAGCGCCGGCTGGGGAGGGCGTGGATACGTTCGGGACTCACCGTCAGCTCGGCCGCCGCAGTAGGGAGGCGAGGACGGCTAGGGGAAGACACAATATGGCAGAGACTGCAGCTGCTCCTGGCAGCTTCCAGCAGCCGCCTCCGGGAAGAAGCGGCAACAAGCAGGCAGCGGCAGCTGCGGTGGCGGCCGCGGCAGCACCACATCCCCCTCCTTCTCGCTTCCTCCCTCACCCTCCGCCCTCCCCCCCGCTGCCATGGCAACGCGGCGCCAAGGCGATTAGCCCCGCCCCTCGCTTTCGTCCCCGCCCTCCGCGACCTCTCGGGAGGGGTGCTCGGCCCGCCCCTTCCCGTCCCCTTCCATCTCCTACCAAAGGGACGGGCCCGGGACCCGGAGGCTGCCCAGAAGGACCGGTTTGGAAGGAAGGTGGGGGATGCGGTGTCCGGAAGGGCGGTGCTCGCAGGAAGGTAGGGCGGTGACTTGGTGAGCCAGTGCGGGTTTCGGGTTTAGGAGGGGACGAGGAAGGCGGGAAAATGGAACGGCCTCGCCTGTCCTAGGAAGGACCTATAGGAGTGCGGCGGGGCGCGGCGCGGCTGCTGACTGGCGGAGAAGGCGCAGGGGCGGAGCAGGCGAGTGTGGCTGTCCGGGCTCGTCCGACGGTGACGCCAGTCTGGGCTTGGACTGCAGCGACAGCTCACACTTGCTAGAGCTTCTGTTGGTTTCTCTAAGATCTTTCCACCACTGGCTAGGGTTATTGAAAGCGCTTTAGAAACAATAAAGCACTGATAAAACTTAGAGTATTATTGCCCTTGCTGACTAAAATTTTATGTGGAATCTGAGCTTAGCGTGTTTGTGGTAAAAAAAAAAAAAAAAAGACTAATCAGAACCAAAGTTTAATAAGCATAACATTTACTGAACGCTAAGTGCTAGGGACTTAGTTAAGTCCTTTGCATACATTGTCATAACCATAATACTAACATAGCAATGACAGATAAAATACAGGAGTACCCAGTTAAACGTAGCATAATTTTTTAATAGAATATTCCATTTAGGATATTCTTCTTGTTTTGTTTTTGTTTGCTAAATCTGCCAACCCCATCTTGACGCTTACAAATTCCTGCTTTACAGATGAGGAAACTGAGGCTTGAGAAAATAACCAGATATAAGGTAAGTGGCAGAACTAAGGCTCCATTTTACTATCATTATGATACTGATAATTAAATCTCAGAATATCTATAACTACATCTTCAAAAACTAGAGTAGAGATACATACCTCACAAATGTATTGAGTAGATTAAAAGAAAAGGCAGGGAAAGAATAAAAAATATATGAGAGAGACCTAGGCAGTCACTGTTGCATAGTAGGTGGTAATAGAATTTATTTTCTTCCTGAACAATGAATGTTAACTGAATATTCACTGTGTGCCAGGCTGTGAGTATAAAGTGAGCTGAGTATGGAATAAGCTGCCTACTGACAATAAAACAAGCTGCGAGAATGACAGATATAGGATTATAGGCATCAGACTATATAAAAACAAGAATGGAAGTGTTTAATCCCTAGTACCACAAATGAAAACACTGCATTCATTTACAAGATTTGTCCAAAGTCATCCATTCTATTTATTTTTTATTACACAGTCCTGAAGGGCCTCATAACGGCATTCAGAATAAGAACATGGTGCAAATATACAATGCTCTTCAACTGAAGCAAGAGTTGCTTAATTTTCTCCCTTAAAAGCAATTACTGTTGGCTGCTCACGTGGGCAAATTGAAGAAAGTTCCTAGAGGAGTGCAGTAGAAAGGAGGAAAGAGCAGAGGAAAGAAGGAAGGGAAGATTGAGAGAAAGTGTCTTTTGGAGAACTACCATCTCCTCAGACCTCAGTCTTGTTTAATCTCTGCTGGCCATTGTTATGGTGGCCACTAACAATATAGGTGTTCACCGCCTTTCAGATTATTGTACTAATATTATATATATTGAACTTAAGTTACTATTTTTCCATTTATTTTAAACTCATGTGGCTAAACAGGCCCCTTCAACTCTAGAAGAATTACAGAATTTGAGAGCTGGAAGTTATATATATTTTAGAGATATATCATCCAGGAGCCAAATCTATCATGGATGAGGAAACAAATCTAGAAAAATTATATAATTTGTCTGAAGCCAAATAGTGAATATACTGCATCCTCATCCACTAAGTTTTCTGTGCTGGTCCTCTCTACTCATTGATTCACCCCAGAGAGGCGAAGCATGTTTAAATAATCTCTGTAGGTTAGGTTCAGTTCTCTTAGTAAATCTGTCACACTTCGTTTAGAGGCTTAATTTTTAGAGGACTTTGAACACATACCAAGGAAAAGCACTGATTAAAAATAATGATGATTCAGAGTTAGTAGCTTTTCCCAGGAGTTTATAAGAGTAAAATATCTAGAAAACCAGAATTTAGCTCTTTAGAAGAAAGAGGATCCTGGCATTTAAGATTTCTTATAAAGCTGTATTCTTATTTCTTCAAAAAACTTTAAAGGAACATATTCAATAATAAACTTTATTGTAAGATTACTGTATTATAAGATATATTGTTTGAAATGTCCTCATATTTAGACTGAAAAGTGATAAGAACTCAAATATACATGTTTATATTTAAATATTTTATCATTTTATTACATTCATTTAACAAAAGACTTTTTTGATTGTGAATTGATAACTAAAAATAACCATTTAACCAGTATGGAATCTAGACTTCAAGTCCCTTGAGGTCAATGACCATGTCTTTTTCTTCTTTATAGTCTAAATTCTTAGAACAGCTTTTGGAACAGAGGTGATATTCAATAATACTTGTTAATTAAAAAGTAACTTTCCTCAAATTACATGGTACCAGGACTAGCATACAACATTTCTAAGTGCTGGTCTACCGCTTGGGCTAAATAGGTAAAATTGTGAATGAAAATCTAATTTTTTTCCCTTTAAGGATCTTTTCCAGTGTACTTCTTCAAAGCAACTACCTAGATTTAATATCTACATTTCTATAAGCCCTGTAATTGGCAGTTATATGGACAAATCCTCTTCCTGAGGACACTAGAAAAACTCAAAAAATATTTTAAAATATTAGCTCAAAGGCATCAGAGAGCTTACAAGGTAGAAGTTACTAGGCCATGATCTAAAGAATGATGAAGCCTAAGAAAGTCCATTTATCCATTCCATAGTGGGTTTCTGAGAGGATGAGCAGAGTTGGGATGGCAATTAGAGTTTGGGGTGTGCTAAGCGGGAAGAACTCTGTTGAAGCCCCATTGTTTGGACTGGGAATCCAAATGGCTACATCCTAGAAGTGAAGAGGCTACATCTATCTCAAATTATCTCAATTCCAGGATTGGATTAGGGTTATTCCTTTGACCTAATGCCCCCAAGCACTTGGCAGAAGCAAGCTATAATTCTCTCTAGTAAGGTAATATCATTCTAGGTTTCAAATCATTTCTATAAACAATTTTGCAAATATAATGTTTAGTACACAGTGAAAAATAATCAGTCACCCAAGGAAACAAGAAAAACAGAAGAAACAACAGAGAACAAAACAGACACCAAAGGACTTTGATAGTGAAATTATCAGATACAGATTTAAAAATAATGCTTACTATGCATACTTAAATAAACACAAGATTAAAATTTTAAGCAGATAACTAGAAACTTAAAAAAAGAAGCAGATGAAAATTTTAGAACCAAAAAATTCACTAATAGAAAATAAGAACTTGATGGTATAATTGTATATTAGATAAAGATAGAGTTAGTGAAGTAGAAGATAAGTCAGAAGAAAATATGCAGAATGAGGGACAAAAAAAAGAATAGAAATACAGAAAACAGGAAAAGCTCATGGAAGATACCATGATAAAGTTTAATATACATATAAATGGAATTCTAGAAGGAAATAAAAGACAGTATTGGGCAGAAATAATATTTGAACTAATGAATCCCACTCTGGATATATATATATATATATATATATATATATATATATATATATTTTAATCCACACAACACATAGACACATCATTTAAAAATAATGCTTACTATCCCGGACAAAGAGAAAAATCTTAAAAGCAGCTAGAGAAAATAAGAATTAACCTTTAAAGAAACAATAATTAGACTTACAATTGACTTTTTAACAAAACTATCTAAAGCCAGAAAATTATGGAATGATAACTTTAAAGGTTCAAAAGCAAATGTTTTAACAATGAAGGTAAAATTAGGAAATTTTCAAACAAATAAAATAGAGTATTAGTCACATGAAGATTCATAATGGCACTCTTTAGTTAGAAGGAAAATAATCCCAGTTGTAAGGTCAGAGATACATGAGGAAATAAAGATAAATCAAAATGATAAATATGTGCATAAATAAATGAATCTTGATATTGTCCACATAAGACAATAATAGTAATGCCGTCTGTATTTAAAATTATATAATAATGTATAAAACACAGAGAAGGGTAAAAGAAATCAAGTGCTTTGTCTAAGGATGAAAAAAGTTATTAATAGTAGACTCTGATGAATTAAAAATGCATCTTGTAATCTGTAAAGGAATCACTAAGAGTATAATAAAAGACTATATGTATCGTTAAGGTTTGCCAGAGAAACAGCACCAACAGAATGTGTATATATACTAAAAAAGAGACACTTATTTTGAGGAATTTGCTCAAGTAATTGTGGAGGCTTGGTAAGTCCAAAATCTGTAGAGTTGGCTGGCAGGCTGGAGAGCCAGAAAAGAGGTGCAGTTTAAGTCTGCTGGCAGAATTCCTTCTTGCTTAGGGGAGGTCAGTCTTTGTTCTATTAAGGCCTTCAACTGATTGGATGAGGCTTATTCATATTATGAAGGGTACTCTGCTTTACACAAAGTCCATCAATTTAAATGTTGATCTCATTCAAAAATATATTTACAGAAACATCTAAAATAATGTTTTGGCACTGTGGCATAACCAAATTCACACATAAAATTAACCATCACACTGTGCAATATTTCAAACTAAAAAAGAAGGACAGGGAATGGAGTAATAAAAAGCAATCAATTTAAGTGCAAGATAGGAGAAAAATGAGTACATACAACAGGCAGGACAAATAAAAAGTACTTAATAAGATTGTAGATTTAAACCTAAATGAATCACTAATTACATTAAATGAAAACATACTAATTTAATGAAAAAGATTGCTTTGGTTACCTATTGCTACATAACAAAGTATCCCCATATTTATTAACTTTACTACCATTTTATTGTGTTTCATTATTCTGAAGATCAGGAATTTGGATAGGAAACCAAAGCATGGCTCATTTCATCTCTGAGTGATGACTGCTGGGGCTGAAATGTCCCAGATAGCTTTTTCACTCTCATGTCTGGCACCTCAGCTAGGATCGCTCCCATGGTGGGGGTTAGCTGGGCCAGCCTGACAGAGATCATATGTATGAGTTTTTAGTTCTCACTTTTAATTGGGTTCTTTGGTTTCTGTTCAAGTAGTTCTACAACTTTTCTTTCTCCCTATGGCCTCTCCACATAGTCTCTTCAAGGAGATAAGCAGACTTCTTACACACAAGCTCTGAAGGATTAGACTTGGAACTAGTATATTATTACTTTTGCCACATCTGTTGGATAAGGCAAATTACATGGCCATCCAAGAGTCAGGAGAGGGAACTGTATGAGTATTAAGAGGTGTGATAGAACGAGCTACCAATCTGTGTAACCAGCTAGCACAGATCATAAGACTGGATCAAAAAAGAAAAATCAAAATTCATCTACATGCTGTTTACAAGGGGTATATCTAGAACATAAAAATGAAGAAAGATTGAAAGAAAGGGATGGAAAAAACTAAACCATGCAATACCACCAAAGGAAAGCTAGAATAGCTATATTAATAACAGATTAAGTAGACTCTAAGACAGAAAAGCACTAGTAGATAGAGGTTTTTCATAATGATAAAAATTTAATTTGCCAGGAAGATAAAAAAAAATCTAAGTTTTATTCCCCTAATAACATAACCCCATAGTACCTAAAGTAAAAATTACAGCACTATAAGGAAGAATACAAAAACAACAATTTTAGCAGATGTTAATATATTCAGTTACTAATAAAATAGGCAGACAGAAAATTTAATAAGAATATAGGTTTGAACAACACTGTTAGCAAAGTTAAGTATAAAGACATACTGAGTACATTTCTATATTCCTTTACATAAGAACAAATTCATCAGTTTATGTTATTTCTGTTTGGGCTCATTGAAATGGAAGGGACAGCTGAGGATCCTGAACCTTTAAGCTAGTGAGAACCTATCCCTGTTTTAGAGATATATTTACTATGTGTACCTTAACCTCACTTATTAAATAAACATATTAAGTTCCTGCTATGTGCCAGGCCTTATAATTAGCACAGAGATGAAAGCTATCGTTAAAACTGCAGACAAGCAAATCAGAAAATATAATGTATTATAAGTGCAGGATAGAGCTTTACATAAGGAGCAATTGGAACCAAGTTCTAACTAAGCCAAATGAGATGATGCCTGAGCAGTTTGAAGAAAGAAAATGTGGAAGAGAAGTGGCAATGTGGGATGGAGAGCAGAACGGCACCTAGCAAAGCCTAGCTGTGTGAGAACATGACTGTTCGTCAGAGAACTGCCAGTCAATTGGAATATCCAGAGTTTAAAAGGTTGCTGGAGTTAGGAGTTATCTGGTTGCAAGAAACAAGCTCATGCCAGTTATCTAAAGTAAATGAGGAACGAATATTAAAATAGGGATTATGTGAGACACAACTGTGGGTAGCACAGCCAACATTACAAGAGGTCTTTTCGCTTACTCTTTCTCATTGTCTGATCTCTAGTTTCAGCTTTTCTTCATTCCCTCTGCAGACTGGCTTTTCTGCTCACTTATCTGCTTACATGTGGGACTACTATTGCTGTTCCAAATAGTGGCCCCAGCTCTTCACTCTGACCTCCATCCAGTTCGCCCAACTTTCTGACTTAGCAACGCATAGTTATTACATCACTCAGCCTCGGCATCCCGATTTCAAATTCCCAGGAGCTGTAATCTGATTGGTACAGTTTCAACATGCATGTAGCTCAGGAGTCAGCAAACTATGGCCTGGGGCTGAGGGTAAGGGGTGTGCAATCTGGCTGCCTTCCACTTTTGTATGTAATGTTTTAATGGAACACAGCCACACACACACTCATTTAATATGTATTGTCTATGGCTGCTTTGGCATTATGTGGACAGCATTGAGTAATTGTGACAGAGAACCTGTGGACTGCAAAACTGAAAATATTTTCTTTCTATAACTTTACAGAAAAAGTTAGTTGACCCCTGAATTAGATAATTGGATATGGAGACACAGTGCTGTGTAGAGGCTTAATGAGGGTCAGCTCTGGTAATTGAAGCTCTGAGAGTGGATAATCCCTCACCATTTTTTTGCAGAAAAAGGATAGTGTGGGGGAAAGGTAGCTGAGGAAGAACTTTGAGAAAGGAACTGTTTGAAGGTCTTAATGTAGAAAAGAAAATAATCAGTCTGAAGTATACACTAAAATTTTCACACAAAGGGTGGAAGAATGTATGAGTTACTCTTTGATTTTAAGAAGTTCATTAAGATGCTAAATTTAGGAGAGCATGTCATTGTAACTACCTTTAAATAACCCACCTGTGGCAAATTTCCCAGACCCTCCATAGTTAGCTCTTGCTGAGATGAAGGGCTGAGGCACAATGTTAAATTTACAGAAATGTTTTTAAATGCATGTCTAGGAGGTTAATTTTATTTACCTTTCAAAAGAGAAGAGTGAGAAAGGAAGTCTTGAGAGAATGAGACAGATGAAAAGACACAAGCATATAGACAGACCTGGGGGTTAGGGGAAAGTGAAATCTAGAATTCACCATTTTGGGAAACTTAAGATCATTGTGGGGAAAATCTTTTGTAAGCAGTCTTTTTTGTTGGGTAAAAAAGTTTTAGAAACCTTAGAGATCATTTTAGTCCTTGCTACTCAAAGTGTAGTCTGAGCACACACAGCATCATTGGCATAACCAGGGGGTTTATTAAAAATGCAGACTCCCAGGCCCCACCCCAAACCCACTGAATAAGAATCTGCATTTTTAAAGATCTTACAGGTGATTCATATACATTAAAGTGTGAGAAATTAAAGCACTGAATTGGAATAGTTTTTAAAACCCTTCCAAGTACAGTTGTGGTTTTGTTTGGTTTGAATGAAATCTTACATTGAGCCCAACTCTATAAAACAGATCAAAGTGAACCTGCTCTGGTTGAAGATGGGCAGATGCTGAAAGGCAGGGTCTGTAAAAACCTACGCATTTCCATCCAGTGTTCCCCCTAGGAACACAGTTTGAGAAACTCTGATCTAACAACAAATAGAAGTAACACCAGAATCTTCAGGGCCAGGCTCTGTCAAACTCCCAGGCCCACTTCTGTTGCCACCTCGTTGAGAACTTCTGCAATGAATCCCTGTTAGTGATGTGATGTCCTGCCTGGAGAAAATTGGAATTTCTGAGCTCTTGGAAATCACCATTTTAGATCCCTTCTCTCACCTTAAGGATGAGGAAACTAGGGCTCAGAATGTCACCAATGAGATACTATTAAAACACAGCCACATTTAAAACTATACTAATTGCCATCAAAGGGGCTGCTATAGATTCAATGCTTTTGTCTCCCTCAAATTTGTATGTTGAAATCTAAATAACTAATGTGGTGGTTTAGGATGTGGGGCCTTTGAGAGGTGATTAGGTCATGAGAAGGAGCCCTACGGAATGGGAGTGTTGCCTTTATAACAGAGACCTCACAGAGTTCCCCTTTCAACATGTGAGTGACAGTGAGAAGATAGCAGTCTATGAACCAGGATGGGTTCTCACCAGACACCAAATAGTGGGACTTACCATTCTCTAGGATTGTGAAAAATACGTATTTGTTGTTTATAACCCCCAAAGTCTATCGTATTTTGCTATAGCAGCCTGAATGGACTAAGACAGAGGCAAAGCTTCAATACTTCTTAGGTACTAGAGGGATTCAGAAAGGTCTCAAGTTATGCCACTTTGGCATGTGAATTACTTATTTTAAGTTGAAGGTAGTTGTGACCCTGTGGGCTCATGAGAAACTTTTACCGCTTCTTTAAATTTAGGGCATTGCCCATAAAATTTATCACCAGAAATAACTTTTTATGACCTATCTATAAAGCAGGACAAACGTAATTACTGAACGTTTGTTATTCTTTTTATCCTGCAAATGACCTTCCTCCCCTCTGAAACCCCATGGTGTCTTACCTAATCCTTGCTGAGAATACCATGTATACCTCATTTTAACTTTCTGTCTCTGAACCTCTCATGTATGTGTGGTGTCTGTCTCTCGTGTATATATATATGGGGCTCCCATACATAGGTATCTAATTAAATTTTTTTTCTTTTGTTAATCTGTCTCATGTTGATTTGATTATTAGACCAGTCAGAAGAACCTGGAAGGATAGAGGAAATTCTTCTCCCTCACAGGACAAAAAGTGCTAAAATTCCATATTTTTTCCCTGATCCTTCCCTTTTTAGCAATGAAGTAGAGAGATAGAAGCACTATAAGCACTATACTTAAATTCAGGACTAAATCCTGCCTCTGCTGCTTACTAGCCCAGGCAAAATATTTTAACATTTTTTTAACCTCTTCATATCTAAAATATAGATAAAAATTCCAGCCTCAGAGGTGTGCTGTGTAGCAAATGTATGTGAAACAATTTAGCATACAACCTGATGAATAATAAATGCTCAGTAAATGTTAGCTGCTATTAATATTTTTAAATGAACAACTAAAATATCAACCTACTTCAATTTAGAAAGTGCCTAGAAGGATTACACATGTGAAACTGTTTTTCCTCCACTGCTAGAAGAGTAAAACAATTTATATTTGCAGCAATAGGCTATCTAGTATCTAGAGTTTGTTCAAAATTAAATACTGCAGTTGTGAAAATGATTTTTGATAAATGGGGCCAATATTTAGGGAAGGCAGTGAGTTTAAAGAAATTCCAGGTTACATTGGAACACAAACATATTACTTTGTGTTCCACAGTAGTGTTGCATTTAGAGTTAGGCATTTTTAGTAGCTATCATTGATTGCTTCAATTTGTCTTTGATTGAGCAAGCCCCAAACCTTGGAGTCATCCTTGGCTCCTCTTTTTATCTCATACCTTCAAAATATGTCTAGAATCCGACTCTTCTCTCTACCCTGGTGAAAGCCACAGTCATCTCTTACCTGAATGACTTTAATTGCCTTCTAACTCCCTGCATCTCCTCTTGACCCCAGGCAGTTATTTTTTTTTACTGCAGCAGCCAGAGTGATCCTCTTAAAATCTATCAGTTCCTTTCTTCTCATGTTATTCCTGTAATCCGCCTAGGAAATTCCTAAAACTAATTAACAGCTTCCCCATTTCACTCAGAAGAATTTAATGCCTAAGTCCTTACAAAAGCTCACAAAGTCTTACAAGATCTAACCCCAACTCCCACCACCATTGGCCTGGCCTCCCTGCTCTTTCTTGACAATGACAGGCACACCCTACCCTATGACTTTTGCTCTCTGCCTGGAATGTTCTTCTTCCAGATAGCATATTCTCTTCTTTAAGTCTTCGTTAAAATTTTACTTTCTTAGTGATGCTTGCCTTGTCCTCCTTATACTGCAAATTATCCAAACACGTTCCAGGAATCCCAATCCCCTTACTGTGTTGTACTTTATTTTTCCCATAGCAATCATCATCCTCTAACATACTAAGATAGCTTATTTATTATGTTTTAGTTGAATCTGGCACCACCACTAGAATGTAAGCTTCACAGGGGCAGCAGTCTTTGTTTTGTTCACTGATATATTCTAAGCATCTAGAATACTTCCTGGCATATAGTACACACTCAACAAATATTTGTCAAATTAACTAGTTTTGTGATTACTAGTTTTGTTTGTGTTTTTTGCACTGTTATTTGAACAAAGACTAAACTAAATTGACAATGATTTAACAAAGCAAATGCATGAGTTGGGGGTTTTCTATTTTCTTTATAGTTCTCTGTGTTTTCAATTTCTTCTTCATGCTACAATAAAACTCCCCAAAGTCTTAAACACAACTCTATTTTAAGCTGATGTGCACATTTCTTCACCTAAGAATCTATGCTCCTCATATTGTTTAATATATACTTAGGCCATTTCCTCTCTCTTTCTAGTAGTCCGCAGCCATACCTAATCTATGCACAAAACAGAACTTTTAGGTCCAATTATTCATCATTTTTAGAATGGTCAGGTGTTATATGTTGACTGAGAGGCACTCATCCTCAGGCCAACATTCTAGGTTGGGACTATTGGGGTAAAGAACAGAGAATAGGAGTAGAAGTACATTTACAAAGATGTGAGAATTGGCCCCTCTGTGGGAAAATGTTGAATTTCTATTATCCTTTTCCCTGTGGGACAAGAGTAAGAAGAAAGGGGGGGGGCATTAATAAAGTTGTGCTATTGGGCAGGGGTCCACAACCACTGTGCCATAGACCACTACCAGCCTGTGTCCTGTTATGAATTGGGCCACACAGTAAGTGAGTGGTGGGCTAGTGAATGAGCTTCATTTGTTTTTGAAGCCGCTCCTCAGTGCTAGCATCACCACCTCAGCTCCACTTTAGAACATCAGGCATTAGATTCTCATAGGAGCATCAGTCCCTGGTTCCAAAAAGGTTGTAGACTGCTACTGTAGGGTGTAGCTTACAAAACTCTAGTTTGTCTCCTTTACAAAATCTTTAGTAGAATCTACATTGTTTATAAATATTTGAAGCATGGATTTTCTTTTGAAGAGGTTCAAATATATTCTGATTCTTATTTCAAGCCTGAGTTGGGGCAAAAATGGAGGCTTACATGGCAGGACTACACAAGAAAATTTTAGGTGTGAGATTAGAGGAACTAATAAGGCCCTATTCAAGTACCCCAGAGAAGTGTTGGCAGAGGGACCATAAAAGTGAAAAAAAATTCACATAATTGGAGTCTTCTCTTTGGCTTAGGACTCTTTCAAAAATATTTGTTTTAAATCTATAAATGTTGCCTATGAAGGGAGAAATTGATAGGTCCATCCCATCTTTCTAATACGCTTGTCAAAGGTAGTTAGCTTTTTAAATAAACAGTGAGCAAAGCCTTGACAGAAAAGGAAAAAAAAAAAAAAGGAAAATATTTCATTGTTAGGATGGAACAGGAGTTTCAGAAATGTTTGCAGGCAAAGTATACTGCCAACAGAGTCAAACAGGCTTTGGCATCACAGTGTATGCCTTGACAATAGGGGGTTCGCATAGTCGAAGGTGCTACTCTTTTGTGTTAGAAGTGATCATGTTCTACTCAAATATATCACAGCTTTTTGCCTAATTATTATTCTTAGCCTAAGGTTAATCATGGATATCTTCATCTCTCACTATCTTTTTACTTCCAATGAAGATTTTGCTCACATTTAAGCAAGTTCTTAACAACAAACACAATTTGGAGCCTATTTTTTTTTATTAGCTATATACAATATAAGGCAGATTATTAAACCATGAGTAGAAAGATAAAGAAATCAGAAGCACAGAAATACTAAAAGATTCTAGTGTCTCATTAAAGTTCTGATTTGAAAACAACTTACATATTGTTGAAAGGTAATGAACAGTAAACAGTGGTTATTAAGAGACAAGCAAACCTCAGATGGCTTTGAGAGAGTTGGGGAAGGCTCTAAGGAAAAGAAGTGATTTGATCGGACACTGAAGATTGGTGAGGATTACTAAATGGAGTGTGGGAGAGGAGAAAAATGACATTCCATTTCAGGCAGTAGAAGAAATTGATTTCCTGTAATTGAAGACTTGAAAGCCTCTAAAAATTAGGCATAGTTATCTGTATTTCATATGGTAACTAAAAATACTTTCAAAATTTAAGTATTTTGTACACAATGTTTTTCTATCTGTTTATCAAAGCTATATGATGTTTTTGGAAGAATTATCTTTATTATTTTGACTGCTTGGCATTGTAATTTGATTTGAATCCTACCAGCAATATACACACAAATATATACAGGTATTTGTGATTTATTTTTGGCAAGCTCTGAAAGTAACTATAGTTCTGTGGGCAAGGTTGGCTTAAGGGTATGTGGCGGGTACATTTCCTTGAACCTGGTGCTCAGAGGACCTGCTTTTGGGATGTAATGTCTGCACTCTCCTCTTAAAATGTTTAATTTATTTTTGAATTTGTGTTTTGTTATTTCAGTGGAACAGTGGAGCATATGATGTGGGTTTAGATCCTTAGCTCACATATGGTCCTATCTCCTGCCATGTGCTTGCCTCCCAGGATGGGTTCACAGCTGTTGGTTCTCCCATGCCCTGACACCCCAAGCCCCACCCGGCCTTACCTTCTTTGCCCCTGTCCAGGGAGGCAGCCAGGTCATGGAGAAGTAGGCAGAGGTTGCATTCTGCCAGCACCTTTGGCCTCCATCAAGGGTGTGGGGAGAGTTGGGGTTGGGCATGTCAGTCAGGCAGTATCTTTGAGCAGAGCATGACTGTGGCCATCCCTGCCCTGGGCTGACAGTGCCACAGTGCATTTGTTGGATGTCTTGGCAGGGGGGATCTCTAACCCACCCAGTCTGGGTACCAAGTGCCTTCTAGTGTGCGGATATAATCTTCTGGAGTTGCCTGTCTACCATGGGTTATGGTGGCAGGCTAAAGGAAGGGAAGATAATTTCCTGCCCATGCTCCTTGGCTGACACAGGGAGTACGCACAGTCATGGAATGGGGCCTCGGGGCACCTCCAAGTGGTTATGCTCACCCTGAAAGTATCTCCATGCAAGGAAGCAAGACAATAGGTAGCAAATAAAAACATCATGATGAGTTGGTTGAAAGAGAGAGGAAGAAAGAAAAATGTTTTATATTTTAGTATCTTTAACATTACAGTATGTTGATACTTTTCCTGCTTTCTGAACGAGGCACCACGTTTTCATTTTTCAGTGGGCTCTGAAAATAATGTGGCTGGTTCTGACTGTAGACATTCTATTTTTTTTTCATTTCTAAGTAGCAGATTATAATATTACAAGTGGTGATATGTCTTCCATTAGTGAAAATAAGCCAATTTTTACAATACATAGTATTATTAATCTTCAATTACCTTTGATGGGTTTAGCAAAGAGGAAGCAATTTTTCCCAGACCCATAAGAATTGCTGTGCCATTAAATTCACTTTATTATATGATTTAAAATTAATAAGCAGGGAAGAAAATTTAGTAGTTGTCATTAAAATTTCATTTTAAATTGTAGTAATTTCTTTTCTGGATGTTCTTGATATCCAGCAGTCATGATATAAAATGTTGCTTATGTATAGGTATTATATTGCATAGGAGAATTTATTTTCAGTTCTGAGATAGTCAGGTCTTCTAAGAATAAAATAAGCATTAAAAAATAATTGAATCTTTGAAATATGTATTCCTTGCTAATGAGATTGTTGTCTCTTCTTCCGTTCGGGAAGTGGTATGGTTTGGTAGGAAAAAAACCAGGATTCTGAGATAGAAGAAGAAAATGGTCAAGTTATTTAATTTTTCTGTATCTCAATTTTATCTTTGTTAACTGAAGATCTTCAGCTAACTAGAAAATTTCTCAGGTGTCTTCCAACTGTGGAGTTCATTGAAATTTGAATAGCATGCTTTAAACACACACACACGCATGCACACACACACACAAACACACAATTTACTGAAAGAATACTACTACTATTAAACTATCTTTAATAACTTTGAGGAATAGGAGCCAACTAAATTTGCTCAAGTAAAATTTCTGTTTCTCCTTTTGAGAAATTGTATCATGTAGAATAAGAATTTATAAAATACACACATGTGAACATTAAAAATAATCATAAAGTAACCATCCTCCTCACTAAGAAATATAACACTGCCATACCTTATTAGTCCCTGGATTGCCCCTCTTTGAAAACATCTCCCTCCCTCCCCTCCAGAGGTAATCATTATATTAATTTTTTGAGATAATCATTCTCTTGTTATTCTTTATAGATTTTATCATCTATATAGGTGTCATTAGATAGTGTTATTTTAAAAGAAGTTGTATTATAAAAATATTTTGAAGTCCACAAAGAAACAGGGACAACAGAGCCACATGAATGACAGAAATCTATACATTTCAGGATTCTCAGTATCAAGACATTAGAGACCTTTGCTCTTATGCTCCAGCATTAATGGCCTCAGCTACCAAAGTATTGAGATAGATAATCTGATTGGCTGAGATGGCTTGTTTCTCTTTAGTCAGATGTCTATCTTTGATCTAATCGACTGTGGCTGTGGAGAATGTAGTGTTATAGAAACAGGGCAGCCAGACAGTTCCAGTCAGGATTTATTCAAAGGTTATATATACTGTTCAGGTAATAATTAGATACAATGTATAATTTAGCCAATGATGATGTCAGAATAAGTCTGAATTGCCATTAGCTTTATTTTCTTATCTATAAATACTGCATTTCACATTCTTTTAAAAAATATTAGATCTCTAAGAGAGTAAAAGTGTTTAATCAAGTTAATTTGGAAAATGAAATAATGTCTCCTTTTTATTTACTGAGCCTTTCTTGGGTGTCTGTGTTGCCACTTAATGGAGAAATGTACTGAACTGCACCCATTGCTGCTCTACGTTGTGCTTCTGCTCTTCAACCAGGGCCTTATCTTCCTCCCTTTCCAAACCAATTAAGAAGCTCAAATGCCACATATTCAATAACAAACATATGATGGAATGAAGTACATTCTCTTCTATTTATCACATGACTTTAAACATAAATTGCATATTAGTGATGCAAATATTGATTATATTCATCCTCTGTTCCAAAAGATTCTGACTCTTGCCTCCAACACAACAGAGCCTTTGCTGGCCTGTTTGTATATTGTGACCCCACCTCTTCTCTGGACTCAGGCAAGTAAGCTATAGATGGAAACTGGGTTGACCCAGGAGATGTATCCCATTGCACAGCTAAACCAATCAAATTCTCTTTTTGAACATTTAAGAAAGGAGACACAGAAACTTGGGAGGGGATAGCTGAGTCACTTTCATAAGGGAGCCCCAGAGCGTGACTGCTGTTACCACCCTTACCTTAAATTGTCTAAGATGAATATTCTTACAGTACTGATCAAGAGTATAATTTGAGTAGATTACTTGAAATAAAGGGAAGTGGTATGGCTGGGTAGAAAGAACCCAGGATTCTTAGTTCTTGAAATAAACTTAAAATCTAATTTGAGTAGGTTACTTGAAATAAAACTTTCTCTAAAACAAATTTAAAAAAATAATTTTTTTTCCCAAAAATAACCCTAAAAAACTAAGTCCCTAAAACAGTGTTTCTCAAACTTGAACCTGCATCAGAATCAGGTGGAGCCTTGTTAAAGCACAGATTGCTGGGTTTGATCCCACACTGTTTCATTCAGTACCTCTTGGGGTGGGGCTGGAGCATTATAATAATGAGCTTCCAGGTGATGCTGATCTTCCTAGTTCAAGTACCACTCCCTGAGAAACAATCCCCTGGAAATAAACATCTAAGATGACTACATCTAACATGATTTTTTTTTTTTAACCAAAAATTAGGATGCTTCAGAAGAGTGTAGTGGTTGAGAGTTCATGGCCTAGATGAAGCCAGATAACCTAGAAGCAAATCCTGTCTCTGCCACTTAGGACAAAGTGGGCAAGTTTGGGCAAGATACTTAATCTTTCTGTACCGCTTCATCTATAAAGTGGAGAATATAATAGAAAATACCAACAGGCAGCCTAGCACTACAATTCCAGAGCTTCCATTTATATAGCCTACGATGTGAATGGCATCCCCTACAATTGTACAAAGAGGCCATCCTATTATGAGTACTTACCTCATAGAGTTGTGATAATTAAGATCATTGTAAGGATTAAGTAGAGTGTAATGCATATGAAGGGTTTAGAATAGTACATGGTGCCTGGCACATTGTGAAGGCTCATTAGATCCATTAGAAAAAGTCTATGTCTTGGCTATGCAAAGAAAATCCTGAAAACATAGTCACAGTAACTGTATCTTAAGTTAAGAATTAAAGGATTATACATATCAATGTATAGGTGTGATAGATTAAAAATTATTTTTCTAAGAGTGTGTGCTTTGGAAAGCAGGGAAGAGGCAAAATAAAATATGACCCTAATCCTCCCAGAATGCAAAACTACACTTTACCTCACGTACACATCTAGCAAATAGTCACAGTATCCCCAAATTATATTTGAATATCCTAAAACATTAATAATCTGGCTATCAAGAAGTAGTGCTCTGTATTGATTGGGCCCTATTTTTTTAAGTTAGGTCAATTTCCTTCTCCAACATTACTGAAGAGTACAGGTCGTAGACTGCACAATTTTATTTGACAAGATAAGAAAATGCTTTAAGCAAGGAAACAGTTTTTAAAAACCAAAGTTGTATTTGGAACTGTAGGAATAAAACAAGCCATGTGATCTTAGTGCCATAAAAATTGCTCTTTGAGACATGTATGTGAATGTTCATAGCAATATTATTCATAAGAGCCAATCAATCCCAATATCCATCCACTGGTGAATGAGTAAATGAAATGTGATATATTAGTTACCTATTGCTATGACCAAATCATCTCAAAATATAGTGGATAAAAACAACAAACATTTATTTTCTCACTCTTCTTGTGGGTAAGGAATCTGGACCTTGCTTCTTTGGGTAACTCTGGCTTAATCTCTCTTAAGGTTTCAGTGCTGGCCAGAGCTGCAGTCTCATCTGAAGATTAGACTGCAGAATAGGGGTTCTCTGCTTTCATGCTCTCACACAGTGTTAACAGGCCTCAGGTTCTCACTGGCTGTTGTCCAAAAACATCACTTCCTTGACATGTGGACCTCTCTCTGGGGCAGCTCACAACATGGCAGCTCAGAGAGAGGGATTCTAGAAAGAGAGAAAGAATAAGAGCCCCCACGATAGAAGCCATAGTATTTTTATAACCTAATCTCAAGAGTGACATCCTACCATTCTATTTATTAAGAGCAAGTCACTAGGTCCAGCCCGCAGTCAATGGTAAGGAATTACACAAGGGCAGGGATCATTAAGGACCATTTAGAAGCTGCCCACCAATGTTACATATTCATATAATGATACTATTCAGCAATAAAAATAAAACTGTAGAGATATACTACAAGTGGATGAACCTAAGAAACATTAGACTAAGTAAAAGAAGTCAGACATAAATGACTATGTACTGTGTGATTCTACTATTTGACATTCTGAAAAGGCAAAACTATAGAGCAAAAAGCAGATCAGTGCTTCCTGGGAGTGGGAGTTGGGGAAAGATAAATTTTGAGAGGTGATGAATATGTTGTAAAACTGGATTATACTAATGTAAAATAAATAGCACAATTATATATTTACTAAAAATTATTAAATTAGACACTAACAAAAAAGACAGCATGGGATACAAAACAACTGGCCTGTACTTAAAAAAAAAAAAAGTCAATATCATAAAAGGCAGAGGAATTATGTCAGATTAGAAGAAACTAACAAGGCTTAGAAACCAACTGCAATGCCTGATCCTGGACTGGATCCTGAATGTGGTGGGGAGGGTATGGGAGGGATGCCATAAGTACATTATTGGGAAAACTGGAGAGATTACTTATGGACTGTAGATTAGATAATTACTTTTGTATGAGTGTTAAAATTTCCAAGTAATTGTCTTTGGTTATGTAGGAAATTTCCCTTGTTCTTAATAAATACTTGCTATTTAGGTATAGTTACATGTTTTCTGCAAATACCTCTCAACAAGTTCTCAACTAGGGGAAAAAATATAAGAGTTAGAGAATGTGGAGGAGTGCTAGAGCAAATGTTAATTTAATGATTGGCGGTGAATCTTGGTAAAGGATGTATGGGAATTCTTTGTACTGTTCTCACAACTCTTTCATAATTTTAAAATTATTTCAAAATAAAAAGTTTAAAAAAATAAAACAAATCTTTGAACAAAATTCTTTCTCTGTCCTTTAGCTTCCAGCGAGGAACTATCAACACAATTAGAAAAACCAACTGGAGAAAAAAAGAAAACCAATTATTTTTCACCTACTACTTGTCAGGTACTGTTTTTCTTTGTTTTATTTAATTCTTGTAACACCCTTAGAGCACTGTTTTTTGACCTCATCTATACATTATAATCACCTAGGGAGTTTTAAAACTCCCTATGCCCTGGCAACAACCATACCAATAAATTTAGAAGCTTGGCATGGAACCTAGTCATCAGTATCTTTAAAGTTCTCTATGCAATTCCATTGTGCAGCCAAGATTGGGACCACTGCTTTGGACCTAAAGTTTTGTCATCTCCTTTTTACAATTTTTAAATTTGAGGCCAAGAGAGATTCAGTAACTTTGCTTGTAGTTATGTAGCTTGTGAAAGTGGCAGAGAGGATACAGGTATACATGGTCACACAGAAAAGAGGGTGGTGACTATGTTACCTCATTTGAGGGCTCTCTCCACCACACCACCTGGCCTTCTTGTGTCTTGTGTCTTGACCCAGTCTTTTCCAAGCCTGGCCTATAGGCAAATAGCTGAGCTGGATGCTGCAAAATACAATTAGGCCTGCTCTGGATTTTAAGGAACTTATAAAATGACACGAGGATATGAAAGTGAGTAAATATTAAAAATTATTTAAAAATACATAGCTGATATGTGAATAGGTGAAATCAGCTGATGAGAGTAGGTTCAATCAAAAAAGGCTTCTTTGGTAAGTAATCAAGAGACATTGACATCACTAAACATTTCTCCTCATGAAAACATATCTATTTTAAACCTTTTATCCCCAACTATTTTCTTTGGCTCCTTCTTAAATTTCCCTCAGCTAGACAAAACAAATAAATTTTTAAATTGTAAAATAATAAATTTTGGAAAGTCTTCACTCTAAATTTAGAATAATAAATATGTTTCCTTTAAACCATGATTCTCAATAACTTATAAATCATTAGGAAGAATTATGTCTCATTTTATTTAGTCCATCTTAATTTTTCATATTGCTGAACAGATAATGTTTATATAATAAACCTTAATTGTTGCTGCTCCTAGGTTTCTCAAATATTTAGAAATAAATTTATTCAAGTGCCATTTAAGATGAAGAAGAGAAAATTTGACCTACAGTTTATCACTTAGCTAATTAACATACTAATATGACTATAATTTGCATTTGACTAGAGGGTTGTTCTTTCACCCCTGTAATCTTGTTGGCAGACTATAACAGTTTTTGGTTGATTTTTAAAACAAAGTGTCTATCTACACTAGAGATAAAAGGTGATATTAATACAAGAAGCTTGGAAGTGAATTAATTGCTCTGAAACAATCCATGTTGGTTCAGCCCCTTAGGTGGTGTTATTTGCACAGCTCTTGGAAACGCTCAATTCTCATTGGCATTTCAGCAAAACCAACCATAAAACATTTCTCACACTTCCTAATGAATGTTTCCTTTTTTCTTAGTATCAAATTACCTAGGTCCTGCAGGGATATAGGATAGCTCTACTTGGATAAGTGAAAGTATGGCTTAGGCTTTCTAATAGTTTTTTCAGGTAACTAGTTCAGAATGAACTAGCTCTTTTCTAGCTGTTTAATATGCAAAACATTTATCTTGATGTGGATACAAATAAGAAGGAAATGAACTGGGGTATGTTGGCGGCAGTCTTACTGGTAACCGAGATTTTTATTTTATATTTTATTATTAAAATGTAATTAAATGTTTTAAATAATAACAAGGCCTATAGTAAAAAGTGCACTCACTGTATAGAGAGGTGGGATCTCTGGTGTAATGACTGAACTTTTGTGCCCCCCTCCCAACTTTCAGATTCATATGCTGAAACCTAATCCCCATTGTGATGGTATTTTGAAGGTGAGGACTTTGGGAGGTGATTAGGTCATGAGGGTGTAGCCCGCCTGAATGAGATTAGTGCCCTTATAAAAGAGACCCAAGAGGGCTGACTTCCCTTTCTATAGTGTTAGGACACAACAAAGAGATGGAGGTTTATAAAATAGGAACTGAGCCCTTATCAGACACTGGATCTGCCAGTGACTCAATCCGGTGACTCAATTCCCAGTCTCCAGAACTGCGAGAAATTTCTGTTGTTTAAGCCACCCAGTTTTTGGTGTTCTGTTATAGCAGCCCAAATAGACTAAGATAGTATGTGTACCAGATGCACCAGTATAAGGATAGATGATATAGATAGATAGATAGATGATAGATAGATAGATAGATAGATAGATAGATAGATAGATAGGCAGGCAGATAGGTATAGATGTATAGATAGATATTTTATTGGACAATAATATAAATATATATGTAATATATATACAGCAGATCCTTGAATACTGTCTTTTCATTCAATAGTGTTTTGTTATAATGTTGATAAGAAAAAAAATTGATTCCCATTGGGACCATAGTCTATGTGGAGTTTGCACATTCTCCCCATGCCTGCATGGATAATCGCCTGAGAACTGTGGTTTCCTCTCATATCCCAAAGATACACACATTTAGGTGATTGGCATGTCTAAATTGTCTCAGTATGAGTGAGCATGGGGGGTGTCTGAAGGGGGTCCTGTGCAGGGCTTGGAACCACCTTGCACCCTGAACTGGAATAAGTGGTTGGAAAATAATTATCTTACTTGTTTATATTCATCTTTCTTAAATGTATGTATCACTCACATTTATTTCAGTATTTAATATTGGAAGTGTTTTGAGTCTTTATTTAGAAGTTTGGTAATGTTTTTGTGACCAGCAATATGCTATAGAAACTTAACTCTTGTTTACATCTATTAGCCAATGATAAAATTGGTTTTGTTGTACATTGTTTCACTTAAAGTCATAGTTTCCAAGATCTGTCAATGATGTTAAGTGAAAACTTACTCTGTGTGTGTGTGTGTGTGTGTGTGTGTGTGTGTATGGTGAGGATTCAGGATGATTCACACTAAGAAATGCCTCTGTGGTATGTGGATTGTTTTGAGTTAAAGGCAACTCTAGCTTCTCCCTTAACTACAGAGAATTAGGGGCCTTGCCTATAATAAAATATTATTAAAGATAACCTCTTTTGACCTATGTATAGGGCAGGGAAACATCTGTTTACTAAGTATCTGTTCTTGTTATCCTGCAATTACCCTTTGCAGCCCCCAAGGCAATTTACTTCATCACTACCTCAGAATGTCATAAATATCCATGTTCTCTGAACCTCTTATGCATGTGGGATCTCTGACTTTCTCATATATATGGGGTTCCCATACATATGTATGTATTAAATTTGTTTACTCTTTCTTGGTAACTTGTCTCATGTCTATTTTGACCAGCCAAAAGAACCTTGAGGATTGAGGAAAATTTTTTTCTTTCTTTTTGGGAACTATCAAATACTCAATAGGTTCCTCAGCTCAACTGGTAAGGTTGTCCTATCTCTGTCCTAGGACAAAGTACCAACCAAAAACTCCCTTGCGGTGGAGAAGGGACTTATAATACCTGTCAGTTAGGAATCCAAAATAATTAATTGGTGGAGGTATAATTTCTGGAATGCTGACAAAGGAATATTATATTTTTCTTGGCTGTGGTGGCAATCTTCTTGGTCATACAGGAGACTTCGTACTCCATCTCAATGTAAGAAGAAGTACCTGATAGTAATTCAGAAGGAAGAAGGAGAATAAAAGAGGAATGACACTAATAGTTACCAAACATCTGCTCTATGCAGAACACTATGATAAACACACTTAATCTATGCTATCCTGTTTAATTCTCTTAACAACCATGAGAGAGAGGTGCTGATTTTTTCCTCTGACAAATGATGGGGTTGTAGTAACTTGTCTAACATAGTAAGATGAGGGAGCTGAGATTCAAACCCAACACTATGGGCTCCAAAGTCTTCTTTCTTTTCACTGAACCATGCTGCTGTAAAAATGTAAGAAGGTTCAGTAAAATCTGATAAGAAAATAAAGCTGAATATTTGATATTCCATTGAGGGTAACTCAACAAGGTTTGAGAGTAAATATGACAAAAAGGGTATATTATTCAGAACATAGGAGGACAAGAAAAGAAGATAGCTAGAAATAAAGAATGGATGAATCCAGACTTCTCAGGGATGCAGGACTAAGTATAGAAGGTGCTTAGGTAACTGAAAAGACTGAAAACTCTCAGAATAGATTTATTCTAAGTTGAACAAAGATGAACTGTGAGCATGTATATATACTGACCTATATGTAGATATGGTTTTCAAAGAATAGTTTTATTACTTATAGCAGCTTTAAGAAGATTAGCCTAAGTGTTTGTGGCTGTCATTTAGAATTTACTAAGAGCAGAAATGTAAGAGAAAAGTAAAAATTTGCATGAAGGCATTTATTTCTAGAGTATATATAGGGGAATGAAATTATTGGAGCAATGAATGTGTGGATCTGCATGTTAACTAGATATTACCAAATTGAGGGAAGTTAGCTGTTTCTAGGAAATCATTTCAGAAATATGTCCTGACCTCTCTATCAGAGGAAGAGGAAAGTGCCTTACTCCATTAACAATTCACTTCACCAACCTCATCAAGAACCCATTATGAATGTGGCACTGGTTTTTGGAAGATGCTAATAAATCCTCGGGATGGTTCCTGCCTTTGAGTTGCTGATCATATGATGTAGTCAGAGCATGGACCCCAGAAACAAATATACCTCATGGTTGGTGAATAGATGTGAAGGCCTGCCTTGGGAAGTCAGGGACAGGAGAGATGTGAAGAACCTGGTTATAAAGAAGGCCTCTTGAGGGACTTGAGAAGGGCCTTGAAGGACAGGAAGGTAAAAGGAATTAGGCTAGGACAAAGAAGAGAGGGAAAAAGAGTCAGTCGAGAATATCCAGGCTTGGTTTTTCTGAGCCCTGATATACCTATGACATCCACACCACATACATGCTTGAGTGGTTGGCATGCATATGTTTCTTTACACTTCAAGAGTACATTATACTTATATTACTGATAGGAGCGTATGTTAATACAACCACTTCAAAGAGCCAAATTACTCAGATAATTTGCACCCATTGTTTCAATGGTTTTATTTGATGAAATCTCTTCATCATATGCTGACAGAAATGTGAATAGAATGGTCATTGCGTGTTTTTAACAAGATGTTAAAACCAACTTCATGTCAATTCATAGGAAAATGCATAAATAAATAAATATTGGAATATTGATGAAATAACAGGTAAAAATCAATGAAGTGGAGCTATATATCTCAGCATGAATAAATCTCAAAAATAATGATGAGAGATAAAAGCAAATTGAGAAGAATGTATACAGAGTGATATTCACATAAAGTTTTAAAAACATACAAAACAGTTCATTATATCACACATATGTAGTAAAAATATACTACAATATATTGGCCCTTCAGTATCTGTGGAGGATGGGTTCCAGGACCCCTTGAGGATACTAAAGTTCTCAGATGCTAAAGTTTCTCATATAAAATGGTGTAGAACAATGATATAGTTGACCTTCTGTATCTGTGGTTGGTTAAATCTGTGAATGCAAAACCCAGAGATACAGAGGGCCAAGTGTATACACACACACACACACACATATATATATTTTTTGCAGGCCTATTGGCACTGTATTCTTGTAGTTTTCCTTTACATGATAATATCTTTATTTAACCTTCATTCTTTTTTTTTTTTACCTTTTCATTTTTTTTTTATTTTCATTGAAAAAAGAATACATGTATAAGTGGACCTTCACAGCTCAAACCCATGTTGTCCGAGGGTCAACTGTACTACATATTATTTACTATGTGGTAAAAAATAAAAATAAAAATTACAATAGTAGTAACACCTGACAGTAAATACAACTGGGATGGAACCTTTAACAATTTGTTTAATATTTTATTTTTTAAACTGTGTAATGGGCATGTAGGTAGCTTATTTTATTGATTTCTAATAATTTGTATGCCTATAGTATTTTAACTTAAAAACATTAGAAGAGATAAAAAGAAGACTGAAAGATTTAATAGTATTTGGTGGGATTACATGTGGATTAAAATTTTTTCTTTATATTATATTTTCCAAAATAAATGCATAATTTTAATTTAAAATATTATAAATAACTTTTTTTAAAGCTCAGAATACATCATAGAAACATGCTATATTGTAAGGGTCTAGAACAGTAATTGGCACATATTAAAGTATCAGTAAATATTTATTGAATGAATGAATGAAATGGATAGATAAATAAATGAGACCTTAGCAATACAGGCCAGCAGGGAGGAAGAGAAGGCTAGGAATGGTGGAGGCAGGTTAGTGCCTAGGCAGATAATCTGGTATGGTACAATGTATGGTGCCCATACTCCTGTTTCTAAGAAATAAGAACTCAAGTATAATCAGATTGATTCTGGCAGGTAAGGTTAGAGATCACTTTTCTCCACTCTCATCTAATCTATTTCTATCTTCTTTCTCATTCCCACTGACCTGTGTTGCTGAGACTCTTTCATTCCTAGCACCTGAGCCTGCCTGTCACTATTCATAGAACAAGTGGATTCATGGTCTAAACAACTAGCCAAAGTAACCTGGGTTGTGTCTAGACATGGAATGGATAAAAGATAGCTAATTTGCATGATTATTGTCTTAGTTTGGGCTGTTATAACAAAGTACCATAAATTATGTGGTTTTTAAACAACAGAAATTTACTTCTCACAATTCTGGAGACTAGAACTCTGAGATCAGGGTGCCAGCATAGTGAATTCTAATGGGAGCCCACTTTTGGGTTGCAGACTGCTTACTTCCTGTTGTGTCTTCACATGGCAAAAACAGAGTAAGAGAGATCTCTGGGGCCCCTTTTATAAGGGCATTAATCCCATTCATGAAAGCTCCACCTTCATGACCTAATAATCTTTCAAGGGCTCTACCTTCTAATGCTATCATATTAAGGGTTAGGATTTCAACATATGAATTTGGGGGTGGGACATAAATATTCAGTCCATAACAAGTATCAAACCTCCAAAATATCGTCTCAAACATTTAAAAAAGCTAGGGCTGAGGTACCATAAACAGATTATATAGATTCAGTAATACATTTGCTTGTTTTAAATGTGTTCATATTTGTGTTTATATCAATGTTCTTATACTTCCAAGCAGAATTATATACCACTGGGTAAGATTCTGCTTTATTAAACTAACAAGGTAATTCTTTGGGCCTAGGTGATTTGAAGAAGATACAAGAATCTACACACACACACACACACACACACACACACACACACACACACAGCAGTAATCTAAATACAGCCAAGTCAATTGTATCTGTTGTGCACTAACAGAAAGACTCCTGGGTTTTAGTGATTGCCCACCATGTAATCATCCTGGCTGAATAGCCTCAGATACTTTATTTTGAAAGGAGTGTAGAAATTCTGCAGGTTTAATTGCCAATAAATCAGCATGACCTCCATTCCCTGGCAGTCCTTTTCTGCAATGATCTTTTCAACCAGAAAACGAAGAGATGAATTTTACAGGGTTTGTGTACTGCCTATGGTAAGATAACAGAATTACACTTGCTGTTTCCTCCATTATAGGCTATACTAGATAATGAAGGACTCTATTAATGATATGTTCTGTTTGCTTTTAGGTTATTTTCATTTTGTATTATAGTTATTTCTTTTTGTTGTTATGGAGAGCTGTCTCTTTTTTTTCTTTTCTTCCTTTTTTTTTAAAAAATAAAACTCTTCTATCATTTGTTAGTTAATTATTCTACCATCACCAAAGATTTTATTCCCTAGTTAATTCACAAGAATTTGCATTAAAATATTCTGGCTCACTCTAAAAGCAATTCACAAACTAATTGAATTGGATGTTGCTTTTAGTTGATTTTCAGATTTGTTTTAAAAAGTAGCTATTTTAAATTAATATTGCCAATTCATGACTATAACTAATATAGAAATTTTAATACTCATCCATACCCAAATGTAACATAAAACTGCTCATTCTACTTTTGAACTCTTTGTGTGTTTATTTTAATTTGAATGAGTAATAGTCTGTAATATGTAGTTATAAATTTAGATTTTTAATTGTATGAACACTGTAAGAAAACATCAAAATTTAAAACTACTAAATAATAGGTTCCATTTTCTACTTAATTTTGGAGTGCTCCTGCACCTTTTCTAAATTTAGGATAAATTTTCTTTTATCTTACTTTTTTGTCTGACCACAGGGAAGTAACTGGAACAGAAGATTCCTTGAGGTTCTATCTAGCTCTAAGATCTATGACGCAACCTGCTGTGTCAGGGGGCCATCTTCTTATGGTCTGTGTGTTGTGCTTTAAATATACCTTTAAAAAATGTTTTAGGATTGAGAAGATTCTGTGACGATGGCAGCAGTGATATAGTTTTAATCCTTCCAAATCCCCACATAACAACAAATAGAGCCACTACATAGCAAACCCAAAAACATTTACAATAAAGTTAGGTGACAGGTTATCTCCAGAAAACCCAAAGTACAAGTAAATGAGAAAAAATCCCCAAATCCATAAGGCCTGACATTTGTATAGAAGAAAGCAGAGGAAAGGAATAGAGCCTCTGATGAACCTGTGAACAGAGTAGAAAAGATAGCCAACAGATATTACTGGAAAGTACAAAAGACCAATTTGAGAATAGCAGCTGAAATTGGGAGATGAATACAAGAGACCTACACTGAGAGCAGAAAGGACTAAAGTAGTTTAGTTAGTCCCAGTGAATGCATAAAATTGACCAGTCAGGGCTTCCTTCTAGAATAGAGCCTGACCTAGACTTCTGAGAGTGTATTCAGAATTGATCAGGATAAAGACAATAGAGACAAAGGAAAGAGAAGATACACAGCTAGGAAATCTTAGAAAGCAAGCAGTTAATGATTTTTAACACTTCATGGAGACGAAAGAGGGAACTTTATGAAGTTAGCAAAGCTACCCTGAATCATGCCCCCTAGTAAAAATTCAGAAAAAGTATTTTCACATAAAAATGAGCAATAAATCAGTTACTATATGGAAAAAAAATGAGCAGAGTGACATCACTTCAGACAATGAAAACACGTCAGAAATATGTGTTCCCAGAATACATCAAGATTATAACTTCAATTTTAAAATAATCTAAAAGGTATTTTAAAAATTATCTAAAAAATATTAAGACATAAAAAAACAATTTATTTTGAACTCAGAAATCGAATGATAGAACTCAGAGAATTAAAAATGCAAGAGAAATCATTTCAGAAATGAAGTCTTAACTAGAAAGAACACAAGAATAATCATACAAATAATATCTTAAATGGTAGGTAAAAGGATAAAATTTTTTTAATTGAAAAAGGAGTTAAAAGAGATGGAAATAATTAAAGAGAAAATGCAAATTAAAGGCAGAGAAGATCCAACATATAAATAATAGAGAGTCCTCACAAAGAAATCAAAGTGAGGGAACAAAACAAATACTAAAAAATGTAATTCAAGAAAACTTTTTGAAATTAAAAGAAGAAAGAAATTATATATTGAAAGAATATACCATGTAGCTGAGAATATCCTCCCAGAACAATCAATGAAGAGATATAATGTAGTAAAATTATTGGACTTCAAAGAAAAAAGGGGGAGGGAGAAATCTAGGCAAAAGGAATGTGATTTATATAAGAAACACAATTAGATTACATCAGACTTGACAAAAATGGAGTAACGTATTTAAGGCACTCAAAAAAAACCAAATGTGAACTAGAATTTCATATTCAGCAAAACTGACTTTTTCATACATAAATAACACAGACTCATGTATCAATATGCAAGAACTCAGGGAATAATGCTCTCATTTTCTCTCTGAGGAGTATACTAGAGAACAAGCTTTAGACAACCAAAATGACGAGAGAGACATTCACATAAGGTCGGCTCATGAGCATCAAACAAATAATTACATGTAGGACTAAGATTAAATAAGGGTTAAAAGGGAGATCATGGTACATAATTGCTATCTGACAATGTAGATTCCAGTGCAACTATTAAAACTGGGAAGAGAATGGGGACAGAATATGCAAAAGAATTTTAGCTGTTCTTAGTAATTGTATGTATATTTTTCTGAGCCTGTATATAATGTGAGATAAAGTAAACAGCAATTATGGAATATTTGAATTCTATTTTACCCTCTGCTTTTGAGAACTAGGATTTTCCATTGTGGAAGACTAAATATGGGAGGGGTTAAAAAAACAATCCATAGTCCTGAATTTTAATTGGAATATAAATATTTATTCAGAGATATTTTATGTTCAAAATGTATATTTTTTGTATCTGTGTTATTTTGTTATAAAAAAGTTTCTTTTAAAGGAGATTTTTTTTTTTTTAATTTTCATATCTCTATCACTGAAGAGGCCTAGAAATAGTGACCAGTCTTGGAGCCATTAGCATCTTAACAGCCAGACTGTGGTCCTGAAATACCATAATACCATTTCTTTCTAAGAGAAACCTGATTTTTTGAGGAAATGGCTGATTTCAGGTCTTGGTTAATGTTTTAGTTTGTTGGCACTGCTATGACAAAGTACCACAAACTGGGTGGCTTAAAAAAACCCAGAAATTTCTTCTCTTACAGTTCTGGAGGCTAGAAATCCAAAACCAAAGTTTCGCCGGGGTTGATTCCTTCTGAGGGCTGTAAGGGAAAGATCTCATCCAGTCTTCTCTTCTTGGCTCATCAATGCTGTCTTTTCTCTATTTTTTTTACATTCTTACACACACACACACACACACACACACACACACACACATATACGTATATATATGTATATGTGTATATATACGTATATGTGGATATACGTATACATATACACATATATATATATATATATATAGCTCTGTATCCAAATACTCCCATTTTCAGTAGGATACCAGTCATATCAGATTAGGGCTCACTCTAACACCTCCCACCTTCTTAATTAACTCTGTAAAAACCCTATCCAAATAAAGCCACATTCTCAGGTACTAGGGGATTAAGATATCAACATATGAGTTTTGGTAATATGGTCCAACCCATAAAAAGCAGTAAATACAAATTCCCCATGCTATCTGAAAGTACAACATTCCTATGAAAACTTTCCTAAATCAAAGTGATGTTAAGTGCAGAAGCAATTACTTTAGAACATGTCTCATTAATAGATGCACAAAATAAGTCAAGATAAAGCACCGATGTCCCAGATACAGTTCAAAGCTATGATGGCTGAAATGCTGAACGCAGTTCCAGGAGAAGGAGTTTGGCAGTACTACCTCTTGCTGCTCTGGGTGCACGCTGCTTCTATAATAGCTCACTGCAAGACAAACACTGAACTCTTTTCACTTTTTGCTTTTTTTTTTTTAAAGTGAAATCTTCAGATTTCTTTTCGTTAGCAAAAACAGGTACTAATGTAGGTCTTTTGTCAAGGCGAAATGGCCTAAAGTAAACTTTTGAAAAGCTACCTGTACTCAGAATGAAGTTTAAAACACCTTGAGATAGTGAGGAAGTTATCAAGACTTAACCAGGGTCTTATCTGAAGAGGTTCCCACTGGCCAAAATTTATGTGAGAAGCTAGAGAATTCAGGTTTACAGCTTCACTCCATTCATGTTAAACAAACATGAATGGCTTTTATCCATTCAATCCATTGATCTTTTGACTTTAAGCTGCAAAGGGCTACTTGGAGATAGGTTTGCAACTCAAATTAATCTTTAAGAGATCAGCAAAGATCTTTCTGAATGCTACTTACCTGAAGTATTCATTAAAGCTAAGAACTGGAGTCTGCTTGCAGAGCAATAACATATTCCCTGCATTGAGTGAGAAGAGGGCAATGAAATCTGCATCAGACAATTTGCAAATATTTATTGAGTACAGATTTTTATGTACAGACTCAATGTCAAATATGGAGTTGAATCTCCAAATATATGGTCACTATACCTATACTATAAAATTATTCTTTGTTTTTCTTTCTTCCACTCTTCATGAAAACTACTGCACTGGCAGATAGACCTGACAGATGGATTTAACACGTTCTTAAATTTTGAGATTATTAGAACTAGCCTAAGAGATTTTGAAGATGTGTCCTAGAACCCCCAAGGTGCCACTTGGAGGAATGGAGTTAGTAAGCAGCCAGTTATTTAAATCCTATCACTTTTTTAAGGCCCAGCTCAACATCATCTTTCTGCTTAAGAGCATTATATACTGAACCACTTCTGACCTAGCTATTATTATTGCCACTATTGCATATTGTTCTCCAAAGACTTTATGATTGTTAACTTTGTGTTCCTATCTGGTTACAAAGCTTCCTGAAGGCAGTAATTATTTCTTATATTTTCCTTTATTCTCCACTGAATATTGAAAACACTCAATATTCATTGATTTCATTGCTTAATTCTTTAATTCATCCATTTGTTAAATCAACAATATTTATTGAAGACTAACTATGTGCTGTACTTTATGCTGGGGTTATAGCTATGAGCAAGTGTATGTTCTCATGAAACTTTTATTTTAGTAATTGGAATAAGAAAAACCCCAGGGTGTCTTTTGTTTTCTTTTTTAAATTATGGACTCAGAAATGACTAACTTTCCAGTAGTAGGAGCTTAACCTCCTTTTGTCTAAAAAGAATCCCCAGCTCATTCATTGTGCTGCTGCTTAGTGGTAGGCAAACTAAAAGAAAACAAAAACAGGTTTAGCAGGTATGAATTCTTTCTGAATGCTCTCCCCTTTAGTAACCTACTTACTTCAATAAGATATGTAGAACCTTAGAAAATCCTGAGGGGGAAGGGGGTTCACAGTTTCCCTTTGACTTTTGTAATTTTCCTCATGTCTTTCCTTCAGACATATGCCATTTTATACTATATATTACATACACATATATATGTATGAGTATATATACATTTGTGTGTAAGTATATATATATATTCATGTATATATATATGTATGTATGTGTGTGTATATAATAAGGTTTATCTCTCTTCCCTCCTTCATGTTTCTAGGGAGACTTTTATGCCTTAGCCTCTCAAAGGCAGGGCAGTGCCAAAGCTATAAACCTTTGCTTTTGTGATTCTCTTTTTGATGCTAGAGATTTCTCATAACCTGCCCTTTTTATCTAAGCAATACCCAGGCTTCCACAAACTTCAGGATTTGGCTACTTCTAAACCATTGTTATTTATTTCATCAATAGTGTTTAAGTAGTAAATTTTATAGCACTGTGACAACAGTAACATTGATTCTCAAAGTAGGAGTTTTCCAGGTTTTGTTTGTTTTGACAAAATAATCTTTGCCAGAAAGAAATAAATACAATTGCCCCAGGTGAACTGCCTTAGCTTTATAGTGCATATAGCATAAAAATGATAAAACTCTGCCCTTAATAAATAATTAAAATAATACTTGTTGAATGAATGAATTTAATTCACTTCTTTTATCTACCACTCCCATATCCCAATTACTTTGAGAGGATTATCTATGAAGATAAGGAAAGATGTTATGAATATAAATAATAGTAGGATTATAACAAATCATCCATTATTTTAAACCAGTATCAGTATGGTCAAAACTTAGTACTTTAAGCCTGGGCTCCTGTAAATAATTGTTCAACCACTCTTTATACATTATATGAGTAATCTGATTACAAACAGGAAGATAAGTTTCCAAAAATGGAATCAGGAGTATTTTTCTTGTGGGAATGCATAGACATTCTAGATATTTTCAAGATTTGCTCTATGTGATTTATTCTTGAAACCCAAAGAATTTCTGTCAGAGGTGTCAACTGCTCCAAGGTGGAGTGAATGTCTTTGAAGGAATATGAATTAATGAGTTTTCATGTAGAGTGATTGTTTTCATTTGTTCAAGTAGAAGGGCATGTGGGAAGCAGATGGTTGTCTTTCAGTACAGAATGGTTCCAGATGCCTGTACTATTCCCAAATTGAGCTCTGAGGAGGCTCAAACCACGTTGGCCCTGGCAACGTGGAACTTGTGGGTAACTGTGGAGAGTCCTATGCTTACTCTGACCTGAACTTCATGCTGGTGTACTTCCTTGCGTAGAGAGATTTGTTTACCCCGCAGGAGACTTTTGAAACAACTCAAAGTCCTAAAGGACTAAGAGATTTTAGTCAAACAAGTATAGTTCAAGTCTCTTTTTCATCCCAGAAATGACAAAGAAGATATAGAAATCACCTAGATTTCCTCTTTATTCATACAAATAGAACAATAGTAATTCAGTGACCCTGTAGGGTCTTAGGCTGAGTTAATCAGTTGGTCTTATCAAAGCAGTTTCTCTAAGAATAGATCATTGGAGGACTAGGGTCCATATATTAGACAGCCAGTTGAGTATTTCTACCCCTTAAAGATATGACAGCTTATAACCCTCAGAGTAGGTATAGGACAATTAACTCTGTGTTAATATGTTGCTTCTGACCTGTGAATTCAAGCTATAATTTTCTCAAATAACATATTTGAAATAGTCCAAAGCTAAAATATTCGAATTTGTCTAGCAAGTGAGGGGAGCTCAAAGTTTGGGAACAGGAAGAATGTGAAACTTGACTAAGTCTCCAAGTGGGATATGTAATGCACATTGACTACTGAATTATATGGGAGATTGTTCCTAAAAAACAGTGTGAATCAGAAGTGTATAACTTAAGAAATAAATCTGCAGATATACTTAGGCTTCTTTATATTTACCTCTACTTCTCGAGCTATTTTGTCACCTTCTCATTCATTTATTTAATGAATATGTATCACATTCCTACTATGTGCTAGGTGCTGATCTAGGCACTGAGAACATAATAGTGATCAAAACATAAAAATTGTGAAGCTTACACTCTAGTGTATTTAAGGATAATGATTCAATGTATGAGTTGCATTCACTGAATTAGTTTCAAGATTGTGCCAACTGAGTCATTTTACTTCAGTCTGTCTTTGACTACTCTTGGCTCTCAATTATTCTTCATTTTCTTCTCTGACAGATCACTTTAGTTTGGCATGTTGAGGGACAAACTTTCACATTGTCCTTCATATTCTTCACTTTTTTCTTAGTATTCTAAAAACTCTTCTGGTGTGTCTCCCCGAAAACAAATGACCCAGTGATAAGTCTCCGGGCTTGCAACTCCCATAGCCTACCACATCTGACTAAGTCGTACTTGAGATGACCTGGGTCATGAGCAGATACTAGACAATAGACTTGTGCTTTGTTCTAAGCTGCAGGGTGCACGGTTGTACACAATAACAAATACTTCGAACACAACTTCTACTTGGCCTAGTGGAAACTGAAAATAAACAAGGTAGTACCAGGGTAGAATTGAGAATCAGTTAAAGATGACTTTCAGTTAAAGATGACTTTCTTCACCATTATCTCCCGTTTTTTTGCCCTTTTTCACTTAGTAAACGTTTTCTACCTTTATACATACTGCTTTAATCATTTTGGTGGTCAGTAAAGGAAACATCACTCCTTTGATCCTTCCTGTTCCCATAGAAGGAAGCCCAGGCTGTAGCTGCTAGAGGACTTATCCTTAAGAGCTAGTGGGACTGGAAAGAGGCACCTTAGAATTTTACGTCTTCATTAATTATGCTATTCCCTAAGCCTCCCAGACACCAAAATCCAACACAACTACTCACAGGCCTATGTTTCTGTATAATAGTGGTAACTAGTATTGGTTGAGTGCTTACTTAGTACTAGGCTCATACTAAGTACTTTACATGTATTATCCTGCTCAATCCTTCCAACCTGATGAAATAGGTACAGTTATTACCACAGAATAAGCTTTGAGTGGTCATTTCTTTTACTGCTAGGCAGGAATACAACAGAATTTTGGTTCTAGGGGCTGCAGTTCAAGAGAGTGAAAGCATTTATATTAGTTATGTATTGCTGTGTACCACAAAAAGTTACCTCAAAAGTATCAGTTTAAAACAACAAACATTTATTATATCATGGTTTCTGAAGGTCAGGAATCTGTGAGCAGTGTAGCTAGATGGTTCTGGTTCAGAGTCTCTCATGAAGCTGCAATCTAGGTGTCGGCTGGGGCAGTAGTCATTTGAAGGCTTGACCGAGACTGGAAGATTTGCTTCCAATATGGCTGGCATACATGGCTCTTGGCAAGAAGACCTCAGTTTCTTGTCTCATCAGTCTCTTCACAAGGCTGCCATAAGCAGAGACCACCCTCATGACCGGAACTCTCTAGGGCCTTACTCTCAAAGGGCAGGCCATACTCTCATAGTTCCTTCTATCACCAGTTCAAACCTAAGAAACAGGGGAAGAAGTTCTAAGGCAGGAAATAGGATGCAGCCAGAGTGGTACTCAAGATTCCTTTGAGGATGTATATGGTACAGCATCCTAGAAGACTGGAAAGTAATGTACAGTTAGATCAGAAAACTACTCAGGGCTGGAGATAGGATGAGAAGATTGAAGAACGGGATCTTCTGACAGACTGATTGAGGGTCTTTATTTACTAATGTGGCTGAAAGAGACATAAGGAATTCATTAAAAGTATCACAAGGATGATTTCCATTAATGTTGAATAATTAAAAGAATGGAAAGAAGAAAAAACACACTTGTCTTGGCAAGGTAAAAGGAGCACATTACAGTCATTAATGGGAAATGTTTGTCATTGTGTCTGGTTAATATAACCACATTCAGGAATATATGCATGGACATCATCAACTCTGAAGTACAGCTAGAGACTCTCAAAAATTCTTCCACTGGATATTTCTCATGGAGCTGGCTCTGCCCTACCTTCTCCTTTCAAAAATTAAATAGAATGTAGCTATTCCTTTTGAAAAATGAAGTTTTTCCTGGAGATCTCATGGAAGCTAACCCAGAAGGGAATACTCATAAAAGAATTCTGTTAGAGATGATGCCAAATTAAGAAGTTCATGTGTCTTCCTGTTCTGCAAATCCTTTCTTGATTTTGCCATAGTGATCCAGACATTCTCTCTTCCTGTTTTGCCCAAATGGGACTTTGGATTAAGGGTAAGGAAAGAAAGGTCATTTGGAAACATGGAGCATTAGGGGAGGACAGGCACTGAGGGAAGGAGGGTTGTACTGCCCTAGAGGGAGTTGGGGAGCTCTCAGGCTCTCCTCCCAGTCAGACTGTAGTACCAGCCCCTTTGAACCTTTTTTATCCTTCCTGTAGGTCAGAGAAAGACAGCCTACATTCTTTTCTGAGCTGTTAGCATCTACTTTATTTCTTGGTTCTCATTTTTCTCCAAGAGTGGATGTGGAGTGGGATATATCCTATCTTTTCATGCATGAAAATAAGTGCAAAGGTCTTTTTAGTTTTAAGGGTTTTGTTGGGGGGCACTAGAAGGGAGTAAAAAAATAACAACATGAAGAAGTTATGAAGTCTCCAAAAACCTTACATGGTGTGCAACTTTATCCTTATCTAGTCTCCAGAAATATAGATAGCTCCTTTTCTGCTCCTGAGGGTGTAGCTCTCATCAGAGCTCCTCCTTTCTGTATATCATCCTTCCCTTATCTTGTTCCCGCAGACCCCTTCCACCTTCCCTTAGAGCCTCTTTTTCAAGATGTATAAGTATGGTTTGGGTGTGGACACATAGCTATTTAAGTATCCCACACCCAAGGAATCATTTACTGTTAGAGTCACTCCATTGCAGTTCTCTTCATCTCTTTCAATGCCTCCCTCATGGCATCACAGGAGTTCTTCACTAGAACTAAGAACATAGAAACTGAAATTGAGGAGAAGGAACCTGGGGAGAGGGAAAGATATGGCTTTGGGAAGGCACCACAGTCACATGATATTTACTTTGCCATTTTCCAGAGGGACCTTGGTGTCAGCATCTGGTCTGGGTGTTAATGTGAATCTGGACAATCCAGATGTTAAAGGATATGAATTAGGGGAATCCAACCTGGCATAACCAGGAAGCCAGTGCTTTGTGGGACAGATCAATGAGTCATTACAAATTGATAATATCACACTCAAGGACAAAACTTGGCAGCCTTGGCTTGCTAAATAGGAATAAAAAATACTACTAATTTCTTGTAGTAGAAGAGAAAGTGCATCCAAAGTCAACTTTTTAAAATGGTTCCAACTGTTGGTGTGCTTAATGCATTCAACAAGTAGAAGTTGAACAAATAATAGAAATTGGAAGCTGAATATTGATGTTACTTCAGAGGAGTCAGAAGTAGTTAAGTAACTTAGGTGTAGCTTGTTAATAGTTAAATCTTTAGTACTGTGAAATATACTTCATGTGAAAAACCTGTTGAAGGTGATTCATATAGCTTATTTTCTTATTTACATTTAAATAGCATGGTCACAGTACTGAGTGCCTCTTGGCATCGTCAGTAATAGCTGAGACTGGTCTCTCTAGTACCCTAGATTTCAGCCCATCCCCATGAAGGCAGTTATATTCTACATCTAACCTTTGGGGAGAAAACAAAGGCAGATTCAGGGATCAAAATGATTCATGATAATGGATAAACTAAATTTAAAGCATTATATGTAAGTAATTATATATCTTAAAATTATTTAATATGGGCATATTTTTATGATAAAACTTTTACATGATATGTATACTTAAATAAAAGTTAATTTTAAATTTGAAAAAAAAAAACCCTCCACATTGGAGAAGGCAGCTGATGACACAATTGTTTAGAGAAGTTAAAAAAAAAAAAAAAACAGAAGAAAACCCCCTCAAGGATTTTGAGAAACTCCAGATGGATTCAAACATGTTGATGGAGGCAGCGGGCAGCAATATGGCAAATGAGTTCTGACTTGAGTATCCACAGTTTTCAAAAGGAAGTTTGAAATTCTCAGATAAGCTAAATTTTATGAAAGAAGAGAAAAACCCTAGATTCATAATTTTGTGTGCATGGGTTTTGAAGGATAAAATAGGAGAATGGGCTTGCTGCCCAGTCCAGGACAGCTGGGCAATCTGTTTTTATTCAACTGTATGGAAGTGGTCATGGTCCCAGGACACCCTACATTGTGATCCTTTCCCCACATCCCTGCCCTACTCTTATCAACTGTTAGGCTCTCATAGCACTGTGTACTTTCCTTCTGTGACAATTAATACAGTTTGTAATTAGATATTTATTTGTTTAATAATTCAATTGTCTGACATCAATGTCTGTTTTGTTCAGAATCGTATCTCTAATGCCCACCTAGTACAAGGTATCTAGTAGTAATCAATAAATATTTTTGAACAAATAAATAGGTGAGCCTTAGAAGATTTTTTTTTTCTCTGTTTGGAATGCCTTCCCTCTTCCTATTTGGCTGGGAATCTCATATTTATGTTTTTCAAAACCCGGCTTGTATCAACACTTCCTAATACTGCTCCTGCAGAGGAAATTATAGCCTCTTTTCTTTCCACATTTTCTAAGCATCTGGATTGCCGTACTCCCAATACTCTCCTGAAATTGTTTGTTTGCATGGCTCTCTTGACGACAGACTGTCATCTCCTTGAGGTCAGCAACTGGGTCTTATTCAACTTTTTATTGCCAGTATCCAGGGGCATATAGTAGATGCTCATGGATGTTTGGAAAGTGAAGTAATAAATGAACCTTACATTTTTTTTTTAGCTACTTCATCAAGTTAGTCCATTAGAAGCAGTGATAAGCAGTAGGTCCACAGTTCAGTAAATGTGCAGGACACCAGTGATGCCCCCATGTTACATTGGTTTGCTTCCTTTTCTTTTAGGGACTTCACTCTTGAGGTCCAAATGGAGCTTCCCAGGCCACTGTAGGGCAAGTCCATGATGCAAACTGGGACAGTCAAACAATTTCTCTAGTTATGAGCACAAGTCATTTCCCACCATTTGGAGAATGTAGCCATCTCTAGGGAGAGTCCTGAGAGGGTCAAATACCTAGTTTTAGTAAGTTCTAGCCATCCCTGTTCTTTCAGTGGTTTGGTTATATAAGCAGGTATTTTCTCCTTTGATATAAACTAGTTTAAGTTATATAACTTAATTCAGCTTCTCTATCACTGTTGTTCCTCTTTCCCCATCCTCTCCTCTAAAAACTTCTTGAACAAATAATAAAGACCATCTGTGAGTTATTAGAAAATATATGTATTGGTCTTTACCTCCTGTTCCTGGCACAGAGCTCCTAAAACCCTTGTAACTTCCTAAGTGATAAGAAAGCATCCTGTGTTCTAATACTTTGTCTTTGACCTTGTTTTCTGACACAGAGTTCTAAATCTCTTAGAATTTCCTGGGTGATAGAAGTAATTCTTGGTGGACTCCTGGATGGGAGCTGGTCACCAGAAAGACCAAGCCATGATTAAAGCTTGGAATTTTTGGCCCAATCTCCTATTCTCCAGAGAGGAGATGGAAATGGAGTTAATGACTGATGGTACAAATGTGATGAAGCCTCCATAAATATCCCCAAAGTGCAGGGTTCTAGAGCTTCCAGCTCAGTAAACACATGCACTGGGAGGGTGAGACTGAACTCTGCAGGGACAGGAGTTTCTGCATTCAGGACCTTGTCCTATATATCTCTTCATCTGGCTATTCACTTATATCTTTTATCATATATTTTAATAGGATAGTAAACATAAGTTAGTGTCTCCCTGAATTCTGTGAGCTTCTCTAGCAAATAATAGAATCTAAGCAGGGAAGGATCATGGGAACCTCCAATTTGTAACCAAATAGGATGGAAGTCGTGGGTAACCTGGATACCTACTGTTTGTGATTATCATCTGAAGTGGGGGGCAGTCTCATGGGACTGAGCCCTTAACCTGTAGGATATGACACTATCTCCAGGTACATAGTGCCTAAGTTGAGTTAATTGTAAGACACCCAGCTGGTGTCACAAAATTGCTTGGTGTAGGGAAGAAAACCCACAGCTGGTATCAGAAGTATTGGTGTGGTAGTAGTGTGAGACTAATGGAGAAGCACAAGAGGAAAAATGTTGTTGTTGTTGTTGTTGTTGTTGTTGTTGTTGTTGTTTCCTTAATACAGTATCCATTTGGAAGGCTTCCAGTTTTAAGATGACAAAATAAAGATGGTTTTGTTCTCCCATTCTTTTTCTCAAAAATTGTACTAAAATAAGAACAAGAATAAGAAACATAGTTTATCTTTAGTAAAACTATGAGACAATTGTGACACTGAACTAAAGAGGGAAAAGGTCAAACTAAAGTCTCTATGCAGGGCCATGTTAATCAGAAGGAGCTGACTCACTCCACCCAACTGCAGAAAGGCTCAGGAATCTGTGGCACCAAGTGTCTGGATGGCAGAGGGGAGGTAAGGGAGTAGGAAGGAGACTGTTTAAGAGTGACCTCTGGGGTCCCACCCACTCTACAAGGAGGATACCTTTTCTTCACCCTCACAGGTGAGAGTAGGCTCTCTGGAGAAGCTGAGCTGGAAATTCTCAGGAAGTTGGGTACAGAGGAGAGCTAGCAGTGAGGTGCTAGAGTCTGAAAAAAAGGGAAATGAGGACCTCAATGCCAAGTTTCTCATAGGAGAAACTGAACATCAGAGAAGAGACATACCTACATTGAAATCTATGGATACCAAGTGAAAAAGTTGGCTAGACGCTTGCTATTATTACAAGTCACCAGAAGATAAGCCCTTCCTCATAAAAACAGCTTCCAAACAGCTTTTAATTACCTCATTTTGAGTTATAAATGGATAGACCAAGATCACTGGAGATGTGAGGAAAATATTCAATATGGAAGTTAAAAACCAGAACAACAACTCAGAGTTGGGGAAAACTTTTAGGGAGAGAAAAAAATCATTCCAAAGGATTGGGAGAAAGAATAACACCAGACTTCTCAGCAACAACACTGACAGCTAGAAACTATGGAGCAATGCCATTAAGTTTGAGTAAAAGTTATTTTTAATCTAGAATTCTATACCCACCCACCCAAACAAAACACTGAGTATGTGTGAGGATAAGATGTATACATTTTCATACATGCAAAATCTCAAAAAGATGTTTCTTTAACATATTCTTTTTCAAGAAATTACCAGATGGTATATCCCACCAAATGATAAAATAAACCAAGAAAGAACACAGTGGATCCAGAGAACAAAGCCCTCAAACCTAGGTGATTTGGTAGGCCTAGAAGTAACTCATGTAAATTAAGTGCAAAGAAGGGCTCCAGGAAGGATACTATCAGGGGAAACAAAACAGAACTACTGTTTTGTTTGGTCATGTGAACATTTTTAGTGAGAAGCATTTTATGGAACTGTTGGTGGTTATGGGAGCACTTTTAATTGGTTCAATGAAATCAAAGCAAATAAAAAAAAAGGCATTTACCAACTTTAAGAGAAACTAAAAGATAAACAAGAAAGAAAATGCAATCACTATATAATTCTTGACTCATCAGCAAGCAATATTTATAGTCATGTTAACACTAAATACAGTTTAACCAAAAAATATGATACAACTATGTTGGGAGGATAGGGGAAGGGATAGGGAAGGAGTGCTAATTGCCCCACCTACAATGAAAGGAAATCAATAGGTAATATCTCACTCGATGAATAGAGGGAATCACACACCCAGAAACTTAAAGGCAAATAGAAACAACTACAAAAGCTGGAAATGATTGTCTCTAGATAATAGGATGGTGGAGGTGTGAAAATATTGCTGTTGTCTGTTATAAGCTTTTTGGCACTACTTGACTTTTTAAATTATGTACATATATTGCTTTGCTAAATAAAAATTAGTTTAAAAATATTATATTGAAGGAGCACCAAATTATTAGCTGGCTCAGCTGCCCACATGTATTATTACAGCTCTGCACTTATGCTTGGAGGATTGAAGATGTAATCAGAGAGCAGGTCAGAGAACAGATTATGAGGTGTGTTGTCTGCCAAGCCAAAGAGCTCAGATTTTATTGTACAGGGAATCCTTGAGGATCTTAATGGAATAATAGGATTAGATGTGCTCTCTGAGCATTAGTTTCCTAGACTGAGTTGGCCTAACAAGGACTATTCTGCCACTTATTTCTCCCTCAATATTTTATTATAAAAAATTTCAAATATTTTATTAGTTACTAGTTTTAAATTTTTATTTCTATTATATTATAATTAAATAATTGTAAATTATCTGTATTATGAAAATTTTTTAGAAAAATTGAATTATACAGTGAACATATAACTACCTAGATTCTACAATTAACAAATCATTATTTGCCTTCTCACATAATAATCAATTTATGTATCCCTCTGTCTATCCATCAATCCATGTGATATTTTTGAGACATCAATATACTTCATCTCTAAACACTTTAGCATGTACTTAATTTATTAGTTTTTTATTAGTTTTTATTTTTTTATTTTTTTGGTAAAATTTGTATAGATTGGAATTCACAAATCTGTAATGTATCATTCCAGAGTTCTGACAAATGCATATGCCTGTATAACCCACATTCTTCTCAATACATAGAACATTATCATCACTCCAGAATGTTTCCTCATTATTCTGTCATTTTTTTAGTTCCTCAGCAACTGTAAAGTCCCTAACAGGGCTGGATGCTGACACTAAAGCCATTGCATGAAAGTAGAGAGGAAGAAGAATGGGATGTGGAGGTAGGGCTGTTGTCACAGCTACCTTGTTGATGGGGGTTCCAGGAAAATCAGAATGAGAACCTCTCACTGACAGTATGAGAGGTTCACCTTGGTTAATATCTTGGTTAAGGATATCAGATAAAGCTTAAAATCTACCTGTTGGCAAAGCCTACACTAGATGACCTCTAAGTTCCTTCCAGGTCTGACACTGTATTTTTGTTTCTGAGGTTTGGAAAGCTGACTTTGTTTTCAGTGAGTTTCACAAGCACTTATTAAGTGTACAGATGTAGCAGGCCCTGAAAGGCTCATAGTACATTAGCTACTACTAATGCCATCTGTTGATGGGCAGAGTTAACTGGCTTTTGCTCTGGCTTGAACTTTGGTTCTATCTGTTTGATTTTGCAAGTTGTAGGTTGGTAACTTGAAGAGTTCTGTAATATACCATCCTTGATATCTGATGATGGCACTGCTTGTCCACCTTCCATAAAAATTACACAGTGAATAATTGTCCTGTTGTGACAAATGATGAACATTTATAAGATTGTTGGCTAGTGTTAGAATTTCAAGCACAGAACTTGTCTCAGTGTGAAGTTAAGTAATCTCAGGACCTATAGTCTCAGGTCCTTCTTAACCAGACAAGCTTTAATAAACACAGTAAAACATTTGGTAGTAGAATTTAATCAGTATTCTCTCTGACACTTCAAAACTACAGATTATTTTCAGAATGGTAAAGATTAAGAAGTGCCTTTCCAAGCATAAAAGAAAAGACTCAGTGAGTCAGGCAGTGGTTTCTGAGCTGCTAACTAAATCCTGTGGCCCTGGACTAGGCCCCAGTAGGGATTCAGAACACTGTGAGAATGAGTCAACTTTCAAAGAAGACAGAACTCACACTAGCTAGGCAGACACTGAGGTGCTCAGCTGTGTGCTAATGTTTCTCCCATGGACTGGTGCAGGTCCCCTCTGCTTCAGAGCCATTCTTTCTCTCTTAACATTCTTCACACTTAAACTTTGCGTCAATCTCACTGCCAGACTGTGAGCAAAGATCTGCCCAGTTCACCATTGCATTCTCAGGACCTAGGCCAGTGCCTGGCACAGAGCATGTTGCCAGTTGAGTAAATGAATAGAACTTATACAAAGGTATTTCTATTAAATAAAATAGTTTGAAAATGCAAGTTGTGTCAGGTTAGGTTTTTTCAAGGCCTTTACTTTTACAGCACAGCTTTTCTTGATCCCTGACAGCAGCCACCTCATTCTTACAAAATCTGGTCCCACTTCTATGCCTTGATCCTGTTACATCTTAAGCTTCTGTATTGATCACTCTCTACTGTATGTTTTTTTGTGTTCTTGCCTGTATCCCATGCAAGACATTGAGAGCAAGATCTCTATATTAATTACTAGATTCAAGATATAGTGGTTGAATAAGTAAGCTTTCTTTTCCTGCAATTATTAAAGCCAAACCCATTAATTAAACCTGCTGTAGACAAGATTTACCAGAAGCAAGAGTTTATAGTATTTTTTATAAGATTTTCCTCAATGATTATTTGTTGAAAACTGTTAAAGATAAATTATTAATCCATTGAAATTAGTGTTTCCAATGGCTCTATGAGCTCATTTCCCATTCTTAGTATACTGCATCATCTCCCTATATCTAAGCCTTATTTCACAGGAAAATGAGGCAGATTCTCTCTGACATTATGTTGAACAGTGGTGGTTGGTGGGTCTCATTGAAGAACTGTTTTTCTTCTTTTTGCTAAAGAAAATTATCAAGGTTCTAGGATCGCTGAAGTTTACATGTGAAGGCTAAAAGTTTAAAACTAGGATTAGAAAATTGTAATTACCAGGGGGGTAATTGCTTAACTGGAAAAGTAGATGATTATGTTGTCTAAGAACATCCAAAAAAAAAAAGAGGTATACCAAGCAGTTGGAGTTTGGTGCTCCTGAAAGCTGGGGAATAAACACAATAATTTCACTCTTTGAAAAAAAAAATGAAGACCCCTTAATCTACTGTTAGGCTGAATAATCTAAGAGCAAAATTATAATCTGAGATTGAACCAGGTCTGCCTGATTCGATAGTCTGTGCTTTCTCCCTCCCTATATCATAACTCTATGGAGAAACAAGTGGGACATCTTGTATGGAAGGACTATAAGAATGGTTTATCTCCCTTTATAGTTTTTGATACTATGATAAAATCTCCTGTCTCCTGACTGCAGAGGCTTGATGATAAGTATTACTCAAATTAGTCACTGGTGTAATAGGAAGAACATGGACTGGTAGTCAAGTCTCAGCTCTAGGATTTAGCAGCTTTGGAAAAGTAAATTTAAGTTCAGTATACCTCCATTTTCTCTGAATTATTAAATATTGCCTGAGCATCAATAGGTCTAGCTTAAGCACTTTATGGCATTACCATATTTAACCCACACATCATAAAGATGATGATGATTATGATGATGATGATGATGATGATAATAATAATAATAATAATAATAATAATAATAATAGAAGATGACTCTATTTTTCAGGCTTAGAAAAATTAAATAACTTTCTCAAGGTCACCAAGCTTCATTACCCACAGTTTCAGAGATATATATTCGATAGCTTACTGTCTCCATCTAAATGTTAAATAGGAAACTCAAACTTAACTGCTGAAAAGTGATTTCTTTCTCATTCTCTCTTCCAAGTCATCCACATTTCAGTAGATGATACCACCTTTTTTAGATCAAAAGCTAGGAACCATTCTTGATTTCTTTCTCTTAACTTCTCTCCCCCTTCCCTACTACCCCATCAATCCAATGCATTAGCTATTCCTCTGAACTCTATCTCAAAAATACATTCCTTACTTTCTCTACCACTATCACAACCCAAGCCATGATCGTCCCTTGTCTAGGTTTCTGTAAAAGCCCCATGCTTCTGGTAGCACTACACCTCCCCTAGCCTCATTTCCACCATCCACAGATGGGATAACAAAGCCCCAGATCCTTTGTATGCCTATTAAGACCATCATCCCTTTTTCCCCACACCAGAGTCATAGCCCCAGTACCACAGTCTACCAGGGAGACCATTGGCACAAATTCCATTTTGTCCTTAATCCAGATTGCCACAAGACAGAACTATATATCCCGATTTGCATGCCTATACTACTCTATATATTTTCTACTCTGACCCTGCCTGCTTCCCTTGCACAACACAAGAAAACTTTTATTATGTCCTCTAGAACTAATGGTCCATCATCAGCAAACTTTCCTATATTCTCTTCACCTTCTTGGCCTAGCTGAAAACTAGATGTCACCTGCAGGCACTGCTTCCTTTACAGTTCTTTGAAGTGGCGGTTGCTTTTTCTGCCACATCACATTTTCCACTGGGCCTGGAGGTAGGATAGGTAATCTTCATGTTATTTATTGCTGCTTTCAAAATGTTCCTCTCTTGTCCTAAACCTCCCTCCCAAAGTTTGAATCTCTTTACATTAGACAAAACAACGGCCAACTTTTCATTTTGCAGTCATCTGCAGACCCCAAGGTCACTCACTCTCATTCCTTGAAGAATTAAACTCCTGTCTCACTATCGCTTTCTCCAAAGATAATTCTTAGTTCTGGGTAATTTTGATGATATGTAGTTGATCTTTCCTATACCTTGGCCTTTCCAAGTCTTCTCTTCTAATGACCTTTTCTTCCACTCTACCTAAGTCATCCTCTCCATGGTCATATCTTGTCATTACCAATAACTACAACCTCTCTATCATCTCAATTTCAAGTAACCCACTCTCTGTGCCCACTTTCAACTTTCCCAGGCCTTCCCTCTAGTACCTTGTCAGGGTTCTACCCCCATTTCATTACCCCTCTTCTCCTAATGGCCTCACTTCCCTGCTTTCCCTTCATTACATGATCTTCCTTTCAATCACCCTTTGCATATTCATCTAATTTCTTACTCTCTCCTCTTATTGTATTCACCTGACAAAATCCAAACCCTGATAATGTCAACTTCTTACCACCTCTGAACCACCACACAGATAAACACAGATAAACATAATTGGAAAACATGCTGTTTTCACTTTAAATTCTTTACTATCAACTTCACTTGGGCTCTCAGTACTACCAGGTAACCTTCCTACCCTTTCTTAATATATTAATTTTCCCCATCTCTTAGGTGACTACTTCACATTTTACATTTCTTCTCAAACCTCCAACACCTCTGCCCCTCCTCATTCTCAGCTGAGGATCTTGCTTCATATCTTACTAAGAAAGCAGAAGAATTCATGAGAAGAAAAATCCCACACACTTCCACTCTACATCTACCCACCCACCTATGTCCTCTACATCTATCCCTGTAGACCCAGCTTGTCCTCTCATCATGGATAAATTGTCTACATTCCTAAGCCAACTTCTGCAATTGGGCACAAGATTCCATTCCTCTTTTCCTCTTAAGGGTACCACCCCCGCCCCCCATCTTGTATTATTAATTTTTCCCCCTCAAAAGGATCATTTTCTCCACTACATATTGTTATCTCTCTCATTTTAAAATAAAAACAAACACTCTTTAGCCACACTCAATATTTTTTCTCTCCTTTGGAACAAAACTTTTTAAGAGTTTTGTCTTGTCTCTCTCCCTTAAATTTCTCTCCTTTTTCCTCTCATTTTGCATTTGTCTATGCACCCTCATTTTATTTATGTATTTAAAGAAGAGAAATATGTGTTAAAAAGAACACGGTCATGTAAATATGCAGTTCTTATCTGAGCTTTTTACAAAAGATGATTAACTTAAATAAGATGATGATAAGTAAATGTCAATTTTTCCCCCTGAATAGTTGAAATCTAAAAATAATAATATAGTTTATGGCCATGCTACTCTGAACAAGCCTGATCCCATCTGATCTCAGAAGCTAAGCAGGATTGGGCCTGGTTAGTACTTGGATGGGAGACCACCTAGGAAGATGAGATGCTGTAGGTGTAAAAAATAAAAAAAAATAAGGAATTGTAAGATGACCAGTTTCTTGCAATCTGTGAGGTCAACCAAGGGTTACCTCACCTAAAAAATAAAAAATAATAATTATAAATAATAACAATAAATAATACTTATTAGGACCTTACTAGATACTTCAGATATGTTATTTCTTTTGATTTTTATAACTCTATGAAGAAAGTATTAACAGATCCCCTTTTATAGTTAAGGAAACCAAGGCTTAGAGAACTTCAGATGAAAGCTATTTTCTCTCAAATGCACTCCAAGTAAACACTCACCTCCACCACTCCACCAAAGCAGCTCTAGAAGGTCACTACTGACCTCCATGCTGTTAAGTCCGATAGTACAATCTCAGCCCTCATTGATCTTGACTTGTCTTCAGTATTTAACACAGTTGCTCATTCTTTTCTTCTTAAAACTTGTCTTTACACTTGACTTTTAGGATTCTCTTTGTTCTCCCTCTATCTCCGTATCCTTTCTCAGTCTTCTTTGCTGGTTCTGTCTCATCTCCCTGATCTTTGACTATTTGGAGTGCCCTTGAGTACCCCATGGCTCAGTTATTAGACATCTCTGTCTACACTCACTCTCTTGGGAATGTCATCCAGTGTCACAGCTTCAAACCAATATAAGTCAAAACTTCCAGTTTATGTCTTTAGCTGCACTTCTTCCCTGAACTCTGGACCTAAATATATAACAGCCTTTTGATATCTCCATGTATATCTAATAAGGATCTCAAACTTGGTGTGTCCAAAACCAAATTATCCCAAATATGCTCTTCCTAACAGGCCTCTCATCTTAGTACATAGTAGCTCATTGCTTCTGGTTGCTCAGGCCAACAACATGGGAGTCATTCGTGGTTATTTTGCTTTCTTTCATACCTCATATCCATTTTGTCAACAAATCTTGTTGATTCCATCTTCAGCATATGTCTAGAATGTAGTGACTTCAACTGCTGCCATTCCAGTCCATGACACCATTAATTATTGCAATAGTCTCCCAATTGATGACACTGTTTTCACCCTTACCCCTTCTAGTCTTCTCAACAGAGCAGACAATATATCCCTTTAAAACCTAGGTCATATCATTCTTCTACTCAGCCCTCTGAGTGGCTACCATCTCACATGCCAACATCTTACCATGGCCTCATATGCCATGTATAATGGGAGTACTGCCCTCCTCCCAACTCTCACCACTTTCTCTCCTAATACTCTTCCCCTCTCTTCTCCTACTCCAGCCACATTGTTCTCCTAACTCACATGGTATGTTCCCATCTCAAGAATTTTGCACTTGGTATCCTCTTGGTTTCCACTTCTTCCCGCAAGGCTCTTTCCTTCCTTTCCTTTAGTCTTCTGGTCAAATATTACTCTGTAAGGCCTTTCCTAGTCACTATATAAAAATTAATGACATTCTTTCCCTCATCCCAAACCTCCCTTCTTTATTTTCTGCTCAGTTGTTTTCCATAGCATTTACCATAATCTGTTATATCATTTATTTACTTTTCTATGTATTTATTGTCTATCTCCCACTAAGCTTCATAACAGAGAGATTTTATCTTGTTCACCTCCATGTTTCCAGCACATAGAACTGTGTCCAGCACCTAGTATTTAATAAAATTAGTTAGACAAATAATATATGTATTATGGCTTATTACTATAAGCTATAGTTTATTATCGTAGCTTATACTATAGCATTACTTAACAATATAGCAATATCGTTAAGATAGTTTAGATTTTTTTCTTTCCTTAGCTGGCTAACTTCTGTTCACTCTTTAAGACTCCACTTAGGAATTTTGAATTCCAACAAACTTTTTCTTTATCTCCAAGGCTGTGTTAGGTATCCCTATTCTGAGCTCTCATGGCAACCTGGGCATGTCTCTTTCAGAGCTTTGGTCACATGATGATGTATAATTCCCCTCCACTGGATTGTGAGCATAGCATGATATATCTGAAACTCCCAGGGCCTCTCACAATGTTTGGTATGCATTAAGTAGCCTACAGATGTTTGAAGGAGAGAAGTGATGAATCAAGGAAAAAAAGAAAGAAGGAAGGAGTAAAGGGAAGAATGGATGGAACATAGGCTGTGATTTTCATTTCTAATTTAAAAAAATAATCTTTTACAAATTCAGTTAACATACTTCAGGAATATTACAGACTTCCTTTTTTAAAAAAAGAATGTGATAAAATACATAGAACAAAAAAATTTCCATCTTAATAGTTCAGTGGCATTAGTACATTTACATTTTTTTACAACTATTACTACTATCCATCTCCAAAATTTTCATCTTGTAAAACTGAATCCCTGTCCCTATTAAACATTAACTCCCTAATTCCCCTTAGACAAACCCTTGACAACCACCATTCTACTTTCTATCTCTATGAATTTGACTACTGGGGGGTACTTCATATAAGTGTAATCACACAGTTTGTCCTTTTATGACTAGCTTATTTCAATTAGCATAATATCTTCAAGGTTCATCCATATTGTAGCATGTGTCAGAATTTAATTCATTTTTAAGACTGAATAATATTTCCTTGTATGTATATACCACATTTGTTTGTCTGTTCATATAACAATGGACACCTGGATTGTTTTCACTTTTAAGCTATTATGAATAATGTTGCTGTGAACAAGGGTGTACAAATATCTGTTCAGGTTCTTGCTTTCATTTATTTTGGATCTATACCCAGAAGTGGAATTGCTGGATTATATGGTAATTCTATTTTTAAATTTTGGGGCAACTGCTATACTGTGAATAGTGGCTGTATCATTTTACATTCCCCAGAGCAGGACACAAGGTTTATAATTTCTACACATCCTTGCTAACACTTTTTTTGTTTTGATAATAGCCATCCTAATGGGTGTGAGGTTCTACAGCCTTTCTTTTAAAATCTTACATTTGATAATTCATTTAAGCACCCAATTGGGTTTTTAGCTTGAAAGGCAGGTGGTATTGAGGTGAGCTTCTGGAATTTATTTCCAGCTGCATAGACACTTCTTCATCTCATTCCATCTGCTCGCTCTTAGCCAAGGCCCCACCAACTATTGTTGAGCAGCTTCAGTGGTGTAAATTCTCATGATTTTTCCATCCAGCTGCTTGGCAGCATTAAATATACACTATGAACTTTACTCGCCTCTTTTCTTTTGGAGCTGCAGTGCATTCTCTCTGCTAGCCCTAGGGTAATCTTTCCAGAGTCCTTGTAGGTCCACCTCCTTTTTAAGACTACACAGTTCACAAAAAGAAAACAGAGGGCAAACTATACAAGGTTTACTTGGAGGAAAAGATATAGCATAAATGTAATAAGCAATTGAGTGAGTTATAAAATAGGAGAGTGAGGGTAGATTTTGAAGACTCCTTGCAGTGCCGACAACAAAGCTCAGTGAAGGAACACCATGCAGGTCCCTTTCCCCAACCACATACCCCATTGCTCCATCAGCCCATCACCTCTGGAATCTAGCTCTTTTCTTAGGGAGCTTCGGCGTGCATTATTTCCCCATATTACAAATAATTCTAAAAATATTTTTAAAATCTTTTCTGTGGGCTAATGGAAGGGAAGCTATGACTTAAACATTTTAATTTCGCAGTTAGCTGTTACTCTGGGCAAGGCAGTAAACCTCACTATGCCTGTGTTCTCAGCTATGAAATAAAACAATTGGACAAGAGTCTTCAAGGGCCCTGCCAGCTCAAAATAATTTTAATTACAAAACTAACTTTGTATGATCCAAAAAACATTCCCTTTTAGCTTTACACACACTCACACACTCACACACACAGTCTTAGACATATTCACCCCATGAGGTTTTGTGTAGCCTATATTTAAATAAGTTAGTATTTTCTAAATATGTTAGTCAGAACAGATCACTTGAGGTTATGCTGGCTGAATTTCAAGGAAACAATAATCTACCAAGTGGATAATTCACATAGGGTCAAGAATTGGAAGGCTCTTACCAGTCTTTCACAGGCCTGAGTCAAAGCAGTTCTTATTCTTCCCTCAGTGGTGACCTCATTAATATTGACTATATCTCTGATAACTCAGAATCGGATATTTAGTGCTGTTCGTTCTCTGCCAGAAAACTGTAAATTTGTGTGTCTGCACTTGCAGAGAACTGTGACTTCTCAGCCATTTGCCCTCTTATCCACACCACCTCCAAATGTTTCTTTTCTAAAAGCACACTCAAAAATATCACCGGATTAAATGTAAATATAAAACACTACATCAGAAATAACTTGATATTATATCAAGTGTGTACACAGTGGTACTAAAAGGCTATAATTGCTCTTGTATCACTCCCTAGTACTCACTCATTATCAAATTTACATTACAGACAATGTGAAAAGAGACAAGATTCAGAATTGTCATCATTTCCCGAAGTATCACCAAGATTGAACGAAAACAATCCCTGTTATTGTTATGGGCCAGGAGATGTGTTAATTGGTTTCCCACCTGCTGTGAATCACTTCAGGACACTGAATCAAGGAGAGTAAAACCTGAATCACCCAGTTATTTCTGGTATACCTTTTAATTGAGGTCACCAGGCATTTCTTAAAGTACTGCCTACCTACTAATCATGTTTATTTTCATCAATTTAAATAATAATAATATTCATTTATTAGAAATAATTCTTAATTCTTATTTATTTGCCCCTTCTATGATTTGCATAAACTAAAAACAAAGTTAAATGTGCCACCCCCAACTTGCTGTGTATGTTTTGATGTGCCAGTAGTTGTTAACACACAGAGAAGAGTACATCATAATTCTCAGTTTTTAAACCCTTTAACACTCACTTTGGTAGTATACATTGTACAGGATGGATACAAATAAATTAATGATTCTAAAATAAGATGTGCAGTTTATGTTAAAAGTCCATGTTATCAATTATATTAGTTATATTAGTTCAGTTGCAGGAAACAAATCACTGCCTATTTTATTATTTATTTATTTATTTTTTTGATGATAAAATAAAAGTTAATTTTATTCTTTGGTATATACTATTGAAAATAATACAGAACTATGTAATACCAGCATCTACTGTAGGGCACTCAAAAGCTTAATGTTACTTACTCTTCTAGCACATTTATATTTTTGGAATACATCATTATTTCCCTCACTGCCTATTTTAAACAGAAGAGCATTTAATACAGAGAATTGGGTACTTACAGAATTGTTGAGGAGGCTAATAGGAGTGCCATAAGCCGGGTTCTTTCTAATGACCGCCAGAACATCACCAATGAACTGTCTTGCCAGAGGAGTTCCACAGTCAGGAAAGTGGGAAGTGTTGCGTTCAAGAACACACCACTAAGACTGAGATCCAGAGATCAGGAAGCTACCGTTTCACCTTTCTTCTGACATCTCCGAAGCTAATCCCTGACACTAGTACGCTGTTTCAGAAAACTCCTATAATTCCATGACCATGACTGTTAGCAGCAACAGCTAAGAGCACAAGAAGGTGGTGCCTGCCCCTTCTGCTTCCCAAATGAATTGGAATTGGTGCAGTTATGCACTGAATTTGTGCAAACTGTTTTGCACCCAGAACCAGCTATAAGAGATATGGGAAGTATGAAATACTGTTTTTTTTTTCAAACACAAATGATCATTATTATTGTTTTAAGTATCATAAAGGCAAAACACAGAATACAATGATGACATATAATAGAGTGACCTATTGCATAGGTCAGAGACATTTTTCTTCCTCTATTTTAATAAGAAATTATATACTCTCTTCTACATCTTGCCTTTTTTTATTCAGTAGAATATCTTGGATATTATTCTATATGAACACATACTGTTACATTCTTTTTTTACTGACTGTAAAGCATTCTACAGTATAGATGTATATAATTTATCTTACTATTCCCTCTCAGTGGACATTTAGGCACTATCCAGTACGTTGCTATCACAAATAATGCTGCAGTGAATGCTTTTATTTGCATAACTTCACAGGTACAGAAGAATATCCATAGGATAAAGTAGAATTTCTCAGTCAATGTGCACATTTTTTGTAAGTTTTTAGAGAAAATGTGTTATTTTATTCATTAGTTAGTTTTTAGAAGAGCTAGTACATGTACAGAATAAAACGATTAGTAGAATGTAGATTTCTTTTATAATCTATCCAGAGATATTCTATGTATATACAAGGATAGAGAATCACATATATGCATATACATCCACATACAACATATGAGCATATAAATTAATATATAGAATTTTTCCTCTTTGGGCAGATTTTTTTTTCATTATAGTCAATGAGGAGCTAGGAGAGTTTTGCCAAGACATAGAGAGAACCCAGCCATCAGTGTACCTTTTTTATTGTCTCATCAGTTCATATTTATTGTCCATGCAAGGCTTTCACTAGGCCTACGTAGTTATTCTGGAGGCAAGGGTAGCTAAGGTTATGGGTTGTCCATAGTCCTTGGTCTCAGATTTTCTAAGAAGATCTATGCTTTGTATATAGCAGTCATCGTGGGATCTGTCTTCTCTATAATTTGACAGATTTTCTTTCCCTCTCTCCTGTGTTGAATCTGCCGTTTCCTGTTACATGAATATATGACATTTCTTCTTGCTTTACTCTCTTCATTGGATATAGCATTTTCCAGCCATTTTGTGAAAAAGGGTACATAGAGGGTCAATTTTTTGAGACCTTAGATATTTAAAAATTTTTTTAATTCTACCTTCCCACTTAAGTTATAAAGTGACCAGTATAGAATTCTAGATTAGAAATTTTTCCTTTAATTTTGAAGGCTTTGCTCCATTGACTTATAATTTTAAGTGCTGCTGTTAAGAAATCTGAAGCTCTTCCAATTTCTGCTTTGTGACCAGTTTTTTAGTAGGATTTTCTCTTTGTTGCCAGTCAAATTTCATACTATATGCCTCTGTGTGAATCTAATCTTCATCCATTCTCTTGGGCATCCAGAAGGCCCTTTCAGTCTGGAAACCCTGGGCATTCTCTTAAATTATTCATTGCTGCTTTCTTCCCTCTGTTATTTCCATGTTAGATCTTCTGACTGGGCTCCACTTTTCTTATCCACTTTTCTCTCCTGGTTTCCTTCTTTTAGTCTTTTTCTATTTTCTGGAAAACTTTCCCAATTTTATCTTCTAAACTTTCTATGGAGTTTTTTTAATTGTTTTTATGTTTTCAATTTCTAAGAACTCTTTTTTTATTCTTTGAATTTTTTTCATTGCATTTAGTGTGCAGACTCTTCTCACCTCCCTAAGGATATTAACGTCATTTTTTTAAATGCTTTGTTTTTCCTAAAAGGGCTCTTTTCTCTAAGTTGCTTTTTTCTATTTGTTTACTTTTGTCCTTATCTCCCGTATTAGGGTCTTTCCTCAGATGTCTCATAATTTTTAGTTATCTGTTCATGATTTAAAGTAAAGGACTAATTTTGAGTGGTATTGGAAGTATTCTGTATTGTGTTACACAGATGTGTGCATTTACCAAAATTGTTCAAGTACACTTAAAACTGCTGCATTTCAATACTGTATATAAATTATACCCCCAAAAAAAACCCTATTTAAAAAAACTGAAAACAAGTGAGTAATGAAAACTCTGGTAGCTCTGAGCAAGTGGGTAGGACTTCATAAGATAGAGGTTTACCTCCAGGACTTCTGGTGAATCATTTGTTGGTACACAACCCAGCCTTCATTGGAGCCTGGCATTCTCCAGTCCTGATGTCCTCTTTTACTTACATAGGGAATAACATCCTCATCCCATGTATTAGGATAAAGGAAGGCAGATACCCTGCATTGTGGAATGAGGAAGGGTTTCTAAGGATCTAACTGCTTCGCAAACAGTCAACCCTCCTGATTTCAGCAGGATGCCCCTTCACCCCAGTTTCACTATTGCCTAGTAAAGTGATTTACTAAACCTTTTGAAAATCCCATAATGCAAATTGGTTTGTTTCTCTGCTTCCTTGCTGCCGTTATGCAGCTTCCAAAATATTGTTCTGAACTCTTGTTTTTTCAATGCCAGAGGGTTTATGTTAAAAAAAAAAAGGCCTCTATTGTACTTTTTGTAAGTTTTCAAGAGGAAGCAAAGTTAAATATGTGTGTTCAATCAACTATCTTAACTCAGGAGTGAGAAAATCAGAAATATGATTTTTAACTTTCCAGTTTCTGCAATACAGAAAAGCCCTCTAAAAGGAATTGGGAATACATGCTAAAAGTGATTCACTAAAGCTATCACAGTCCACCTGTTTGACCATTCACCATCTGGGTATACACATCTGCTCATACTTTATTTTATAAACAACAATAGCAATCTGAACATGCTTTCAGCTAATAAAATACAATGATCTTTTGTGCAAATGAAAATATTTTCAATATCTTGAAGGAGAAACTAAAAAGTCGTCTTCTTTGGACATCTCTCTGGGTAATGTTCATTCTTCTAGTTCAGGAACACTCTCTCCTGGATATCCTATAACCTAAGAACTAAATTAAAAAAGTAACCACTACCAACATACCTTATATGATATAGTAAGGAAGAGGGGGTACTGGTTATTACCTATAATTATGTGTATGTAAGGAAAAAAATATGGGTGGCTGCTATAGTCCTTGTTTTTGCAACTGTTCACAAGGCCACAGTTGGTATTTATAATTTCCTCCCTAAATTCCTTCCAGCAGTTCAGCTATTTGGGATTCATTTTGTCTGTTAATTCAATTAGTGGCTGGGCTAGACATTTTGGTCTGCCAACAAGAAAATTTTAAATGGGTCCTTCCTTATTTTTTGTTATTTTTAAAATGCAAATCTGTAGCCTTCTGGCATTGCAGGGAGTGTTTTGATATTATCAATTCCTATGAAAAGAGAAAAGCAAACAGGGGTCATGTGTTGTACTTTTTTGTGTAGATGAGAGCCCCAGGTGAAAATTATAGCTTGACAGCTGAGCACTTTTAGAAAGTTAAGCAAAAATGGATTCATTTACCAATGGAAAGAAGATGGACATGTCTTGAATTGAAGGCTTGCAAGTGGTGAGGTTGCTATTGTTCTTCATTCAAATTGTAAAACTTGACCTTGTATTCAGGAAAGCCATCAGCCTCAATTGAGATGGTCATCAGGGGTAACTGCAAGCAGAATTGAGGTAGTCCATGAAAAGCTACTTTGGAAAGTTAATAAAATTGATTTTGGTGCCCTTCTTCCTCCCTCATCAGCCTCAGCTTCTCCTTCTCTCCCTGACCAATCCCTGCTAAAATATTAACTGTTTGTAATATGTTACCTGATAAAAGATTTGGCTTAATGGTTTTCAAGAGATATTTACATTTCAACAGAATATTCTTCAAAATCCAAAATGCTTTTAAAATTAAAAAGACTAGAACTTTACTGATTTAGGATTCTTCTGCCCCACCCCACCTGATTTTGAGCAGAAGGTTCTACTAGTTTGTAAAATTATTCCACTGAATTGATCTATAATACAGATTAAAATTAGTGATGGTGACAAGGTTATAGCCATGTCTCCTGACATCCAGCCCACATTCAGACCCTATTACCAATAGAGCTCAAGGTGGCTTTATTAACTTATAGTTCTATTATTATCAAGTTCAGAGTATGGGAGTAGTGGTTAGCTTGGATGTTTAAGACATAGAGCTATAACCATCTTCCAAATTCATTCCTGGTCACCAGGAGAATTGGCTCAGAAACCAAGGGTAATGTTCCCAGTTCTCTTTTATTTGACAATTTAAGAACATGTCTTGGTACTGTTTTCACATTGGGAAATTCTTTAATAAAGTTGAATTATGAAACCAGTGAATTTTAGCTATAATGGGGCCTACATTAACATTGGAGATTTTCAGAGCAGAAACAGGTAAATATGTACTGAGTAATGCCTTAAACTGGAGGGCCCAGAGAAAGGAGTGGTAAAGTTATAAAAAGATTGCTTTAGGTTTGGCTTATGGGAAGGAGGTGAGATATACCTTTGTTGCTTCTTGGGAGAACTAAAATACACACCAAGCCCTGCCTTGTGCAAGTCAAAGGATGCCTTCAGCCCTTAGATTCAGAATCCACTAATTTGAAGTGTGTGATCTTTTGACTTTTCCTTTATGCTATCTCTGAGTATCAAATTTATTAAATAATTGACTGAAAGAAATTATCAGAGGGAAATAATGAGACTATTTTAGAGAATGAACTCAGTTCACAGAAACAATTGATATGCTAATTGAATGAAAGCAGCTTACTTGTTAATTATAACAGAAGGCCCTTCTGGTGCAATGTTTTTTTTTAACTTTAAATGTAGTTACTCTAAGTACTCACAATTAATTATGTTACACCTCTATGGCTGAGTTTATAATTCATACCTGCCTCTGTCCCTCACAAGCTGTATAAAAAGCCTGACTTTACTAAGATCTCTAAAATCAGACCATGTGTTGCAGAGCCCAGACTGAAGAAAAGCTTAATCCTTGCTCAGGAAGAACAGGGGCTGGGGGTTGCCCTAAAAACTTTAAATAGGAAGGAAGCAAATAAATGACTTAGGCAAAGTATTTGGATAGTCTGTCAAATAGCAAACCAAAGGAAATTGTGGGGTGGGTCAGGAAAAAGGTTAACTGAACAGATCTTCAAAGTAGATGTAAACAACCAGAGTACTTGTGAATTTGGGTTGCCATGAGCCGAATGTCTAACAGTTTAAGATTTAAAAGGCCAGAGAAATCCATGCTTTTGAAAGCTTCTGGTCATTTTGTAATTCTTAAACACTGAAGAGCAGGTTGGTCTGAGAGAAACTCAATATAGGCATACCTCAGAGATGTTGCGGGTTTGGTACTAGACTACCACAATGAAGTGAATTGTAATCTTTTGCTGGTGAAGGGTCTTCCTTCAATTTGTAAAAGAAGAAGAAGAAAAAAAGCAACATCAGTGAAGTGCAATAAAACAAGGTATGTCTGTGCAGACATCTGGAGGAGGTTTACTCTGAAACTTACCATTACAATGGAGACATATTAACATTAGACTAGCTGTTTTACTGTGTGGAGATTATGCCAATAAATGCTCTGTTATTTTGGTCTAAAAAAGTTTTATACTGCAATTAAAAAATAAAAGTATTTGCTTTATTCAACTTAAAAGTATATGTGTTAGCATCTTTAATTATAGGTCTTATTAAAAGAGCTTTAACTGAAAACAAAACAAAACAAAACCTTTGTAATTGCTGTATCTAGGTGGATGCTTCACTCATAGTATATGTGTGTATAGGTGTTAAGCACCAAGCCCTGTGCCAAGGAGACGGGGCAGAGACTAGACTGAGGGAGACCAGAGCACTTTCTTGTTTGATTGTTTACTCAAGAAATAAATTTAATAAATAAATCAGGGAAAGGGGAGGCAGAAAAGAATTCCTTCTGTTTTTATTTACTTTTCAGGTCCAGAAGTCTCTATTTATTTCTGTTATGGAAACAACTAGTATTGATAATACTGGACATTAACTTAATTATGTTCACTACATTTTAAAAAATATGTAAAATGTGTGATTTTCCATTTGGGATGTTTTATTTAACCCTGAAATTTTACTTTTACCAGCTGGCTTGTTTGGTTCATAAATGTTTTTCCCCCTACTAGAGTGGAAACTCCTTGCAGGTAAAGTTTCATTTGCTTAACCCTTAAGATGCTTTGATTTTTCCTTCTCCTGCAAATCAACCACAGATATTTTTGGACAGTGTTTTGAGCCTGCCACTCCCAGAGGCATTGTTTTGATATGAGAACTTACTGGAAGGTAGCCAATATCCCAAATATCAAAAATAAGCTGGCATCTGAAATTGTCACTTAGATATTATCTTAGTCACACTAGGACTCTTGAACCAGTTGCAAGGAATTATAAGGAAAATTCAAGGTAACCAAACCTTCAGGGAAGCATGCCAAGGTGCAGATAAAAAAAAAAAAAAAGGCCTTCTTTAATGCCCCATCACCATTGCTTATGACATCTGCTAACAGTTGCCACAAACCTGGAAATCGGCACTCCCTATGGACTGTGTTTTGGAAAGTATTCTATTAACACTGCAGTTTCTAGAACATTGAGGAAATAAATGCATAGTCCATGAATAAATACAATTATGTCCTCTTTTGACTGCTTGAATTATTTTCAACTTGGAAATAGAGACAACAGATGCCAATAAAGGAAATTGCACCCAGTGTTATGAAATGCAGTAATCAGATCAGGCACAAATCTGAAGAGTTTGAATGACTTTCAGGACCTCCAGCTGATGATCCTGGAGGAAGCCAGGGCCATCTGGAAGCCCAAAGACAATTCTGTCAGGTAAATAGAAGTAGAGTTAATTATAGCAGCAAATCGAGCTCAGAACATATGACTTGTAGGAGCCATGCTGAATGGTATTTTATGTCTCTCACCAATGCCTGGTGAGCCTAGCTTCATGGCTGTTTCATTAGGAATGACACTAATTTGATTTTCTTTCTCTGTAGGTATAGTGACTGTTTAAACTGTAATATTTAGAGAAGAACTGATGAAGTCAGCAAGCTTTTCAATATTTCCTTTTTAATTTCTCTTGGCTGTGAAGCTACTTTTTCCCCCAATATCATCACCTAATTACCTTAGGAAAAGCTTCATAATTGCCTCAAGTTTGGTGCCTTGCTGTTCCTCTGATGCATTATGAGTCGTCTAGGAGCGCTATTCTCGTCATTGCCCCCAATAGGAAGCTACAGAAACTATTGCCTATTGCAGTGGTTTTCAAAGTGTGGTCCCTAGACAAGCAGCAGCAACATCACCTGTGAACTTCTTAGAATGCAATTTTTTTGTTCTTCTCTGAGGTATACTGAATCAGAAATTCTGAAGAAGGGTCCCAGCTATCTGTGCTTTAATAAGCCCTCCAGGTCATTCTGACTCATGCTAAGAGTTGAGAGCTACTGGCCTTTTGGATCAAGTGGAACCCCTTTTTCTATCATTTAGGGCTCTTGGTCATCTATTCTGGTCTATTAATTAAATTCTGCCAGTATTTAGTGAGCACCTACTCTACATTGGGGATTTATGGTTGCTCTCTGGTTCGCTTGAACACTAATTTGTCAAACTTTGTATTGCACAGTAAGTTTTTTATTTATTGGCAATATCAAAGAATAAGATGTTCCTTATATATATAAAAAATCCCATATGGTCAAGACATATTCTTTTATATGCCAAAATGTTAAAAACTGGTAAAGATTTTGCATGAAGCATTTCTATATTATCCTTTGCTGGGTAACAAATTACTCCCAAAATTATAGGCTTAAAACAACAAACACTTATTATTTTATGGTTTCTATAGATTAGGAATCCGGGTACATCTTAGCTGAGTGCCTCAGTCTCAAGTTATCTTACAAGACTCCAGTCAAGGTGTCAGTGGGGCTGTTGACTCACCTGCTTCACATGCTCACTCATGGGTTGTTGGCAGGATTGAGTTCCCTGTGGGTTGTTGGCCTGAGGACTTCAGTTCCTCACTGGATGTTGGCCAGAGGCCTCCCTCAGTTCCTTGCCCTGTGTTCCAATACATACGCAGCTCATAACATGGCAGCAGGTTTTCCTCAGAGCAAGCGCACAAGAGAGAGAAAAAGAGGACAAGTAAGACAGAAGCCACAGCATTATTATAACCTAATATCAAATGTGACATCCCATCATGGTTAGTGTATTCTGTTTGTTACAAGCAAGTCACTAGATCCATCTGGCTCATCCTTAAAGTATTTGGACCTTTCCCTAAGTGTCTATGCCAAATACCTACACTCTAAGTTTTTTACTAGAAAACATGATTTTGAATTCTCAGCTACTCATTCTTTATTTTTTAAAAAGTCCCAAAGAGATCACGATGTAGCAGGTCTATGGACCAGTATTTCAGAAATGTCATTTTAGATCTGTGAGTCTTGAAACTGAAACTTTAGTGTTCATAATAATTACCTGGGAACCTGTTAACAAGGTATATTCCCAGGTTTTAACCCAAGAACAGCTGATTCAGAAGAGCTGGGTGGTGAACTGATGGCCTCTTGAGTGCCACTTCATGTCCTCATATCAATCTCCAGCCACTGTCATGGAGACCAGTTGTGTGGCTTCCACAGCTTCATGCAGGTGTGACCTTGATGGCACCTTGCACTGAGCCTGGTACACCTTTCACTTTTTATTTCAGAGCTTCTCTGAACACCAGGATATGTGATGCCTGAAGGAACCAGTCAGCTTTACTTGATGTACACAATGAATAGCCATGTATTCATTATAGTCGATTTTTTTACTTGGATAATGAATTTTGGTAAACATTTTTACCAGATTTTATACACATATTTAGATCACTAGAACTCAGATGATAAGGGACACCCACACTTGTAGAATCTTCTGTATTCTGGTGTGCCTATTACCTCCTTGAATTTTATTTTCTTGCTTTTCTCTTCCAACATGATCTTTTAGGTATATATTTCATTTTTTGGTTTTGTTGTTTATGTCTTTTTAAATCTTATGTGGTAGGAGAAAAATAGAAAATCACTTAAGTTAAATGGCGTGCTTGCATATTTATTTAAACCAAGCCCAGGGGTTGATATTATAGGTTGGCTTTACTTTAGTAAATATTAAAAGGTAGAACTTAACCAAACAGAGCCATGGAGATAGAGGTTGGAGAAGGAAATTGGAGATCATTTTAATGCTATATAAGAAGATTTTCTATATAAGAAGATTCATCTCAAAGTTTTCTTTTAGTAATAATTTTGCTTGGTAAATGTTTGTCTCAGATGTTCAGAATCATATTTCTTAATGAAGTTTGGTAGATACTGCTAGATCTCTAGCCAGTATTTATCTAAACTCTCCTTCTTATTAATATTAATAAAATCTTGTTTTTGTTGAGGGTAGCCATGTGCCCAGCTGAAAAATTTAGGCGTCATCTAGTTCCTGCTAATGAGTTTTAAGTGGGAATTGCTAGATGAGACTTCTGGGAAAATTCTTCAAAGAAGGCAACTAAGCTGACAGTTAAATTTTACCCCTTGACCTTTATCTTCTTTCTGCCTACAACATTTGCGTAATGTTACAGAGGAGTTTCCATCTGCCATCTTGCAACCATGAAGCAATAAGCATAAGGAAGAAAGCCTATCTTAAAAATGGCTAAGAGCAGCTTGCCCTGCTAGCAATGCTGTACCATATTAGCTTTGGAGCAACTGAATTTGGACCTCCTGATTCAATGAGAAAAATAAACTCCTTATTCTTTAAAGTCACTATTATTTGTTATTTCTGACTGTTATATGCTGCCAAAACTATTTTCTAATATAATTCACTAAATTCTTTTATTTGAGATTTCAAAAGATTCTCTTTCAGATATCTTACAATTATAGTATTTATTTCTATTTTTAAGGTATAAATTTATCTACAGCTATATTTTTTTATTAAATTAATTCAGTAAGAAAATAATATAATTTACTACAAAAAGGACCTGATATTTTATAATTTTCAGGCTGAAGTAAACCTTAGAGATCACCTAGTTACTGAATATTTTATCACTGCCTGAAAAAATTATATCATTTATGAGCCTATTTGCTTCTTTATTATATGTCTTCCTTATTGAATAGAGTACCACAAGGAAAGGAACATTGTCCTGTTCTTCACTATATTGTCACCACCTAAAATAATGCCTGCCAATAATAGGCATATAATAAATATTTAATCAATAAATGAAGGTAGTTTTCCAGTTTCAGAGAAATCTAGTACCACAAATCTATTCTACCATTTGTGACCTATAAAATTGTCATTTCATATGTTTCAACCTAAAAGTAGTGGAATGGAGATGAGAACCAAAGTCTTCTGATTATTGACCCAGTGCTCTTTTCTTTGCAATATACTGACTACTGGTTATGATTTAGATTGTAAAATTATTCTTTATTAAAAAATAATTTACTATATAATAGAGCTTGTATTCATGTATATTTAGAATAGGGCTCAATTAATAAAAATATCACATACTTGACTTTCTAGGAAAAAAAAGAAAGGACATTAAAATTATTTGAAGACAAATTAGGCACTTAATATCTATCATTATACTTAATCCTCACAATAGTTCCATTTTACTGATGATAAAATCAAACATCAGTTGGGCTAAGTAGGCTTGCCTAGGTTTCTCAGCTACTAATGATGAAATGGCTCTGAGGCTGAGTATGTCTCATTCTAAAGGCTGGTGGACCAAATACTATTTTTCTGATTATAATCTATAAAGAACTGATAAATGTAAATTATTGAATTATCTTCATCTTCTATTTAACTGACTTCATCAACCTCAGAAGCATAGTGATTTTATATTTGATAAAGAGCATTTCTGCTACCTTTTAAATGGATCCACAGTTTTAACTGCATACAGCTTCTCTGAATAAACAAATTTCAAAGTTAGAGAATAAACCACTGTAAGCCAAGACATTAAAAATTTTTCTCCAGTTCTTATTTGTGCATCCAATCTACAGTTTCTTGACCACATAAGATTTGTATAATCTATATAGTTTGTACACTTGGATTATCTAGTGGTTTAGAACAAAAGAAGTGTGAATTCAGAAAAGGAGCTGCTTCTAAATGGAATTATATCAGATGGTCTGAAAATAAGCTTGGTCTGAGATTGCTTATTCTCCTATAAATTGGTTGATACTTTTTGAAATTTCCTCACTTGGTAATGATTATATTAAATCACCTTTCTATTTCTGAAAGATTAGGCTATCAGTGGTTTTAGATCTATTTGTAGAAATCATGCCTTTTTTTCAAATGTAATCTTCTGTGGAACATTAATATGTAAATCAGATAAGAATAAAAAATGGGGGAGGCCTGAAATGGGAGCCTGGAGGCACATCAACTGGGCTCCAGCTTGAGCCTAGAGAGGAGGCTGCCCAGGCCCTCTGCAAAACCCTCACATAAGACTATTTCTAAAGTTCCTTACAAGTCAAAAATTCTATAAACCAATGGCTCTGTTGGGTATGTGTTGGTTATCTTATTGCTATGAAAACCAGTTGCAGTTAACAAGGGGAAAATAACTATAACTGTCTTTCTCTGGTAACATCTGGTGTGAAAATAAGAGCATGTTAGTTCTAATCCCAGCTCTGCCAGTATTTAGATCTGTTACCTTGGACATTATTTGCCTATCTATGAAATGAGGATAAAACATTTTCTACCTACTTTATTTTCAAATACATTTTCTTATGAAGCTAAAAATTCCCTTTTACAAACATAAAATTAGAGTACATTTGTAAAGTACTGCCTGCAGTAAGCTGTATAGCAAGAGGTGTGGAAATTGACTTTTAATTCTCAAGTTATTACTATATAGTTACTATCTCTGTTTATAATTATAATAAAATTAAAAGCTTAAAATATGTTTGATTAGTGCCTGGGCATTGAGGCAGGTATTCATTTCCATGTGTTCATTGTTCCAAAATTTTTCCAGAAGTGAGAGAATTTATTTAAAAAAAAAACAAACTTAACTTTTCAAAGTTGATATATTTTATCAAATTAATACATGATCCTTATAAAAATACAGAAACAAAAATATTTTTCCACCATTTAGACCTATAATAAATGACATTTATTGAAGATCTTTCAAGATCTTTTATATGCATCAAAGATACAGATGGATAGTTGATGGGTAGGTAGGTAAATTTAGATAAAGAAAGAGTCAGATTGGTAGACAAAAATGAGGATTGTGCTCTACATGCTAATTTAAAACAAAAAAAATATGTAATAACTTTATACTTTCACTTAATGGTGGTAAAGAAAATTGAAATGAAACTGTAAGGATTGATGAACTTTAGATATTGATAAAATGTTTCTTCACTATGTAATTTATTAGTTCCTAACTTTTTTAAAAGTTAAAAATACTGAGGTTAGAATCATTACATAAAATGTTTTAAATGTCATTTAAGACTAGCTATGGATCTCATGTGATGCAAGATGAGAAAAATGAGCACATTTACTCTTCTATCATAGTCTTTATTTTTGTGATTTCTTTTTATATTGTGTTATTGTATCAATATGTAGTCCTTTAAAAGCATTATATATGTAATATATATAAGTAATACACATATTTTGTATGTTGGTCGTTTTTAACTTTTAAATAGGATATCATGCTGTATTTAAGGGACTTACTTTTTAAATTTATATTGCTGTTATTCATGCATATTATAGTGTGTCATGAAAGTATATTTGTTTTAGCTACTGTGTAAAATTTCATGGATGAATATATCACAATTTATTTATGTACTTCTTGTTCATAGGCATTTGAATTTTTTCAGGTTATTGTTTTGCAGTGTTTTGATAAACATTCTTTTACACCTTATTATACAGTTCCAAGATTTCTTTAGGGTTTATGCCAGGGAGTGGAATTCTTGAGTTGTAGTTTATATCCAAAACAGAATTAATTCATTATGATACCCTCAAAACCAGTCTCCTCCCTACCTCCTGATTTCTGTTATTAATATCTCAATCACCAACTCCTTTGACACCCCAGTCCTCTTTTCTTCCCTATAGCCAATTGATTGCTGAGCCTGGAAAGTCCTTGCCTTCCTATGATATTACCTATCACTCTTTTTCAAAGCTCATTAATTCTTCCCTGTACTTTCAACTCCTAAACATTATTGTTGATATATTCTAGTCTCTTCATTTCCCTGTTAAACATCCTTCACTGGCTTCCTATTATCTATGAGATTAAGTAAACCCATAATCTAGCATTTAAAGCTCTCCACAGTAAGGCTCCAGTCTACCTTTTCAGCCTTAACGTTTCTCTGTTTTGGTAGCAGAGAAGGTTACAGTTGGAAGAGAATTAGAGATCATCCACTCAGACTCACTTATCTACCAATGAGGAAACAGGCCCAAAGAGAAAAAAGGATTTTTATCAAGGTCACATATGTGATGTGTTTGAATAATTTTATGCCTATTGTAGGTACTTCAGGAAGAAGGCAAAGAGAGGCTTGTGGTTTTCCATCTTGAGTTAAGGACAGTGGAATGGAATAGTTGTAGGCAGGGATAATGAGCATGAATATATCACACTGAGAAAAATATTAAGATATTGGGCCGGAAGAAAAGAACCATAAAGAATGTACTCTTCTGTTACTATGTTGAGTATAATAATTACTGCACTATATTAAGATATAATTTTTCTTTGGAACTGAAAAGTGAAGCCATGCTCTTGAAGATAGTCATTGTGCCTGCGAGGCATGTCTTTCAGAGGAAACCAGAAAGAGGAGATGGAGGGATCCTAGATGTCTGTTTTGGGTAGTAGGGTTGAAATTACAATGTCTGTCTCTCTCTTTCTCTCTCCTTCTCTCTCCCCATCTGTCAGTCAGACTTGTGAAATAATACTCTACAATATTTACTGAGTGCTTTCCATTTTCTTAACTGCTTTACCTAGATTATCTCATTCAATTCTCACATCAACTTTATGAGGCAGGTTCTATTATCCTCATTTTATAGATGAGCACATTGGGCAAAGAGAGAATATGCCCAACAAGTGAGTAGTAGATTATAAAATGTCACTCTTCAGCTTTAGACAACTTACAGAATAGGAAACAAGAACTCAGTATTATGCCTTAAAAAATTGCTGTCTTTATTTGAGGATAGAGTATTGATATTGTAGCTGCCTTGTGGAATGGGACAGGTCTTAAGCACCTTAGGATTGAGCTCATGTTAGAATGATTCAAAATTTATAATGTATAAGTCTTTTAAACTTTTTTCTGTGTTTATTTTCTTTTTGACTTCCCTTAGTAATTAATGAAGCCTGTTTATTTTGTGCTAAGGTTACCTAAGAGAAGATCTTTTTCATTTATTCACCTTGAGTCAGTGCTTAAGAGGCAGCAGCATGCCCATGGAAGAGAAAGACCCTTGATAAAAGAAAGGTAAAAGTCGTGGAGACAGCCATTCTACTACTTGAAGAGCTTCCCTGTCTCTCCTGGAGAGCTCCCTTCTAGTGCTAAATCCGAAATTCCAGACAAGTTCTAACCAGAAAAAAAAATGTTGGCTTTTTGGAACTGAAATAGTTCATAATAAAAAGCAAGTAGGAAAGGTTATGGGAAAAGATGAAAGCAAAGGTTGTCATCTTTTAAATGTCAACAAGTTAAAATTAGTAAGTATTTATTGTGAGTCTACTGTATGCTAATCTAATGGTAGATATGATCCTTGCCCTCAAAGTCAAACATCAAACATGAAAAGGTAAATATGTATATGAGTGGAATAGAAAAATAAGTTAAAAATACAAGGCTTGTCATAAGATAACATGCTAAATGAGGGGAACAGATAATAAATAAGTTCTGTAAGTGTAACAATGAAAAAGAATTCACTAAGCTAGGTGATCTTTTATTATGAAGGAGGAAGGACTTGATTTGGATATTTAAAAACTTATCAATGTTGGATACGTAGAAAGGAAGGAGAAATAGTAGAAGTGGCGGAGATGAAGTTAGGAACATGTAAGATATTTAATAGGGGCAATGAGCAGATCTTTCTGGCTTGAAGTAAGAGTTCTTTAAGGGGACCAGTAGAAGATAAGGCCTTATGGTGATGGGCTTTGAATGCCATGGTGAGGAGTTTGATTTCACCTTGTTAACCATGGATACTTTTAAAGATGCTTGAGACAGGCAAGGAAATCATGAAAGTTACTTTTTAAAATGACTGGTCAGTAGGGAGATGAGTCAAGACATTGTAGTAGAAAACCCTCAATATTTCAACAGTGAGGCTTGAGGAGACATTTAAATGTGCAGATGTTTAGGAAATTCTGAATTCTTTTTTTCTAACGTAACTGCTGACTTATGTCAGGGAGAAAAGAGAGAAAAGAGCAGGCAGAATTTTATCTAAAGCAGAAGACATTACTTTGCTAGCCTTTACTTGCATTGCTCATATTTTGAGGAAAACCATGGCAGGGGTCACTTCCCTAAAAAAAAGTGAAACATAGTTCTGTCTGTAGATTGTCTGTGGGATGATAGAGGATCTTCAACACTGGAGACAACTAAAGCCCTCAAAGGCCAATGTAATATTTCTTCCTTTTCAAAAATACATTCCTGATTCATTTAATAAAACAAAAACATTTTTTTTTTAAAAGCAACTTTGGTTAAAAATCTTTTTTTTATATACTAATATGACCAGGACAGTTTATATGGAAAGAACTGGCTCCCTCTTCCTAACCAGAAGTTTCTGTGGATCCAACATGTGCCAGGATTTCCAAGATTTCCTTTAGAAATTAAACACTTCATAGACAGAGGCCTTAACTGATAAGGACACAAGATTGTCACTCTCAGGGATCAAAGTGTTGCCAGGATTGCCCGCAGTGATGGCTCGTCAATAACGCTGGGAATGTTTCAATTCCAAACAGACCCTGAAGGGGGCCAAGTATCTATTCTGGACTGTCAGAGTCAGGTAGAGGGTGGATATAGACCACGTTCCTGGAACCAGGCATGCTGAATTGAAAGCAAGGAGGCCCCACTGGGCAAGATTTGGGATCAGGGTAGGAGGTCACTGGAACAGGGGGATAACTGAATTTAGGAACAGTACTCAGGCCTACTGGTACCTGGTCCAGTGCTCTCTTCTCCACACCAGGCTGTATATACCTATTATAATGTCTAGAAACTTCTACCACTCTATTGCCTCCTCCTAGGCCACCTGTGAATACTTACCTGAGTGAGAGTTTTGAGCACACCCCCATACCAAACCTGCCTTGGCACAGAGTGGTCTGGAGCAGATATTGCCTTGGAATCAGATTTATATCTCAGAAGACTCTGATTGCTTGACCTGACATATTCTTGATCAGTCCTAACCTCTGCTAGCCATTATCCATTAACCTACCTGCCCTCCTATTTATCTGACATCTGATAACTAAGGGCCTGTACTTGTACCAGCCTGGTACTATGCAAACCTTTGGTCCATTGGTGCTCATCACTCTGAATTAAATCTGTATCAATATTCACTTTTCATGTGGTTGCAGAGTTGTGTTCACAGACCCAGTCATTCCAGGCAGCACTCCCATCTAACTTGTGATGCGAATTTCAACCAACAGCCAGGTTTGGGGGCCCATGGTTCTTGGTTCCCCTTGGGATAACAGCCTTATCTAGGAACCTGATAAGGCTAATGAGGGGAAGGGCCACTGGAGAACAGCTGCAGGTTCTAGGAGCAAGTTCAGTCCTGGAAATGTATCCTGAGAGATTGGAGGTACAGGCATATATTTCATAATTGGAGGCGTTCAGAAATTTAGGAAGGTTGACACGCAGCTCAGGGACGTCTGGAATTGGATAGCAGAGACCCAACCATGTGATTCAGTTTAGGGGTGGGAGTTAATGATGGCAGCAGCGGAAAGAGAAGATAAAGCTTTGATTCTGGAAGAACTTTTTTTCTACTTTTTTTCCAACCAGAGGCTTGATTATCAGCTCTACTTAAAGTCTTCTTTAGTTCTGTCATCTCAGGGGACATCTATAGTCCTTTGCCCTCTCAGCCTATTCCTCTTTCATCTCAGCCTTCTGCTCTCAACCCAAACCTGGGCCTCTGGTTTGTGTTCTGCTTACTCCTTTGAACTGACTGACCATTGAGTTTTTCTCCCTAGAACATCTGTATCAAGAGTAAGCGAAGAGCTGTTGCCAATGTTGTGCATGTTTAGGTCAGTCCTTGTTCCAGATACCCTGACCCTGGTCAGTAGCCCAGGACTCCCACATACCAGGAAGAACAGTTTGAACATGATGGAACTAAGTAATTTACCAAGACAGGTGATATGATAGGGATAGGGATCTGGTTACTAGAACCAAGATATGGGAGGCAGTAGACTGGAATTGAGAATCTGGACAAAATTCACCTTTTGGAACTAGGGCAGCAGATCTCAAAGTGCTTTTCAAATTTCTAATCCCTAAGGTCAATGCTTATCAAACTTTAGTAAACTTCAGAACCAATACCTGCACCGATTCTGCCTGTAGGTCTGGGACAGGGATGACAGTCTAGGAATCTGCAGTTTTTCTTGTATAGCTCTCCAGAAATATTTTATGCATATTAAGCAAAAGCTATGGACGTATATTCCCATTTTCATTTATATGGTAGTATACCATACACACTGTTTCAAACCTTGTTTTTCTTTATGCCATACTGGTATATAAAGTTTCCTCATTCTTTTTGATGACTACATACTATTCCATTGTGGGAGTATAACTTAATTCATTTAACAATCAGCCCCTGATGAACAGGCAGGATGTTTCTAATCTCTCCTAACTGTAAATAATGTAGCAACAAGTACTATGTACACATGTCACTTTATACATAAGTGATTATATCTAGATATACTCTTAGAAGAGGAATTACTGGGCCAAATGATAAGTGATTTTGATAGATATTGCCAAATTACCCTTCACAGAAGTTATATCGATTTATATTTCTCCTAGCATGAGTGCCATTTTTTTCACAAACTTTGGCCAATGAAATAGTACCATGAGAGAGGAGAATGAACCTATTTTAATGTATTTAAGAATCATTTGTATTTTCTTTTAGTGAAATCTGCTCATTTCCTTTGACCGTTTTTTAAATGAATCTTTTGATCTTTGTTTTACTGGTTTGTAGGAACTCTTTTTTAGGGAAATTAAGCCCTTGGCTGTGATATGAATTGCAAATATTTTTTTCCAGTTTGTCATTTATCTTTTAACTTCCTTTTGATGGCTTCTGCAGAATAGCTTTTTATAAAGATTTAACTGTTATTAAATTTATTAATATTTTATTTAGTGACATCTGGGTTTTATTTTATACTTAGAAAGTACTTCCCCACTCTGAGATTATAAAAAAAAAAATCTCCTAGATCCTTCTAGTACTTTTATAGATTTTTAAAAATATTTAAATCTTCAATCCATAGAGAATTTATTGTAGAATAAGATGTAGAATGTAAAGTACCATTAATTGCATAATCTATCCCTTACTTCACTGCCTATGATTTGAATTTCTCCTTTTATAAATTTCTAGATTTCCATATGGATTTGGTTTTACCTTTGAACTTTCTCTTTTGTAACATACTATATGTCTGCCTCTTCATGCACCAATACCACACTGTTTTAATTATATTAGATTTATAAGATAGTTTTGATAAAGGTGATCCATGCAGTGCACTTTGAGAAACACTGTTTTAGGGGCTAATGCATTACTAGCCCTGTGCAGAGTAGGATCATGAGTTGATGTCAACAATGAGGAGAGGCAGGTTACAAAGAATGGCACTTGGAAAAAAAACAAAGATTTCATAATTTAAGCTGAATCCATGTTTCGCAAATTTGAGGCAACTCCTACGTCTTGACAGCAGCAAGAGATATAAATAGGTAATAGATCAAATCCTTCTTTCCAAGTCAATAATATTGACTATTCTACAGACCAGAACCTACAGATGAGGATTTGGCTTTGGCAGTGGCTGTAATACATTACCAGCATGACTAATCAATTTTGACAAGTTAAGAGAGAATATGGAAAAGAGACGACACACTTTTCATTTTGAAATCTTTATATTTTTCTTTTAACAAGTATAACTTTATCTTGACTTTTTTGGCAGGAATTTTTGTCACTTGTTAGTTTTGTTTATTTGTATGGCTATTAAATTAATATAAGAAATACATGTATGTGATAGGCATTATTTAGTTCAGATTTTGCACATATATAATCAATTCACTCATTTGTTCAACATTTGTTCAACATTTTGCACATATATAATCAATTCACTCATTTGTTCAACATTTGTTCAACATTTTGCACATATATAATCAATTCACTCATTTGTTCAATTGAGTTCCCAGTGTGTTGCTAAAAACTTAGATAAGTGCTAGGGGCACAATAGGTAGCAGAACCAGGAAAAAAAACAAAAACAAAAAGATTAATGCATGTGAACTACTGCTATAACAAAATACTACAAACAAAGCAGCTTTAAAAACCAGAAATTTATTCTCTCACAGTTCTGGAAGCTAGACGTCCAAAATCAAGGTGTCGGCAGAGCCATGCTCCTTCTGAAGTCTCTGAGGGAAAATCCTTCTTTGCCTCTTCCTAGCTTCTAGAAGTGGCCTGAAATCCTTGGCATTCCTTATCTTATCGCTGCCATCACTCTAGTTTCTGACTCAATCTTCACATGACTGCCTTCCTTCTATAAGTGTCTATGTCTCTTCATAACCTTCCTCATGAACACCAGTCATTGGATTTAGCGCGCGCTTTAGTCAGTATGATCTCATCTGCAAAGACCTTTTCAAGTAAGGTCACATTTACAGTTATCAGGGTTCAGGATTTCAATGTATCTTTTTGGGGGACAGGACAGCACTTACCAAAATTTAAGGCAGAAATAGTATCTATATTAATCAGAACCCACTTGATCAAGTTGGTTTTAAAACATAATTTCAAAAGAAGTGACTAATTAACTATTTAATTCGATCAAATGGGAACAAAGACAATGGAAATAAGAGATGGTGGAGTTGTCAAATTTATTGGATCTGCCATTGGCCCAGGCCAGTTTATGGTACACAGTTATGTTAATCAAGTTACATTAATCAAGCTGGTGGCTTGGGTGGTCAGAAGTAATAGAATGGGCCTACAAGAAACGTCTCTACAATTTTATGGAGGGTCTGTAGTTGGCCTTGGTCAAGGCAAACTACCTTGACTTCCATGGAAGAAACACTAATCTGGGCTGCTTTTTCCCTTGGAAGAGGTAGTAGAAACCAAAATACACCCTCCTTAACTGCCCTTTTCCACTGAGATTGCAGTAAAACAAGCTTTTCAGCTTCTCCCCATTTCTGCCCTTGGCCTAACAAGGCTAACCTTGTTAGCCTTCCTTAATGTGAAATCTGTTTCAGGCCAGGAACATGATTCTTAAAATATATTTCTATGTCTTTGGTTTCCTACCAGGCTGTCCCTTTTCCAGAGTCAGTATTTTCATATAGACAGCAAAGTAACAGTGATTAAAATTTTTTTTTTAAATATCTGTCAACATTATTTTTAAAAAGTGTAGTAACAGATTCAGAATCCAAAGCTTTAGGAGGATGCCATATTTTCCTGCTGGTGACATGAAGAGCTATAACAAAAGTTTTGTCTGGCAGTAGATGGGAAAAAAACGTTAGTTGCTACATTAAATCTAGCCCTCAGCTAACAAGTGAAATTGTTTTCACTTGCCTTCAGCTGCACACAGCTGCTTTTTTCCCTCACTCCTACTGAAGGGCTCAATATCACTCTTCTGTCTTCCCCCTCTAGGCTGTGAAAACCCACTCTCCAAAAGTATTTGAAAATCTCACTTGCACAGCTGTATTAATGACTGGTAAATGGTAAAAGGAAGTTAGTAGAAAGTGGCTGAAAGCACACCTGAGTAGGAATCCAAGTCCTGGCTTGTTTGGATTCTATCATATCCTGGTGTTGGGGAAATTGCTCCCAGACTTTTGCAGGCGAACATGCCTGGGTTTGAATCCTGACTCCATCACTTATTAGCCATATGACCACATTCATTCAATTTGATGTTACTAAGTTTCCTATTCTTTAAAGTGGATATTGTAATTCTTACTTTAATAGATTATATTTTAGATTACAGTAGTCCCTCTTATCTGTGGTTTCACTTTCTGGGGTTTCAATTATTCAAGGTCTACCATAGTCCAAAAATATTAAATGGAATAAACAATTCCAGAAATAAATAATTCATAAGTTTTAAATTGCTCATTGTTCTGAATAGAGTGATGAAATCTACATCTAATCCCTTTGCCCACTGTATCCACACTGTGTACACTCCCTGCCTATTATTCACTTTATAGCCATCTCGTTTATAAGGTCAACTGTCATGGTATCATGAGATTTATTTGTGTTCAAGTCACTCTTATTTTTACTTAATAATGGCCCCAAAGCACAAAAGAAGTGATGCTGGCAATTCAGACATTCCAAAGAGAAGCCATAAGTGCTTCCTTTGAGTGAAAATGTATGTATGTATAAAGAAAAACAGTACTATCCATGTTTTTAGGCATCCACTGGGGGTCTTAGAATGTATGCCCTGTGGATAAGGAGGATTATTGTATTTGTCAGGCAGCATAGCACCTAACATATAGAAAGGCACTAAAATGACAATCATAGTAATTTGCTAATAAAAGAGGATTGAGGCTGCTGTACTCTTTTAAGAGTAAATTCCTTTGCCTTTTTGCCCAGCTAATTAGTGGGTGTTTTGTTACTTCTTATAACAAATATCAAGCAGCATCTGGTTCCGATGCTCAGTTATAACTTTCCATAGAACTAGCTCAGATCTAGGGAGGCAGAGATACCCTGGCAGAAAGACAGGATGTTCCCCTTTGGAAAAATTAGCCAACCATCAGCCAAAGAGCAGGCTCCATCTCTTTGACCAGTTACCACGCTGTTGCTTCTTCATGTTTCTCTCTGCCTCTTGGGTAAGAGAAACATGGAATAGAAAGGAGACAAGCAAATGCCACCTGGACTGTTCCTTCCTCATTTCTTCACTATTATCAGGTTCTCTCTTATCTCTGAAGAATCTGTCTTTTCAGGGATTAAGTTAGGCCCTGGAAAGGTGCTATTCCCCCATCTTCCATTCAACGTCTCCTGTAGGTCACTGGTATGTAACCATATTTTTCAAGGTTATGTGGTCATCCTTTGTTAGTCTGGAGTCCCCAAGAAAGAGGACTCTGTATTTTATTTATTCATTAATTTATCCATGCATTTATATATTTATTTAATAATCACTGTAAGACTAATAATAATAGTCAATATTGATTGAGGTCTTCCTATATGCCAGATAATTTGCTAGAATTTCCCTATGTTATCTAATTTAACAATTCCAACAATCCTATGATGTAGGCTTAACTTATATTTCATTTTTTAAAATGAGGTAACTGTTGTACAGAGATGTTGCCTGCTCAGTCACACGGCTAGCAAGTGGAAGAGTCAGGTTTCTACAATTTGTCCAAGTCAGTGCTAAGTAGACACTGAGTGGTATAAAAGGTATACAAATGATAGTTCTTGTCCTCCAAGAACTTAGTTGTGTACATAAGACATAAAACAATTAAGCAGGCAGATGTGACAGAATAGAGCTAAATATTAAATAAATATACTTGGGCAAAGGAAATTAATGTGAGCTGGACTGATAAAAGAAGAACTCCTAAGATCTGAAGGATGAAATTGTTTTGCAAAGGTATAGGCTTCAGAACTCTGAGTGGTGAGGAAGAATAGGGAGGTAGACCAGGCATGTATGGGCTTGGCAGGTAGAGAAAAGAGACAATGCTTACACAGCCAGGACAGAGTGGTGGGAGATAAGGGCCAGATCAGCTTGAGTGGGCCTTGAGTTTTTGAGAATGAAGTTTAGACTGTTCTAATGAATAGGCCATGGGAAACTGCTGAACATTTTTTAAAAAATAAGAATATGATATAATCAAAACTGTACCTTAAGAGGATTGAGGTGTTGGGAGAGTGGGGAGAATAGAAATCTAGAAATCTAGTTAAGACATTTCTTGAGCAGTCTAGGAATGAAATAAAATTTTGAACTAAGCTAATTACAGTGTAAATGGCCAGGAAGAAAAGAGAGTGAGAATAAGATATGTCAAAGGAAGATCTGGTAAAACTTTGTGATTAGTTATGAGTGATAAGGGAGATGGAATTTAAAAGTGACTCCTAGGGTTTGAACTGACGAGACAAGGAAAATAGTGGTAATAAAACTGGAAAGTTAGCAGGAAAAGATATATATGACTTTAGAATTTTAAAATTTAACTGAAGATATCTGGATGGAATGTTCAATTGGAGCAGAAAATTTGTGAGTAGAACTTGAGGGAATTAGAAAAGTTAAATTCCTATCACCTGAGGAATAAGCATGCCAGTGTCAGAAAGTAGAAGGACAGGAGCTTTTTTCAAGCCATGTTTAAAGGCAACTCCCCATGAAAATGCCATATTCCTACACATCTTGTGAGTGAGGTACTTACTGTCCTTCATTCAAGATATCCTTTCAAGGATTATTGTATAACGAATAGCTTGGATCATAAAGATAGTGCCTTCATCCAGAGAAAAAGCTAAACGTGCTTACTGTTCCATATAATAAAGATATGTTTCTATCCAAAGTAAGGAACAGGCATGTTTACAGCCCAATATAAAAGATTAAGTTTTTGTAACCTGAGTTCCTCTATAGTAACACAACCCACAGCTTATGCAGGCATTATCCATTTGGACCCATTTCATATTTTTTCCATGGGACTAGAATGCAAGGGGAACTGATGTAAATAGGCTTATGCTCATGATACTTGCTACAACAAGTAGATAGAAATTGGAGCAGTGTACTCAAGAGCTCAGTTTTGCCCAGCTCACGGGTTTCTTTTAAGAGAAACTACCCCATCTCTGCTGCTACAGGAAGGCTCCTGGAAGTGATGTTCTCCACTATCTGACCTGTCAATCTGATTGGACCATATAATCCCTGCTATAAACTGAATGTTTATGACCCACCTTCCCCCAAATTCATTTGTTCAAATCCTAGTGTGATCATATTTGGATGTGTGGCCTTAGGCAGGTGATTAGGTCATGAAGGTAGAGCCATCATGAATAGGATTATTACCCTTATATGAAAAGGACTCCAGAGAGTTCCCTTGCCTCTTCCACCATGTGAGGACACAGTGAGAAGATGGCTATCTATGAACTAGGAAGTGGGCTGTCACCAGAATTTGACCATGCTGGCACCCTTATCTCTGACTTCCAGTCTCCAGAACTGTGAGAAATAAATTTCTGTTGTTTATAAGCTATCCATTCTATGGTACTTAGCAGCCCAAACTGACTAAGACAATTCTTTGAGTTAAAACTTTTCCCATCAGGATGCTTTATAGGTATGGCTTAGCCCATGAATTAGCTGCTCTTGGATTAAATATCCCCCTTTGGTACATGGACAGAGAGGCCACAAAGCATCCTGAGCCCTTCACCTCAGAGGTAGGCTGGAAAGAAGTAGGGACTGAGCAAGGACTGGCCAGAAAGAAATCTGGTTCAGTTGCAGGAGGGTGCCCAGGAAAGATAGGCAGGCAGTCTGGAGCATGTGACAGACTCAGACTTGATTCTAGGTAAATAACAGAGGCCATTCAACCCTTTGAATGGAGGACTTGAAGCAGGAAATACAGACAATAGGAGGCACGTAGGCTGGGGTGCTGGGTTGCTAAGAAGATAGGCACAGCTGGACCCCAGCTCAGTTATGATTATTTTATATTATTATAAGTGATGAGGAGTGGATACAGTTCAAGTCAGTTCATCCAACAGTTATTAAATGTCTACTATCTGCTAGAGACTGTGGGAAGTGACAGAATGAGACATGGTTGATAATCTCAAGGATACAGAAATAAATATTATAGAGCATAATGCATGCAATTATAAAGGCATGTGTAAGACTTAGAGGAGTTGAGTGAGCCACTGAACTGGGTTGAATAAATAGGGAGGTAGATGGGAGGAATCACTAAGGAGCAGGTGCCTGCATAGCATTTCAAAGTATGACCAAGATGAATAGGGCTTTTCCTAAGGAAGTGGAGTAGGCAGAGTACATAGCTCAGTCCAAGGTTTGGAGGAACAGGAAAGGCATGTATGGCAGGAATTAAGCAGGCGATAGCAACTTGGCCAGGCAGTTCAGGATTCAGGGTCAGACTTTGAGCTCAGTAGAGAACTGATCTATTAAAGAGGAAACTGAGGCAGTACCTCAGCATGTGACAGGGCAGGGCAGGGAAAAGTTATAACCAGGCCTCAGCATGACAGTGCCATGGCTGACTACTGGTGTGTGGGGTGACATAGCTCTGGTCATATGACTAATTCATGTGACTAATTCTTCCCAGGTAGAGAGACTGATTTTGAAAGCATCTTCTATTTTTAAAGTTTATTTATTTAAATTAGTTTCAAGTATACAGTATATTGGTTAGACATCTATATAGTTCATAAAATGATCTCAGTTGCTCCCTCCCTCTCTTCGCTCTCTGCCTAGCCATCATATTAATGCTAACTGCATTCCCTATGTCATGCTCCCCATCCCTGTGAGCAACTATCAACTACTAATTTGTACTTCTTTAACCCTTCACCTCATTCTCCCAGCCCCCAAACCTCCCTCAGCTCTCTCCATTACCAAATTGTCCACTTTATTTGTGAGACTGTTTTTGATTAGTTTGTTCTTTTTGGTCCTTATATTCTGCATATAAGTGAAATCATATGGTATTTATCTTTCTCTGACTTATTTCACTCAGCATAATAACCTCTAGGTCCACCCATGTCATTACAAATGGTAGCATTTCATTTTTTAATGAGTAATATTCCATTGTATATATGAACCATAATTTTTTTTATCCAATTGTCTGTTGATGGGCATTTAGGTTGCTTCCATATCTTGGCTATTGTAAATTGTGCTACCATGAATATTGGGGTGCATAGATCTTTCAAATTATTATTTTAGTTTTCTTTGGATAAATACCCAGAAGTGCAATTGCTGGGTCAAAAGGTATATCCATTTTTAATTTTTTGAGAAACCTCCTACAGTTTTCCATAGTGGCTGTACCCATCTGCAATCTCACCAACAATGTATGAGGGTTCCATTTTCTCTACATCCTTGCCAATACTTGTTTTTTGATTTATTAATGATAGCTGTTCCAACAGGTTTGAGGTGATATCTCATTGTGGTTTTAATTTGCATTTCTCTTATGATTAGTGCAGTTGAGCATCTTTTCATATATGTGTATTAGCCAACTGTATTTCCTCTTTGGGGAAGTATCTGTTCAGGTCTTCTGCCCATTTTTTCATTGGATTGTTTTTTTGTTGTTGTTGAGTTGTATAAGTTCTTTATATATTTTGGATATTAACCCCTTATCAGATGTATTATTAGTGAATATCTTTTCCCAGTCAGCTATGGTTTTTGTTTTGTTGACTGTTTCCTTTGCTGTACAAAACCTTTTTAGTTTGATGGAGTCCCATTTGTTTATTTTTTCTTTTGTTTCCCTTGCCTGAAGAGATATATCTGAAAAGAAACTCTTATTAGTAATACCAGAAAGTTTACTGCCTAAGCATCTGCTATTTTTTTCAGAATGGGCTCAGGAACAGAAGGACCTGGGCTCCTGGGGTGACTGTTTCTCTATAATTGTGCTGAATGAGGCTAAGTCAATTCCTTCTTCATGAATTCTGCCATATTCAGACACTTGACTCTCTGTATTATTTAAATAGCTTCCTAACTGGTTTTTTAGCTGTCTAACACAAGCTCCTCTGATCTATCTTCCAGACAGCCCTTGGGGTGCTTTTCCTAAAAGGCAAATCTGATGATGTCACTTTCTTGCTTAAAATCCTTCAGTGGCTGCCCATTGTCTGCCTCCTGCTCTTTAACAAGGCCCCTCACAGTGTAGATGTTTCAGGAGGTTCTGAATTTGAAATATTCAAACTCCCTACCTTCAGATCCTAGAAATATGTTTCTTTGGCCATTTTGTATTCAGTTTTGTAAAGAGGGTTCATCAAGTTATAAAAGTTCCAGGTCCCGTAAAACCTAACTCCAACCTGTGGGCCCCACCATCTCTCCAACGTCATTTTATGGCAGTTTCTCTCTCTCTGTCTCTCCTTCTCTCCCTCTCTCTCTCTCTTTCTCCCTCTCTCTCCCTCTCCCCACCCCCCATTCCACCCTCTTTATCCCCTAAGAGCCTGAAGCTATCTGAACAGCAATCCTGGAACATCCCCCACCAAGCTGTCTGTTTTTCAGCACCTTAATGATCCATATCTCCTAAAAAAAAAAAAAAAAAAAAAAAAAGGCCTCCTTCATCCCACCACATCCCCAAAAGTTCACAACCAACTCCTCTATGCTACCCTGTACCATGGGTATATTGTCAGATTCTTGTGTGTATCATGCCATTTAGCAGCTATCTGCCCCAGTAGACTGAGACGTGCCCTCCCCCAGGTTTTCTCAACATAAAAGCAGCTCCTGGGATAAAGAGGTTTGTCTTGAATGAGGCTTGTTGAACTGACCTGAAATGAAATGCCACTTCTGCCTCTTCTAATTCATATTAGTCACCATTTATTATGGGCATACTAAATGCTATGGAATAAATAAGGTATTTATAATACATTACCTATAATCCTCACAGTAACCTGAAGGTTAATTAATCAATGAGATGACATTAGGTCAACCCACATCAGATTGCCAGTATTTGGATATCTTTGGTGTATACAAACAACAATTTCCTGTGGTTCAATGTAACAGATTTAAACCAGGTCAGTCTGACTCCAAAGTCAATATACTATCCTGTAGAGAGGCAGAGCCATCCTGACTGGCTGAGGTAAAGAGGAGAAATCTTAGAGTAGCAGTTGCAGAGTAAACCCTGACAGCTCATTGTTCATCATGTAGGAAGAAGTGCATGTAATAATACTTTTTCTTTCTGTTTTTCCTATAGGCCATATTTTAACAACCACGTCAAAGCAACTGATATATTAGTTGGTTTATTTGTTTAAAATATCCCAAAGGGAAGGATTCTATTTTTCTTTTGGACCAAAGGAAAAAAAAGAGTGGACAGTATAGCTTTCTCTATTAAGATTTTTAATAACAACTCTTTGCTGGTCTTATGAAGAGGGGAGCTCCCCTTTCTTTATTTTACAAGATTATATTTTAAGTAACAGCATCTTTCACATGACACTCTTTGTATAATGATTTTTAAAAGAGGTAATTGTGTTTATGTTTTGGGATAACATTTAATTGCCAGGAATATAGGTAAAGAACCTGAGGTAACATTACTCTTGAAGTCTGAAAGAAAATAGAAAGCTCCAAATTCCATTACTGCAGTGTAAGGCAAAGTCATAATTAACATAATTTATAAAGAAATTATTATCAAAGAGGGTATGACACGAAGTCCCACAAGCCCAAGTATTTGATCTAATTTACCTGATAAAAACTTTGCCATAACCACTCCCATTTCAGGCAGAAAAAAATGGATACATTCACATGAGCCATACCACATACCCTTCAACTCTGCAAAGGCATTTTTGCACATTGCCTGAGGAAAGATTTTGAATTGATTGTCTAGAGCAGAATGGGAGAGAAGAGAACCAAAAATGGAAATATGCAATTACAGCTCAGAATATCTTTAGGGAAGCTGAACCATTTCAAAGCATGAGTTAGACACACCAGATAACAAATGAGAATGGCAAAAGACTTCTGACCACTAACAATTCACCCCTCACAATTCACAGAATGACTCTGATTTTTCTCATCTCTCTTCCATCCCACTTCAAGTGTCCACCTGGACAGGGTACTGTGCATTTCATCTTCAGATACATACATCTAATAAACTTTCCATAAATAGAATCACTCCCAGGTTTCTCTCCCACGTGATCACAGGAATGTCCTCCTATCATTATAAGCCCACAAACATATTTGAATTCAGCTTTGAGCAAGACTGTTAGGCAGCTGCTGCCTCTGCCTTCACACTAATCTGGAGCTGAGGGAGCATAAGTTTAGGTCTATGAGGAAAGGTTTACTTTTTTCTCTTTTGCTGTCAGTATAATTCCATCCTTTCTTTTTTCTCATATTTCTTTAAAGACTCCCAGTCCCAAGCAAAGTTCCATCTATAGCAGAAGGGAAACAAAATCTAAATTGAAGACCAGAGTGGTGAGCACAAAGATTTTGCAGCTGATACGTAACATATCTATGAATGAGGATAGCTAGATCAAGAATTTGCTTAAGGACTTTGGGATATGAATCTTGAAGGAAGCCTGAGTGGTGAGACTTTGTGGTACAATGGACTGAGTCCTGCACTGTGCATTGGAAGGTGTGGATTCTAATCCCCTTTCTGCTGCTCTGTAGTTAAGTGTCCTTAGCCAACCACTTTGTTTCTCAGAACTTTCATTTCCTCACCAGTAAGATGCCTGGGTCAGACTAGATCAATAATTCTCAACCTTTCTTCTCCTAGTGGCACATGACACATTCCCACTACAACATTATGATTGTGTCCCAGAATCTGAGGTTACTCTTATGGGGTAGGGCTGTGTTTCTCAGAATATTTTTAAACCCAAGCCATTTTTTGAAGACTGTAATGATATAAAGAAAGATGACCTGAGAGCCTTCTAACTTTAAGATTCTCCAATTACAAGCAGGTAATATGGATTTTTTAATATGTGTGCTTATTTCTGTACCTGGGTGTATCTCAGCTTGCCTCCCAGAAAATATTCAAATATTTGTTGAACACAATTTAATTGGGTGGCTTAAATGTCATTTCTTCTTTTGAGTCAGGGAAGGTCCCCCTCCCTTCTCTCACCCCTTCAGTGGCTTTTGTCTCCTTTTTTCTTCCATCCCTTTCATAATCCAAGAGGTGCTGGGGTGGTGGGACAGGTGTAGTTTGGCATAGAACTTATACTCATCTTGTTAAACCCGTAGCCTATAAAGCATATCCAACACCCAGGAGATTTGGGTTTTGCTTAGTGAGAGAACCAAATGTCAGTTGCCCTTTTCCTTTTCAGCAAGCAGCAAACAAGAATATCCTGCAGAGTGCCAAAGCCGATAGACTTACATGGAGCACACTGAAGTCTTTTTGTTCCCGTCCTCCCTATATTTTGGAAGCTCCAGCCAGAATGTGGCCTGAATTTAAACACTCAGGCCATGACCATTAACAGTGAGTACTTTTGTAGATTCATGCAGCCTCTCCTGCCTTTCCTCTCCCATGGCCTTGAATGATCTGTTGTTTTGTGGACAATTTGCTTGTTGTACTCCAGAGAGCAGGCTGATCCTGGCTCTCTCATTGTCCCTTATATGGGCAAACAAAAGCAGTCTTCTTAGGCCAGGGAACCAAGCTGATAAAAGACTGATTAAAGCCTCTTTTGTGGTGAAATTTAATAACCTGGGTTAGGCACTATATTTGATTAACCCCAACCAGTCATTACATGGCATTATATATACACAGTACAGCTATGCCCAATAGCTCTCAGCTGGGCAGAACCTATCCTTGAATTCCTGAATGGAGCCAAGACATAATAGGCAGAGCTGGTCATCAGCAAAATGGAAGTCAATAAAGTTATCTCTGGAGCCTGCAATTTTCCCTTTCAGTGTCTTTTCTTCTCTACCCACCCTTTATGTTCACTCTTTCCCAGACATTCAGTGCTTTCAGATTATTAGGGCCTTTCTGACAGGCAGGAAGACATTTGATAAACTCATTCACACAGTGATTTAATGGGTTACCCTCTCCAAGGTAGCTGCAGTTCAAAAGAGGAGCTTTGACTGGGAATTGTGAGAGTTGAAGGGATGAAGCTCTCATGGTGATGTCAGAGCCTGCCTAGTTCCTCAGCTCAGATTCTCCCTTCTTCCCATAATTAGACCAGGTAGCTTCTCCCTACTAGCTCTCCAGGGCCAACCCTGACCTCAGTTTGGAGAAAGCAAAGAAACTCTGATTTGACCCTCAAGCCTCCCCTGCTGCTGTCCTGTTCAGTGCCCTAAGTGACTGGATATTAACCTTGTTGTAGTAACCATTCTCCTTACTTCTGATACACGGCCCACCCAGGACCCCAGGCCTTCTAAGGAGAAGTCCATACCTTAATGTTGCCAGTTTTGCCCCTAAATTTTCTTTAGCCTTCCCCTTCCCACCACTGGTATGAACCATGAGCCTTCTAGCCAACTTGGATTTATTTCCAAGTATTCCCTGCTTCTTTGTTCCTTTTCCTCCCATCCTTTATTTCTTGCTAGACCTCCTAAGGCTGACCCAAGCTTGGTCTATGATTTGCCACCCATCCAGCTAGATTTTCTCCTGCTGCCCTAACCCAGTGAGAGTGATGGTTCTAGGTCCTGGACCCACCTCATTTCCCTATAGTTAAGTTTTAATTCCCCTCAGTGTCACAAGAATCGTGGAGCTAAGAGTCAAGCATAGTAGGAGGCCAGCCTGAATTATCAGAGAATAACAATGTGCCTTCACTGGAGTTACCATAACTAACACCCACCTTCATCTCACTCCCTACCCCTCACCCCACCCCCACCCCAAAGTAAAAGACAGTTTCTTCAAAATTCTAGTCAAACACCCCTCCATTGTCAGTGTGTTCTCAAGGCTCTGTATGCATCCCTCTATTACTGCTCTGACCACATTGTACTTTATTTATTGGTATAGTTCTTTTTTTTATTTTAATCTATGCCCCCTACCAGATTGTATATTTGAGAGCAAGGACCATGTTTAACTTTATTAACAGTACATAGTCAGCTTTTTATTATTATTATTTTAAATAAGTTGAATGAATTGAATGAGTGATTAGAAAATGAAAACCAAACCTTGAGTTGTGGAATTTCCACTCTTTACCATGTGAGGTCCTGCCTGACACCTATTAGTTACGATGGCACTTTTATAGCTAACAAACTTTTTGGATTGATACGAATATAGCTGCATATAGCTAAATATCTGTCTGGTTTTACTTTTTCTGTTCTTCACTTTCAACCCTTCAATATCTTTATGTTTTAGGTTTGTAACATGAAAAGCATATAGCTGCATTTACTTTTATTATTGTCTGATATCATCTCTGCCTTCTAACTTAACTAAACTAGACTGATTAAACTAAATGAACTAAACTAAACCATTTATCTCCCTTGCAATGACTGATAATCTTGAAATTATGTCTACTAATTTATTTTTTCTATTTGTCCCATCTTTTATTATTATTATTATTATTATTATTATTATTATTATTATTTAACACCTACAGCACCTGGCATTCTTAGGTGGTCTCCCATCCAAGTACTAACCAGTTCAGACCCTGCTTAGCTTCCAAGATCAGACAAGATCAGGATTATTCAGGCTAGCATGACCAAAGAGTATCCCACCTTTTAAATTGCCTTTTTTTTTTAATCCATTTTTGTTTCTTTAGCTACTTTTCAATTAAGCCCATCCTCTTCAGGATGAGAATACATGTGTTTTTGGAATGAAGGTATTTTTTGGTTTATTATTGCATACAGTAGATCAATGGATTAGGCTTTCCTGAGTGCAAATAGCTAAATCTCTGATAATCTAGTACATGATTTAATCATTTATTCTTTTTTTCTATTAAAACTATGAATTTGTAATGAAAATAACAGAATGAATATCAAGTATTCTTTAATTTTGAACATTTATAAAACAAAATAAAATAAACAGAACAAACTTCAAATACTACAACTGAAACAGTCTTGGATTTTATTTTTAAAAACTCAAACTCTTGCTCATCATAACAGTTAGATGTCTTGGATTATAAATGACAGATGATCCACCAAACTTACTTAAGCAAAAAGGAAATGCTTTGGCTCATGTGACTGAAAAATTCTGATGTAATGCTGGCACTGGGTTTGGCTCAGTGGAGAGGCTCAGTATGCCACCAAGACTTGATTTCTCCCTTATTCTACCTCTTGAATTGGCTTTCCTTCAAGCTGGCTTCAGTTTCAACCACATGCTCCTTTTACAGTGAAAGAGGGCTGAAGCAACTCCAGATCAAACAATCTCAGAGTCAGGTCCCACCTGAGAAAGCCAGATTGTGTTTCCCAAAAAGTCCCAGCACAAGCCTTATTTTTTTCTCATTGACTTTGATTGGGTCATGTGACTACATCCCAAAGTGCAAAGATCAAGAATGGGGAAGGGTAGATATACCCAAAGAGCTACAATTAAGATCAGGGGCAAATGGATGTCAAGTAGCAGCATCCACTGAAATCACAACTTTATTTTACTCTGCTTTCCCTTACTAGGGTTGAACAGAAAGCATCACCCTTTCATCCTTTTCCTTGGGATCAAACGGTTTCCAGGTGTTTTGTGTTCTCTGAATTGGGCATTGGTTTCTGAGCTACAGCTTTGATATTAAAAGTCTTTGCAGAGTTGTCTTTTATTATGAGATAGGGTGGGGTGAGAGGTAGGGAGTTGGATGAGGGTGGATAATTGATGCTGTTAGTTATAGTAATTCCAGTGAAGGTGTGTTGGTTTTTACAGTTTTTGCTAATCTCAGTCAGGATACCTGGGTTCTAATACCAGTTCTTTCATTAATTTCCTATGTAACTTGTGTATATGACTTTTTAACCTATAAACAAGAGAGCTAAACTAGAATCAGTGGTTTTCAAACTTTTTTTAAAATTGACTTTTGGTCTCTTTTTGCTAATGAACTTCATCTTGGCACTGCTGTAAACATGTGACACAGTAAGATTTTATTAATGTGCAAATGTTTCCAGACTCTCTTCCTTCCCCACTCCCTGTCTGATTGCAAGGATACTTTTTTCTACTTATATTCCCCAACTCGACTGAAGGATTCATTTTTACCAAAGCAAACCCTGGAGTTTTGTGATTCAGGGCTAAAACTAGAATAAGAAAAATAAGGTACTTCTGTAGTAAAATTTAAGGGAGCTCCTAAAACTCAATAATTAAAATATATAATATTTTAATGCAACATTTTAAAAAATCAAAATTAATGCAAAAAAAAATCCCCGATGAGCAAAACAAAAATTTTTTAAAAGACAAGATCCAACAGTGTTGAGCCAGAACATGTTGGAGCCTGAGGCAAAAGGAAAAACATGTGCCCTTATATTAGTTCTTATGTATTTACTTTAGTAGATAATTTTTTTCTAGAACACTGAAGTAATTGAAAAAATATCGGGCAACTAAAAATTCCATTATTTTAATTTCAAAATTTTTATATACCCGAACCAGAATTTACTGTAATTTTGCTTTCTTTGCTTTAATTAAAACAAATTCATCAATGTTGTTTTTATTAAACACATTAACAATTAAAATTATATAAAACATGTATATAGAGGTATACATTTTTAATTAGTGATGTTATTAATAAGTGAAGAGTATTTTTCTAAATTTGCTTAACATCTCCAGACATAAATTTGATTATTCTTATAAACTTTTTATTTTAATGGTTTTAAAAACTAAATTAATTAAACTTTTATTATTTAACTTCAATAAGTTATCATAGTGCTTTTTAAAGTAGAATATCAAGTAAAATAATCACTCAAAAATCTATAACCCTAAAATTACAGTTTTAGGGTATTTGTTTCTAGTCCTTTCTGTATATCTTTCTGTTATATAATTGTAATCATTATATACAAATAATTTGAGTATTTCATTTTTACTAAACCACTTAACCTATGTTTCTAAATGGCCTTTATAATTACCACTTAAAAGACTGCAAAATATACCATTGAGGAAATTTTATGTTATCTATTACCCCATTATTAGATATTTGAATGGCTTCCAGTTTTGCACTGCTGTGAATAGTGTTATTGCTTTATGGATGTTACATTTTCATATTTTTTTTCTTTAAGATGGAACTTCTGAGCATTTAAAAAATACAATTGAATATACTTCTAATCAAAGATGGGGGCTGAGCTGATGCCAGACATCCTTCTTCTCCAACCCAAACATGAAAAATGCTAGTCAATTATGTAGCCAACTCTGAAAGCAAGAAAGGGAGATCGCTATAGACCAGAAATAAAGGAGGTGCCCCAGAAATGAGAAGGATCTTCAAGGATGATGAGGCAGGGGACATGGCGTAAGAGCTGAACACAGACTATTTGGAGTTGTACCACAGACTGTGTTTGCAGTGGGGAAAGCAGATAAAACAGGTTCCCTGTAAGAAATACCTTCACTCCAATTCAGAAGTGAGTGGAGATAATTTTCAGAAAAAGATAAAATCATGACTCTAATACAAATATAAAGATTATCTGGTAGCAGGAACCTGGTCCACAAAGAGGAATGGATCAGTTTATTGGATGGGTTACCAAAGATGACATATTTTAAAAAGGATTTGTGCTTTTGAATATGTCAAATATGTAATTATATATTTCAGAAAAACATACTTTACTTTTAAATATCTAGCTATAAAAATGTATGCTATAATTAACTGGGGTCACCTTGTCCTTTATAGCTACATAAGACTGATCATTCCTTAATTTATTTAAAGTTAAATATCTTCCTCAAATTTTCTGGAAGAGTCCCAATGGCAAGTTTCTCATCAATTTTAGTTTTCATCTCCTGTTTCTGCAGAATTAATTTTGGGGACTCATTTTACAACTCCATATATGCTGCCTCCATGACTATGTAACCCCAGACTTGGAATCAGCCCCTCTCCTTGATTCCTTTCACCATTCTTCCCACCTCCACTACCACTCACCACCACTGAGTCATACAAGGCCATTGTGTGTATAGCAGACTTTAGTGAAAGTTTAGAGTGGTGAGGAGGTAATATTGCAGCAGTGCACAAAAATAATGATTAAAAAAGTATTCCTGTTTTTAAAAATTCTTCACTGCTCTGGTACATTGCTCAGTTCCTTGCCTTCTCTAACCTCTGACACCCGAATTCCTATTAATTTCTCATGCCCTTGGGATATGAGATACTTTTTCACCACAAGAGGCTTCCCAGAAGCAGCACTGCTCTTAGACCCAGACAAGAGGGTCCCAGCTCTGGGCACTGTGCTGTAGGGGAGCTAGTCCCTCACCTATAGTCTGAGGTATCTAACTGGCCAAGAGGATTTTCCTTACCCTCCTTTCTACCTCCTAGATGTGACACTAAATCTTTTATGCTTTATAGCCATATGGTCTCTATGTCAGCTGCGGGAAGGAGTATGTTCAGAGCTTGGCTGTGAAGTCAGGAGTGTCCTCACATGTGTGCCAGAGGCTCCCTCTATATGAGTTGGAATTTGGGTAGGAGTAAAGGCTAGGGATGGGGCAGAAGCCAGAGCTGGGGCCCAGCTCTCCCCAGGATACTAAGTTCTTGTTCAAAACTCTGAGGAGTCCATGAAGTCCAAATACAAACCTGGCCTTCCAGATCATTAAGAAGGAATGTTTGTGAAGTTAGGAAGTGGAACACATTTTATTTAACTGTTTTTTAACGTAATTTATAAGTAAATCTTTATATGTATAGTATTTGAGCCTCCTTTAGCATTTTACCCAGCCCCTGCTTACACTAACGTCGGGGTTTTCCGAGGCAAAAATTTAGTGCCATCTTGGAGAAGAATCCTGATTTTTAAAAATTTTGTTTTACTATTCTACAATAATATATTTATTTTTCAGCTCTAAACACTCAAGGTCAACACCAAATAAGTAGCCAGTATTATTTGATGTTAAATCCTGGATTTGGGCAAGAGCTTCTTATATTCCTCCAAGTTCAGGATGTATTTCAGTGACCAGAGAGGGCTAATCAGCTAGTAGGGATCCTGATGTTTACCTGTAGGGAGAGATGCTTGCCAAAGGTAGAAACTAGGCAGGATCTGGCAGATCCAAATTGGTGCAAGCATCATTTGATTTAGAAACCAAGTTTCCCAATAGCTAGCATTATTAAGAATGTAACTATCAGGGTTTGTGCTTGACCTGAGAATAAACACCATGAGTGAAAAACACCATAGGAATAATGAACTTCATGTCAGCTCTGAGCTGTTAGGCTAGGAGACTGGAAAAGGGACACTACAGCTGGTTGGGAGGGCTTTTTCCTTGTGTTTCTCTTGGCCATCTGTTCATGCCATCAGCTTCCCATTGGAAAGGTCAGAATGAGTGTGTGGGTAAAGCCTAATGTTGGCTCCACATGCTGCGTTAGATGCAGCTGCTCTTGGCTTGGTCACGCCTAGGTTTGCACCCAGGACCCTCAAAAGCTCTGCACATTATGGTAATTAGCCATCTGCCACAGCCTTTCCAAGACCAGCTGATCACAAAAGGAAGCCAGAAAGCTCTCTGACAACAGCAAAAATGGAGGTGTGAGGAGGCGCCTCAGGGGCCGGCCACCTCCCTCACTCCCCTCCCAGACCCTAAAGCCTGAAGGGAACTAGCCCAGCATTCAGCATGACCTCTCATCTCCTAGGACCCCAGGGAAAAGAAGCAAAGAGTTTCCCCACTGATGCATAGCTGTCACCAATTCAAAGAGAGGAGCTGAACCCGGAACATGAGTCTGCTGAGACAATGACACTCTGTGTCACTTGGGAGACAAACACACCATTTGGTTGAGGAGTGACTAGTCACTGGTGACTAGTGATAGCATGAGCAGCAATTTTTAGATTATCAGTTCTTACTGAAACTCTAAAATTATACTTATGTATCTAGGTAGATTAGTCCCTGTTTAGTAATAGCTACTGATATCCTAAAATTATTAATAGTATTTACATATAGCAATAAATATAGTTACATATGTATGCAATTATATCTAGATCTATAAATACCTGTTGGCAGAAATCTTGTCATGTATAAACAAGCTTCTGAGGATAAAACTAATTTTACATATGTGGGTATGTACATATAGAAGCTATAAAATAGCTCTAGGATACATAAGTATATATTTATACATACATATGAAGTCTATAGAGTTTAAGGGTATTTTTGAACTTTAAATGTGCATGAATGTATATGTAAATATAGAATGGCATCAGCTTGGGGAGGAGGATACATGTAGAACTCAGGACTTGGGCATTGGTTTAAGCCTCAATTCTGCCACCCTACACATACATGGTCATTTTCACCGGATAACTGTACTCACCATAGCAGAGAAAGTGGAATAAAACAAACCTCAGACCCTTGGTGGCATTGGCTGGACTAGATGGTGGCTAGGTTAGAGCTGCTGGGGCGAACTAGAAGTATGGGTGTAGTGTGGTAGAAACATGCAGGGAGGTAGCAAGAGACTGGATGCCTGTGCTAGCAGATGCGGGCATACACAGGTGAAATACGGTTATACTCATAATTTGTGTAAGCATGCTGGGGGTATGAAGGGAGAAGAGCCTAACTGATTGGGAAGGTCTGGAAGAGGAGTTCCCTTGAGCCTGAACTTAAAGGATGCACAAATGATCATGAGGTGAGGGAAAGCCTTTCAAGATTTATAAATAGCATCTACAAAGGAATGGAAGTGCAAGGTGTGTCCTGGTGATGGTGGCTGGAGCTAAGGGTGATGGAGATGAGACCAGAAAGTGGGGTGGGAGTCTGATGGAGAAGGGCCTGTTTGTCCCTCTTAATGAGTGAGAGCTTTATCCTAGTCAGTGAGAAACCATCAAAAGATTTTAAGCAGGGGAGTTTTGAAATCAGACTTGGTTTGAGAGAGGTTGGTCTGACAGCTGAGAGGGACTGGAGGGCTGGAACGTGGTTGTTGCAAGAGGCCAGGCAGGAGATGATAGTGGTTGAAGCAGTAAAGAAAGAGAAAATGGGATGAAGTGAATTCAAGAGCCTGTGGGTGTAGAATTGGTAGGATTTGGGGGCTTGAGAGAGAAGGAAGAAAGATGACTAGAGTTTGTTTTCAGCTTGATTAGCTGGGTAGAAGTTTATTTTCTTAACAGACACAGAAAATATAGAAGGAAAGATGGTTCTGAGTGGTAGAGAGTTGTTTTGGACCTTTTGCTTTGAGATGACTGCAGGCAACTACTTCTAGAGTGGAGTGAAAGGCATTTACACATGCGAGCACGCATGTACGCGCGTGCATGCGCGCACACACACACACACACACACACACACACACACACAAAGGACCCCTTACTAAGAGTAATTGGATAGGAAGTATAAGAAAGACATACCTGGAAAACTCCAACAAATCCCCATTTGATCCGGCCCCTGTCCTCCTCAGATCTCTCTCTCTCTTGTTTTCTCTCTTGTTCTCTTGCAGCCCTTTCTGCTCCAGCCACACTGGCCTCCTTGCTGTCTCTTGAACATATTAAGCATACTCCCATTTCAGGGTTTTAGCTCGAGCTGTTACCCCTCATTTACTCTGTTTTCTCATTTTATGTATTGATTCCCTATAAGAACATACACTCCATAGAGGCAGTGATTACTTGTTTGTTTTGTTAACTTATATATCCCAAACATTTAAAACCATGCTGAGCAGCCGGTAAGCACTCAATAAATATTTGTTGAATGAATGTATTTTAAAGAGTGTCTACCCTAAATGAGGACCAAAATTTGATTGAGAATTTATTTTTAAAAGAGAAAAAAAATGAGTATTTTAAAGTATATTTCAAAAAATGTGGTTTATAATTACAACTATTATAATTCTTAAAGAAGAAACAAAGTGTTTCTTATTCAAGAGGATGTTTAAATTTTTCTGACAAAACTTTTGGATAGTATGCTATAACTTAGACCAATTCCTATTTGACCTTTGTGGTATAAACATAAAACGAATTATCTTTTGCAAAAATATTTCAAGCTTTATCAGTTTTCCCCAAGTATTCTCTCTCTCTCTCACCCTCCCTCCCTCCCTTCATCTCTCCCTCCCTCTTCCTCTCCTTCTCCTTCTCTCTGCAAAAAATAAATAAATTTTTATTTGAGATATAATTTATATGTGGTGAAATGTTCAAATCTTAAGTGTACCATTTAATTAGTTTTAGGAATCCATATCAAGACAGAACATTTCCATTAACCCAGAAAACTCTTTCATGCACCTTCCCAGGTAGCAATTCCTCCCCAAGCAATCACTGATCTGATTTCTATCACCTTAGATTAATTTTCCCTACACCAGAGTTCCTAATAAATGGATTCACTGTCCATTTATTTGTGTTTCCTACAAGTTAGGAAACACTATCTTAGTTTTTTTGAATGTCAGTCTTCTTTCACTGAACACAATGCATTTTGAGATCCATGGACGTTGTTGTGTATATCTGTAGCTCATTTCCTTTTATTCCTTAGTAGTGTACTAAGGACTTCTCTTATATTTTGAAAGGTTCATTTTGTTATCATCTTTGTGGATTTTATCAACTATTACTTGCTTTAACCCTGACAATGTCTTTGCATGTGGTTCAAGTAGTTCTTTTTCACTTTCCTTCATTTGATGAAGTTCTGTATCTTCTGTAAGACTTGCCACTTTACTTTGCAATTAGTTTCCAGTACATTTGCAATGTATTGTTAAGTACATATCTAACAACACATGAGAAACTGATCAAAACAGTTGACCAAAAAGAGTATCTAGTTAGACATAACCAGTGTAAAAGGAAGTAGAGACTAATTTTATAAGTGGTCACTTTATTAGTGAATATTTTTTTGTTTTGATCACTTTTGCTTCACCAAACAACCTTGTAAATATAGGGGCTAGGATAATGAAAACTCTTATGCTGAGAACCATCATTCCCTGTGTACGTGTATATGTATATATGTGTGTGTGCATTTGTGTGTGTGCACATGCCTGGGAATTGCAGAATCACTTGAGTGTATACATTCACTAGCTTATTGATATTGTTTATTTGAGATTATAAACTTGAATAAAGCAGGTAGTAACTATTTGATTCATAGACCTCTACTTGATTCAATTATATGAAATTGCTAATATTTGAGCATTTTTTATCTATAACACCAGCAATTTCATGGGATTCAACTTTGTGGCTTTTATACTGCAAATTGTCACCCATTAATGGGTAATAAAATCAAGTTAACAGGTTAGAATCAACATTTTAAAATAATAAAATAGACTAGAGTAGAAAATATCAGAGGGCATCTCATATTGTAAGAATAGATATTGTTTTGTGAATCTTTTCTTTTAGTAATGTGTATATGTCTCAGTTAGAATGTTGATTTTGATGCTTTAACAGAGACCAAATAGTGGAGACTTGGATGAGATAGGTTTATTTCACTTTCCTGTAAGTCTGGGCTTGTAGGTTGTCCAGAGCAGTAGTAGGCAGCTCTGTTCCACCGCCCTGTACACAGGCACCCAGGCTTGTTCTATCTGGTTGTTCCTCTATCTCCTGGGTGTTGCCCTCATCCACTTGATTAAAGCTGGCTCATGGCCACCCTATTTTCATTCTAGTCTGTGTGAAGGGATAAAAAGCAAGGTGAAGGCAAGAAGCTTCCTTTTAAAGACATCATGGGGCAAATATCACTTCTGCTCAAAATCCAATGACTACACCAAGATGCAAAGGCATTAGGAAACACTATCTTTATCTGAGCAACATGAGAGAAAAGACAAATCCAGATAGCCTGGAGGCTGATTTCCTCTCTGTTTTGGGTAACTAAGGAGATAGCTAGCTCTGCAGTTCTGAACTAACTCAATGGAATAACAGACTCCTATTAATGGCTGAGCTCTAGAATTCCTTTCTCACAAGGCTACTTCTCTCACAAGGAACTTACATTGTTACACACTCACTAAATGTCCCCTGCCCCTTGTCCCTAAAAATATAAAGATCACTGGTGGTGGGGTGGAGTGTGTGGGAGAGATTCTCTATTGGAAACCATCCTGGGGTGTGTGGTCCAACAATGCCACGTAAACCTCTCTATGGATGGATGAGGACCTGGGGATTATAAGCATTTTGCTCTTCTCTATATAAGTTTGCCCCCAATAAACCCTATTATATCTGCACTGTAAGTACTGAGTCCTAATATTGTGAGTTATGTTTTTTTTTTTCAGTTGGAAATGCTTAATGTCCAAGTGACAGTATTATTAATACTTCCTCCAAATATTTTGCCTGGCTTACTCTGCTAAAGATAGTTATCTTTAAGATAATAATGGAGAATCAAATAAAAATTAGCTCTTATCCTCTAGGTCAGTTCTACAAATTGTAAAAATTGAGCAACTATTCACATTTTGCCATGTTCGCTTCATCACTCTTTATCACTCTTCATCATTTATTTTTCTATATCATTTGCAAGTTACAGACATCATTAATACTCTTTTGCCTCTAAATGCTTCAGTGTACATTTCCTAAGAACAAAGATATTCTCTTAAATTAGTCTAATTTAAATTAGAATGTTAAATTTCTAATTAAGAAATTTAACATTCGTATATGATATTATTATCTAATATACAGCCTATACTACAATTTTTCCAAGAATTCTAGTAATGTTCTTTATGCCAATCTCTACTCCCCATCATTTCCCCCCAACCCTGCACCTCCATTTAGGATTCAATTCAGGATCACACATTATATTTATTTGTCATATTTGCTAAAAATTAAACAAAACTTTAAGATCCTATACTGTTTCCTTCAGCCATTGGAGTCCTCTCTTTCCTGCTGATGCCCTTGTAATACGTTACTTTAGCCATTTGCTTTCTTTTCATGGAAGTGATTTGGATTCACCTTAGAAGTTATAACCACACAGTTGGACCAAGCCTTTAGATAGAGCCAGAATTTAATCAAATATTATTTAAATATCTATATAAGGCATGGCTCTAGGAAGTAGGAAACACACAGAGAATTCCATGAAGTCCAAAGCTCCTTAGACTTGTCAGGAAGGTACTTAAATATCTAGAGAACCAAAGAAATGCAAAATGCAATAGATTTTCCCAAGTAGATTGTAGAATTATATGATATGTAACCTGACCACACCCTTCTTTAAATTCTGGAGACAAGACTATGCAAACAGGCTCAAACTGGTAGTTGAGGCCATGAGAAAAACTACTCTGGAGCCTGAAGCTCCAGCTGCCAAACCTCAGTCAATATCTCTGGTCTACAAACAGCTACACCAATATTTTCAGGGAAGGGAAGGCCAAAATTGTTTAGAATAACATATTTGTTTCCTGAGTAGATTAGAAATAGAGATTTATATTTATGTGTAGATCTTAAATATATCAAATTAAAATATTAGAAACAATCTATACATTTTGGTGTTTTAAGTCCTATTCATGTTTAAGAGAATTTAAGGGTTTAGACTATCTTACAGATTAATCTTATGGGTCAAATGTAAAATACATGTAAAGTAAATATGTGTCTAATGTAAAATGAATTTCGATTTTTGATTTTGGGTTGAAATTTTTCAAAGTTTGTTAACAATTTTAGAACAGACAAAAGAATATAAGATTTACCATATATATAAGTTTGATTTATTATATTTATAAGGCTTAAGGTCTTGGGACAGTCTTGTTAATCAGAATTGTAGCTCTCCAAAGGGATTAGAATACATTAAATGTATAAACACATTTGAAATATTTAAAGCAATTTAATTTACTATATTTATAAATGATATAAAACATAATTAAAAGATCCTTCAGTGATTATTAAAATTTGCTAGATTAATAATACATAGAATAGTATAATCTGTAACCTGAACTTAAAGTTTAATAACTAGGTTTTTTATTTTACAACCTTAATAACTTGAATATTTTTAAAAATAAAGTTTTGTATAATCTTTTCAGTGCTTGAAAGCCTTCAGAGGCTCTGAAAACTCATATTTACAGAGATCTTCTTCTCCCTAACTAGTTGATGCTTTTGGCAGTGAGAAGCTTCAAGCAGTGGTTACTGACCCCTGCCCAGATGTCCTTTTATTTCTAGCAGTGGCAGATCCTGCTCTGTTCTCACCCACAGAAGAGCCAAACTGCAAAGGGCCCATAGGTTTCTCTATTGGGATCATGGCCAACTAGATCCTTCATTATTAGGGAAATCCAGCATTTGGAAATGTTTTTACCTCAGCCCTTCTTTAATTGCCTTCTGGCTTGCCAAATGGGACATGTTTTATGATTTTAATTATTTCTGATTGAGAAATTGTGAAATCAGACCTGACTGACCATTAAGCTAATTCAGACTTTGCCTATAGTATTTTTTCTTTCAGATATAGCTTTGTTAAAAGGAGCTACCTGCTTTTACAACTTTAGCTTTGCCTCCATAAAATAATGCCTCCTCTAAAATGATTTACTGCTGCCCAACTCAGGAAAATTCTCACCTAGCTTTGTTCACTCTCACCTTCATCTTCTCTTAATACCTTCATCCCACACAAGGTGTCCAAGTCCCTCACTCTGGATCTAGGCTGTTGGATGCAGGCAACCCAGCCATAGATGACAGGTGAGTGAGCTTGGTACTGAGAGAAAAGCCTGGCACTAATGCTGCGTCCAGCAAGTGGTAAATTCTGCCATGTCCAGCACATTCCTGGAAAATAACGCTGAGTGGGAATGGTGGGATACTGAGAAAAGAAAGAGGACAGAAAGTAGGGATCAGGAGATCCACTGTCCAACGGTGGTGAACAATGGCCTAGTTTTATTTTTGCATGCTATTTTTATACAAGAACATACGAGTTGGCATAAGCAGTTTCCCTAGTCATAACAACACTTACTTCTACTTTTCCCAAGTATCTTCTCATGGCCTTCAGCTTGTTTGCCTGCCTGTGACTATGTTTGTATTTTCTTGTTCTCAGAAGGAGTTTGATGAGGCAAAGTAACCCTTGGTTGCCCTCGCAGGTTGCAAGGACCTTGTCAGCTTACAACCCACTCTCCACATACTAAGATTTCCCACATGCTGGTTCTTGGGGTGCTTCTTCACATCTCCTAAGTCTCCCCTTCACCTCCTATCTTCCATCCTCCAGCACTATGCCCTCACTCCAGTCTATGGGAACAGTACACTCTTCTGCATTAAACAGGCATCCAAATCTGTATTTCTTCACTTTGACCAACAACTTTAAGTCTTTGTTTCTGCTTCTGTATGACTTGAGGAAAGAAAACTGCCCCTTGGATACCAAGAGAACAAAGAAAAGAGAAGAATACTCAATATATAGAGATAGGATCCTGCTATACTGAAAATGATTCTTATATTTTAAAGGGGGAGAGAGAATATGAGCTCAAGGAAGATGGGCAGAAGACAATTTTTGCCCTAAACTGCAGAGATTGGATCCAAAGCACAAGCTCTGGTTTTGAACTCCACTTCAACACTTACTAGCTGTGTAATCACAAATAAGTTATCTACTCAATTTTCTCATAAGTAAAATGAGATTAAAAAAAATACTTGCCTCATAAAGTTGTTGCAAGGACTAAGGAGAAAATGCTTGCAACTTTACTTGTAAAATGCTTATAACTTAAAATAGTGACTGACACAGAGTAAATCTTCAATAAGCCTTAACTATTATTATCATATTCATTATCAGCATTGCAGTTAGTAGTTCTATGCTAGCCTAGTGGGCCAGGAGAGATTGATTATGTGTTAAAACTTCAAGACACTTGTAAGTCTAATTATCCCACTACAGTATAGCCACAAGACTAGCCACAAATACTGTCCAATGGAATTTCAAGAGCTGTGCCCTCATCGTGATTCCAGGGAAACCAAGGACAATTTCTGATACCTACTTTGTATTATCTCTCCAGTTTTCTCAACAAACTATGAAGGTCAAAAGACATCTCACTTTAGAAAATAGATGGGTTCCTTAAAAGTTAAAAACTTTCAAAATCTTACTCAATACTGAATGCGTGATAACATGTTTCAACTTCTGAGATCCCTAGTACAGAAACCAACCCACATTACATAAAAATTAAGTGGTAAATTCTTTGGTGAAGTGAACAATTTTATCCTTGGTCTTCATTATCATATTTTTCTAAAGAGAAGAGTAAGTCTTTCTTGTCTAATAAGTGGTTAACTCCAGATGAAATATGTGCTCTTTACCTGTATTCCTTAGGAGAATGAGATTAATTCAGCTGCCAAAGTATGCCTTATCCACATTTTTCCTAGAGCCATAGGTTAAGTCTTTGGATTTGAAGGTGGATGAGGGTGAGTCCTTTTCTCTTTCTTTTTTGGTAAAAGACAGTTGCCTTCTCAAAACCCAACCCACCAAAAACACCCAAAACAATAACAGATAGTATAACCTGAAATACTTTAAATACATTTATCACTCTTCCCTCCCTTCAACCCAGTTGCTATTACATTAGCATATTACATTATTTGAGAAGAAGCAGTCCAGTGCCACTCTGAATAAAAGGGAGAAAAGTGCTATATGCTATAAAATTATGAACTGCTGTACCACACACATTGGTGCTTACAGTGCAGGGTTCCTGCAGGCCCAGTGCCTAGAGTTGACAATGTAAATTCTTGCCAATAAAAAAATTTTCTGCAAAGGGATTGATCCTGCTGAGGCTGCTGGTACTGGAGGAACATTCCTTTACTAAAACAAAAATCTTTCAAGGTAATTAGTGTTTTGAAAAAGCCAGCGTAAAACAGTAGCAGTCTTGGTCAACAGGAAGGGCTCAACTTCTGTTTTCTCTTTAGTTGGGAGAGAACAAAAGCCTGGGTGAAGGAGAAGTCTCTTATCAGATCCAGGGCAATACAGAGGCGATTTGTCAGTGGACTGGATGTTTTGGTAAATTCCTCAGAAGTTCTGGATAGACTAAATAATCTTTCTTTGGTACAAATCAGAGTAAATATTTATTGAGAACCTACTAGCTGCAAAGTCCTATGCTTAACAAATTATATTGTAATTTCAGAGATGTATTTTTCTCATTTTCAGTAAACATTTAATGGAAGGTATGTCTTTGAGGAAAAGCACAGTTTGCCACCCCAAAATATGCCCTTTGAGATATTGATTCTTTTAAGCTGGTTATTTTCAGGAAATGAAAAACTCTAGAAAAATCTTTGACCTTCCCCCTAACTGCCTAAAAGAATTTAGATAGAGGACCTGATCATAGATAACTATAGTTTTATATGAATTCCTGTGTGATACACAGGGAGGAACATAGCAAAGCCAATTTAATCAAAGTCTTTTCTGTATCCTATTGTTAAAGATGGCCCAGAAAACATTTGTTTACCAAACTTTGCTTTTCCATCTCTATGTGAATTACCTTACTCTCCTTTCAAGTCCCAAATCACTACCCACCCTTTCTCCTTAACTCAAGATGGCATATAAGCCTCCACTACCCAATTTGTTCTTGGGGTTCATATTCTTATGGAACCCCCATAAGTACATACATAAATAATTTGGTCAATTTCTCCTGTTAATCAGTCTCATGTTAATTATTAAAGCAGTTAAAGGAATTTAGAAGAGTAGAAGAAAAATTATTTTCCTTCTCTATATATTAGTACTTTAAATTAATACACTTTATCTATACCTCCTTAAAACTCTGTCATGTATGTTAAGTGGTTATTCTTAAATACTTCTGTGACTCAGTATATTTAGAATTTCCTTGATTTGGGAATATTCAGTGTTTGTACAACTTGCCTTTTGATATGTTTTTTTACTGATACCCCTAAATTTTCTGTATTATACATTGAATTCAAACTTTCCTTCATTAGCTTATGAATTAGCATTTAAGTTTCTATATGCACTGCTAGTTTATCAGTGCCTTAACCCTGTCAGTCTCTGTCTTTGCTTGTCCAGCACTGTGGTGCAATTATTTGAATACTTCTTTAGCATTTTGCTCTTGTTTTAAAAATTAAGAGCTAAGTGTGTATGTGTGTGGTGGGGGACTAACAGTGACAAGAAACAAAGATTTCAACATCAAAATAATGGAGAAAGATGGAAATTATTAGGAATGCTAAAAGCAAAATATTTTTAGCTAGAATCTAGTGTTCATTAAAGCCAGTATTTTGTGTGTTTGAATGGGAAGAATGAAATTAAACAAGAGACATGAAAGCTGGAAATAATTTGAAGATTTTATCTGAAGAAAAATATTAAATATGGTTTTTCTTTTTCTTTTTTTTTCTTTTGGTTTTCTGCCAACAGACTTTCCCTCATAACATATAAAATATTCAACTTGTGTGTATATATATTAGACATGCTATACACACATGTAGAGATCTGCCCCTAAAGAATCCTGCCTATAAGTCTTTTGTACAGCAAAGGAATAATTTTTAACAGTGAAAATTCTTGTTTATGGAATAAGTACCAAGTTTGCTGAAACCCCATTGAAGTCAAATGTGCTATTACAAACAACAATAATAACAAACAAAATATAAAAACAAAGTAAGGGAGGGGCAGGTTGCCCACTGATGAGAATTTTCAAGAAATTTCTGAAAGAGAAAGAACTGACAAAGGAAACTTGTAGAGAAACTCTTCCTGTCTTTTATAGGATCCTAAATGAATTGAAGAGTCTTTGTAAAGTGCCTTTAATGGCAATAAGAGTGGGGAGTGATTTCTTCCAGATTTAGATTCAAGGATGGGAAAACAATCCAACTGACCTTGAAGAGGGAGCAAGACTAGAAAGGCAGAGAGGGTTACTTTACAGTGCCCCTAGGTCAACTGGTCTTGAACACCAGGGTCCCACAGTGGGTAAATGATCCTGTATTCTTGGCATAGAAGTAGAAAGCCACTGAGCTGCATTGGACCACATTTTCCAGCCAGAATACAGGTCTCCAAAGCTGACTGCAGTTGTGATGCAAACCCACCGTGAGGCACGTTTAGAATCTGATTTAAATATATTGGAGGAAAATAGACATTTCTTTAATACATGAGGCTTTTTAAAGAGCCACTATCTCTACATTAAGAGGAGCAGGAAGAGTTTAGTTGAATTGCACTAATTGTGAGCCTCTTGTAAACCTGAGAAGTTTTCAGTCTTTTGACACTGATTTGTTATCCTTAGAACCAGCTTGCCTTCCAGCTTTCTCTTTCTCTGTAAGCACCACTTGTCACTGCTATGTTTAGATGGGTCCTCTCTGAGTTTCCCCACCATACAGCAAATATGTTCCGTCAAGTTACCAGGTACAGGTCAGCTTTTGTACCCCCACTGGGAATGGGGTGGAGATACAGAAAGGGTATAAAGCAGCAGCTGCAGCTGGCTGCCCTGAGAGGCAGGCCTGGAAACCAGGAAGTTCAGCGTGACAGCTTTGCAGTCACCAAAAAGCAATCTAAAACAAGCTATGTGAGGCCTGGATTAATTTACACTTTCTTAATGCTCTAACCCTCACTCAGCCAATTCTGCACACTGCCTCTCAAGTACTGTTTTTTTCTGTTCTTTCTCTGAGGTGTCATCATTCAGCTTGTGCCTCTGGAGTCGGGCAGGTGGGGCTGGTGTCTCTTCTCACACCTGTACAGGAATGATCTGCAATAAGGTACTCAAGAAAAACACTCCAGAAATTTTATTTCATAAAAGAAATATTTGAATGTGTCTGAAAAATAGTCCTCCTCCCTAGAGGTTTTATTTCTTTTTATGATGATCTCTATATCTTCAGTTATAAGTTTATACTACTGTTCTTGATTCATGAACCTTAGGTGGTATCTGTTAACTTGCTACTATAACAAATGGAGACTCAGCTTATGTATATCCCCTGCTTCCCTCCAACCCTACTTATACACCTCTTCCCAATGTTCAGTTTCCCTACTGGCTGCATCTTTGACTTCAAACAATGTACTTGGATCTCCATTTATTGTTCCACTTAGACAGTATTTCCTGACTTCCTTGTTTTGACAGGAGGTTAATTAGGCCCAGCATTTCCATTCTCTTTACTCCCCACCCCTTTCCATTCTTCTGTCTCTGCCAAGATTGATCAGATTAACATTCTAAGGTTAGGTAATATTTACATTCTGTTCTGCCACTAGACTGTCTTCACTGATTTTCCAATTTGTTCATTCATTCATTCAATAAATATTTATTGACTTCTTACTATGTGCCAAGCACTGCCCTGGGCACTAGGAATATAGACATGAATACAATAAAAAACACCTTTCGTGGAGCCTTTCTTCTAGTAATAGAAAAGAAATAAGAAAAATATATATTATGTTAGATGATGATAAGTCTTAAGGAGGACAACAAAGCAGGGAAGGGGAAAGGCAGGTAGATGAGCACATAGATGTACATATACGAAGTCACAGTGTCCTGAACAAAGTGAGGAAATAAGCCATTTGGGTATCTGGGGGCAGAAGGGGTAGGAAATGCAATGGTCCTGAGATGGGAACATGCCTAGTTAGTTAAAGAAATGGAAAGGAAGCTTAGTGAGATTGAGGGAGACTAGCAGGAGATGAAGTCAGAGAAGCAAGTAGGAATATGTACGTATGCACACTCACACACGCAGGCAGCTTGAGTATATCTGTGTAGCCATTATGAAGGCTTTGGCCTTGATTCTGAATGACATAATGTAACTGCATTTATCAGGGTCACTCAGGTTGCTGTACTGAGGAGAAGACCATGTAGAAGACCATGGTTGGGGTCAGGAAGACCAATGAGATTCTCCCAACCAATTCTTCTAATTCTCTGACACCAACAGAGTCAGAGAATTCAATTTAATTCTGATACAAAGTACCTGGAGTTAGCCCAGGTACTACAGGTTAAGTGCTCCGTCCTGCAAGACTGCCCCCACTTCACATGCCAGCCACAAATGGAGTATGCAGTCTACTATGACCTCCCCAACCTAGGTTTGATAATTGCCTAGAACAACTTACAGAACTTAGGAAAACTCTCTACTTACTATTACCAGTTTACTAAGAAGGATACAAGTCAGGAACAGCTAAATGGAAGCGATGCATAGGACAAGGTACAGGGTAAAGAAGGACACAGATCTTGCATGCTCTCTCTAGGAGTGGCACTCTTCCAGGTCCTTGACATTTTACCAACCCAGAAACTCATGATGAATATCACAAGACATTCCCATTACTCAGGAAATTCCAAGGTTTTTAGGAGCTCTGTGCCAGAAATGGGACAAAAAACAAATATACATTATTATTATTATTATTATTATTATTATTCCACACCATGGTTCCAGTGTCATGATCTTTTGGGTTACTCTAAGGAGATAATTTCTAGTAAGTAGTGCACATGAATTCTTTGTCAAACCAATGCTACCTTTTAGTTTGTTTTAGATTGCTTTTTGAATAGACAATATATTCTTATGATTCAAACCCAAAATGATATGTTATATCATTTTATATAACTTAGACCTATCCCATCTGCTTCATATTTAGACCATGCTTTTTTGTGTGTGTTTTATTTTAGTTTCTGCTTTTTTCCCCCCTGGAGTTTCTGAATTGCCTTTCTTTGGGAGCAAGAAGGGACCACATGCCTTCTTCATAATATATCAAATATTTTTCAGTTTCTTCTTTATTCTATTGCTTAGAATATATAATTCCACTTATATGTAGTATCTAAAGTATTCAAATTTATAGAAATAGAGAATAGAATGGTGGTTGCCAGGGATTGGGGTTATGGGGGGTTAGGGAAAAAGGAGAGTTATTATTTAATGGATATAGAGTTTCAAGTTTGTAAGATGAAAAAAATTTGGAGATTGGTTGTACAACAATGTGAATATATTTAACACTACTAGATTGTACCCTTAGAAATTAAGATGGTGAATTTTATGTTATGTGAAATTGAAGTGGTTCAGAATGAGCCTTCCCAAAATTTGCCACTTTGGCATATGGACTGTTTTAAGCTAAAAGCAATCAAGATCCAACAGATTTAAGAAAAACACTTACCTAATTAAAGCATTTAGATAGGGGGCCTGGCCCAGAAAGGGAGCTATTACCAGAGATGACTTTTAAATCTGAATGACTTATCTGTGTGGCAGAGAGCAAATATCTCATTAGCAAACATCCATTCTTCTTATTTTCTTATGAATTTCTCTCTTCCTATTGGAAGCCCCAAGTCCTTATCCCATTCCTTAGCTCAGGATGACATATAAACCTCAACTGCCTGACTTGTCCTGGGATCTTATATTCTTAGGGGGTTCCCCATACATACATAATTAAATTTTTTTCTCCTGTTAATTTGCCTTATGTCAATTTAATTATTAAACTAGCCAAAAGAACCTAGAATGGTAGAGGAAAAAAATTTCCTCCCCAACATAATTTACCACAATTAAAAATAAACTCCTAAAAAGAGTTAAAACAAAACAAAAGTTTTATTAGCTTTTTCTAATTTTTATGGAAGTTAGAACTCCAGGTTTGGATAATAATTATAATAATTGTGATAAAATTGCAGCTATTAATTATCGTGCATTTATTTAGTTATAGTATCTCATTCAGTTCTTAATACGATTCCCTGAGGTAGAAATTACCACACTCATTTTAAGATAAGAGTATTCACAAATGTGCCAGGGCCATCAGATGATCTCCTCACATTTTCAGATTGCTAGCTAATTTGGATGTCAATCAGGGACAGAATTAAAAAGGCTAGATTAATGTAGGAGCTTTGGTATGTTGTTTAATGTCAGTGATCCTGTTTGGATCAGAACTTTTCTCACTATGCCCTGAGGAACTCACAGAGACGCCCCATTTCCGCCCAAAAATGCCACCTTCATGTAGGTATAGAAAAGTCAGATGGACAGGGCTCAAAGTCTGCCATCCCTTCCCTTTGAACCAAAGCAATCTGCATATTTCTGTTTTTCATTTTGGACTTTCACCCTAAACAATGGGTTCTACTGCTAAAAAGAAATTTGAAATCACTGGATTAGATTATTTCTAAGGTCCCTCTGAACTTTCACGTTATACTTCAAATGAATCTGGAACTTGTGGGTGGGAGGGTTCAGCTGCATAATTTGCAGGGCCCAAAGCAAAATGAAAACGCAGACCCCCTTGTTCATAAAGCAGTAAAAAAAAAGTCATTAAAGGCACTAAAACATAAATTTTCTTCCTTCTATGGTCTTTTTCTCAGTTTGTCATGAGTTTTTATTTGCTTTTTTTTTTTTATGTCATCTAAGTAAAGGGAAAGTAAAAATTTAAATTAGTAGCATAAAATTGACCATTCATCTTTATATTGGTCAATGATGTTTCAAATGCAAATATAAGAGCATTTAACTCCTATGCAAAATCACTAAAATTATATAATCTGTATTTCATAGCTCATGCATGTGTATGTATTTTCTTCTTACCAAAACAGCAGAAACACAATACAGAACTAACTGAATTGTTTTTATTTCACATCTACACATGCATACACTCTACCAACACTCTCTACCTTCTACTGATAAATAAGAAAGGACTGAAAAGAAGAGGCGCTTTGGGTTGCTCTTTCTTTCTTTTTTCTTCTATGTCTTATTTTCTGCAATAGTGGTTAGCTAATACAGGGAAATAACAGGAGTAAGAAAGGATATGATTGGGTTCCTCAGTGGTTAGTATTCTTAGGCCATTGCCTTCTTTCTGCACTCAGAGCAAGTTCTGATAGCCTCTTGGAACTGTCAGCACCCCTATTTACTCAGATGTAGACATAACACACTTACATTGTACTTGCTTTGAGTTTCACTAAATGCCCATTCATGTGGGTCCACTGGAATTCTGTGCTCAGGAAGCATTGTGAATGCTATATGCAGAGGAGAGAGTTAAGAACAGCAGTGCACGTGCATATTGTATATGATCACACATGTTCTCCATTGTCTCATCGGACTTCATTTAAGAATACAAGTTCACAGGTAAACTTATTAATAATTTCAAAACAGTAACAGCAAAGTATTAAAGCCCAAATGTGCGGCACTTCTCGGTATGGGTCCTATATGACTGCACAGGTTGCATACCCTGAGGCTGGTCCTATGGGTAAGGATGGAGCATGAACCTTTGATAGGCAAGTGCTTTTTCTCTTTGAATGTGTCAGTGTTCCAAAAAGTAGAAAGGCTAATAAGAAATGGAAACAGTTACAGTAGGCATTTCTACCTTTCACCAGTATCCAGTTCTCTTCTAGGCTCAGCCCATCTTGAAGAATGTCCATGTGACTTTGGTTAATAAAATGTGCAGAAGCCTGTAAGGGTTGGTGTGTGATATTTATCTCCCTTTCACCCACCACAGTGACCAACAATATCCAGGCGGTGGAGTCTCACCAACCTGCATCTCAGAGTGAGAATAAGGTGAAGTAGAGCCCCCTGCCCTCCCTTTACATTCCCCTCCGACCCACAGTGGACATGTAGCAGAGCAAAAAATAAACCTTTCTCATAAAGATTTTGAGGTTGTTTGCTATTGCCCAAAATAATACAGTGTTATTACCATCTTCATAAGTAAACCACAGCTTAAAATTATCTTTGGAATAACCATAAAATGTATATTTAAAAATGAAAATCTATAGCTTTTTTTAAAGATGACTTTTTTTCTTGAAATAGTAGAAATTACCTTTGGTAAATTTTGTGAGTATTAGTTGAGTATTTAATCATCATTAATTTTTATGTGTGTGTTTTTTGAAGGGCAAAACACAATGGTAAAGTTTAGAGGCTGAACTTAATTTTCCTTTTTATCCAGGGATCTCCACTGATATTCTAGAGTCACTGTAATATCCTAGAGTCCATAATTCATGCTCTTGGGCAAACTTTGATAAATAGAAACGTTAATAACTTTACTGAATCTTTCTCCTTGTTTCACCTCTAGCAATGGAGTGATCAGGAAAGGTGTTTTCCCTGGAAAGAATACAAAGGAAGAACCCTGAATGACCAGGGCCTAAATAACTCTATAGACTTGGAATTCTTCCAAAGATATCACATATATGGTGATTTTACAATTCATATTAAACTCCAATTATTTCTGTGATCCCTGGAAAGAAACAGAATCTACTGGGGAGAGCTATTTACAAGAAGGAAAGGACATGGAAAACTTGTTTTAAAAGCAAGTATAAAAACTGGCATCAGAGATATTTGATGAATTCTTTTGTATTCAGAATTATTGTTCTGAGGAGAGGAAAAGCCAATGAATGTAAAGGTCTGAGCAGCAAATTAACAATTCTCATGGTTAGTCTTGATATTTGATGTCAGATAAATTTCAGTGAACTGAATCTCCAATTTCTTTCTTAGAGCAAATATAAAATCTGTTCTCTATAGAGTTTAACAGATGGAAAAATATATACTGAATTATGTAAAATGTTAACTCTGAAATCTAATTATTTGAAGATAATCATAGAATAATCATAGAATTTTTAGTAAACTCAATATGTCTGAAAATGTCTGGTCTTTGGCATTTCTAGACTTACTGTTTTCTGGCTTGACTATCTTTAGGTGACCCTGAAGTTTCATCACAGGTAGAACCTTGCAATTTTGTGAGAGCACAAATGTGATGCAAGTTTGGGATATTTGAGTTATTACACTAATCCAAGAGGTGTGCCTAGCCTGATGCCCAGCAGCCTCACCTCAGCGCAATCTTACTGTTGTTCTCTGTCAAATGCATATGCAGTAAATCCAAGAGATATAAAAGATATTCTCTCTCTCTCTCTCTCTCTCTCTCTCTCTCTCTCTCTCTCTCTCTCTCTCTCTTTCTCTTTCTCGTGTGTGTGTAGAGCCCTGCAAATAAAGTGTCTAGTCCTAATGTAAATCTAAGGAAGTGACTGTTCTTAGCCAGAAAATAATTTTGAAGTAGTTTTAGCCCATTGTCAAAATCTCTTTTGTTGGAGGTTGATGTGATGAGTCTCCCATATACTCTCTAAAGACAGAGACAGAGACAGAGACAGACAGACATTGACTTATAAGACTATTTTAGTAATTTCTGGGTCAGAGCACAACTACTTTTCAAGTGAGAAATAAAACAAAATTTCAGTGACATATGAAAAGCTTTAATTAGTAGTTCAGGAAATGCAGTGGAAATAATTTTCTTCCACAGAAATGAGAATAAGGAGAAGGTCTGTAGAAGCATGTCTATGAAGTAATAGGTGATATAGCTTCTACTGCTGCATTTGAAACACCAGAAGTAGAAGTACAATCTGCATAGTATGATGCTAATAATAGGGGAGCTGGCCTCAGCTGACCCTCCTCTCCAGCTGAAGAAATTTATACAGGAAACATGCCCTAGCATAAAAGTGTTCAACTCATAGGGAGTCTGCCTATATTCAAAGGCAATTACTTTGTTTTGGAAATGCATATAGCCTTATCTTTCTGCCAGGAAATGGATAGAGTTGCAAAGGAGACAAAAGGCAGTTGTCAGTCATGTTGCTCTTTAAGGAAGCACATAATATTAAGAATACCTTCCAGGGTGGGTCCTTCGCTTTCTGCTTTTATATTTTATCTTCCTCTACTATCCCCTTCCCACACTTCTTCCAACTCTGATATGGAAAATCACTCAGAAGAGGAGGAAGACCCTGCTAATCTCCTGTGACTTGTCATTCTCCTTTGTTCACAATACATTTGAACAACAACAATTACATTGTCTCATCAGTATATACTGTATTTTGCAGTTTTGGACCATGTTTACAGTTAATGTTACTTCTATTATTAGCAAGTAGGATAGGTTTAATTTATTTATCTTAATAGTTTTATAAAAGACTCTAATTCTGTATTTAGAAACTCTTTAAATGTTTGAAGGGATTTAAAACCTTAGTAATAAATTTCTGTAATCACAAGGGAAATTATATATTGCTGTGGTATTTAGAAATTTGGTTATTTATAACAAATTTATGACTTTAGGTGTCCTGACAAATATCAAGGGCCTAGTTTTCTGTTTATACAATTAACCATTTACACATACATACTTTGCTTCATTCTGTATATTTTAAAAACCATTCTCAGTTCAAATATTGTGTAATTTTCAAGCAACAAAAAGATTTACAAAGATGCAAGGAGAAAAAGAGTCAATATAAGTCAACCAAAACTCAACTCTTCTGCTTTGTTCCCCCAAGCCCAAAGGAACACGAGGAACTTGAAAATTAAGTCACTGTTTGAGAGTTAATCTTATAAAGAAAACACATATTAGATTGGAGTTCTGAAGAAGGTAGCTTAAAACACAGACTGTCTCCCAAGTCAAAATCAGGAAATACCAGGAAATCTAATATAGATTTGCCCAAAGGTCAAAAAGCTGTAGCTTAATCACCAATATTAATATACCTACAGAAAAGATATCCATTTCCAGCAGTAAGGCAAACTAGGTAACCTGGTCAACCCTTCAGATAAAAACAAATAAAACACCATAAACTTTTTATCCTTTTTTTTAAATGCATTAGTGATCTAGTAAGAAAATAAGGAATACTCAGGCCATAAACTAAGTGAAAAGAAGTAAAAGAACCCAGAGCTATAAGCTAAGCAATAAAATTGATTTTTTTCTTCGAGAGCATTTGCTAAACTAGGTAAACTTGAACTTTGTTTTTTATGGTGTTGTAGGTACTGGAGATAAGAGACAAAGTCCAGGGACCCCAAGAATTGGGGGGGGGGCATCTATTATGAGACCTAATGAAAGTGGGACATCAAAAGCCTCACACTTACTTTAGTTATGAGGAGTAAGCAATAAACCTGTTCTCTCCTTCCTCTATCCCAAAAGACTATAAGAAGAATTCTCTGCCTCAAACTTTACTACTGAGTGAAAAAAGGCAAACAAAATCTCACTTGAGAATTTGTAACTAGACAAGTAGGCATATAGCCTGATTTCATTTTATCTAGATGGTCACATTGAGAACTTAGCTTGAAGTGTTCTTGGACAGAATGTTCCCTTGGGCATCTGGCAGAAGGAAACCTACCTTCATTCCGAGCCTCAAAAAATTCTCAGGGATAAGATGCTATAAAATATAGTATGTATTGAAAAACCACAAAATACAAAAGAAAATAAGATGCCATGATCAAATGTCAGAAGAAACTAGAGTTAGCAAAATCAGATCATTAAAAACTTCAGATACAGGAATTATTAGAAATTAATGTGAAATAAAGAAGGTATGGAAAAAAATGTATAAAGAACAATAAAATGAGGAATGACCAAGCATATTAGAAAAAGAACCAAATAAACCTTATAGGAAGAGAATTTGGTAATTAAAATTATAAATCAAATGAATGGGTTTAACAGCAAATTAGATACAGGAAATTAGTGAAACAAAAGGTAGGTCACAAAAATTATCCAAAATTTTGCATAAAGAAACCAAGATTTGAAAATATAAAAGGGAATGAGACATGGAGTGAGACAAAGTAAGAATGTCTAAAATGTACCTAAACAGAGTTTCACAATGTGATGGCCAGTTTTATATGTGAATTTTGCTAGCTTATGGTACCTAAATATTTGGGCAAACATTATTCTAGATACTTCTTTGGAGATATTTTTTAGAAGAAATAAATGTTTGTATTAGTAGACTTAAAGTAAAGCAAATTACCCTCCATTGCGTGGATGGGCCTCATTGTTACCAGTTGCAAGCCCTAAAAGTCTGATCTCTTCAAGAAAGAAGGAATTCTACTAGCGGACTGCCTATGGGCACGGACTGAAGGTCTGCACTCGTGGGCTTTCTCTTTCTACACACACACACACACACACACACACACACACACACACACACACACACACCACACACCACGCTCCACACCCCACACCCCACATCCCACCCTCTCTTTGTCAGTTCTGTTTCTCTGGAAAACCCTGACAAGGAAAGGAAAAAGAGTGAAGTAATATCAAAGAGTTAATGTCTAAGAATTTTTCAGCACTGATGAAAAACACTAACATACAGATTCAAGATATTAATAAATCCCCAAGTACCTGAAATACACGTGGAATGATAAATACAAAGAAATCTATAACAGGCAAATGTCCTTGAGACAAATGTGGCTTCAATAGTATTTGGGTCCCTTCTTTCACCTAAATATTTGATCTAGTCATTCTTTGCTGTTTTATAGTCCTGTTAAATACTTTTAAGAATAACTTTAAAAAATATTTTTTATTTTATATGTTAGAAGTTTGTTTTGTTTTGTTTTGTTTTCCTCTAGAGTCTAGAAAACACTTAGACATTTATACTACTGGAGTAGAATATCAGTTCATTTGTTTTTATTTTTTCTTTTATAAAATAATAAAAATATTTAAGATTATAATTTTTCTTTTGAATACAAGTTTAGTCATTTCCCATAGATTTTATTGTAAATTGCTATCTTTTTGTTAATGTATAAATAAATTGTAATCTTGGATTTTATTTCCTTTTTGATTCAGAGGGTATTTTGAAAAGCATTCTTTAGTTTTGAAGTGGTAAAGTGTTTTATCATATTTCTATATTCTTCTGTTATTTCCAGTTTAATTGAATTGTGGGCAGAGAATGTGGCTTGTAAAATCTTTATGTTCTGAAATCTATTAAGATTTTTTTTGAGCCAAGTACATGATCAATTTTTATGGATAATACATAAGCAATTGAAAAGAATGTGTTTTCTCTGTTTATAGAAACCCTGTGTAAACAGGGATAATATTTATGCTTTAAATGAATGTGTTTTTCTCTTTTACATTTCCATATGTATGTTCTCTCATTCCCCAGAGAAATTTATTGCCTTAGGTGGGAATCTGAACAGTTACAGCTGTGGGGGGCAGGGTAGTCTGTGTACATCTTTTAATCACCAAAATAGAATTTAATCTAAAGTAAAAAAAATATTCTTAGAAATCAGGCTTTTGCAGGAGAGAAAAGGATTTTCTGAATTCCGTTTTGTTAGCATTTTTAAACCCTGGCCTAGAGGACTTACATGCTGAATTTAAAGCAAAACATGGGTAGATAAAAAGTCTGTGAAGCCCTTACTAGGAGATCACTTTTTCTGTCTTGGTCTCATCCTCTGTATTGGAAGAGGGGAAAGATCCGTGTTCTGACAACCTTCCTCTAGGCTGAAATCTAGAACAGTGTGGTTCTGAGGATAATCCTGGTCCTGGTAGTAGAACATGGTGGTTGCAAGTAATAGATGTCAATAAAGCTGGAATTAGAGTGGGCTTGTGCCTGTCCCTTCATTTGGAACTCTTCAGGCTGTCTGCCACATAGAGTGGCCTCCTCACCATCACATGGGGAAGAGCTAGACTGTGCCAATAAAAGCATAGTCACGTGGTGAAGTTAGGCAGAGAAAGGGCACAAGTTGGGCCTTTTGTCTCCCTCAACATCTGTGTGGTATGAGATGGAGTCAGAAGTTCTTATATACCCTCAGGATGGGTGGCTGGCTTCTACAGTGAATGTCGAGCTGACACCACCATAGAGGCTGGAGGTGGACCAGAGCTAGGGGTCTGATGTTGGCTTGACTTGGAAGGATATACATGTGGTGACTATCAAATCTGAAGGAGAGCCACTAGGGCCTGCCTGGGCTCCAAGAACGATAAGGCCATCAGCCACAGACTTAGGCAGTGGATTTCTCCTAACTAGGTGGACCAGGGACATCATTACAGAAATCCAGTGACTGAAGACAGCACCAGGTCCTGCCCACACAGATCCAAGCCCCCTCTCCTGAATAATAGACACCCTTTTGTGAGTGGTAGGAATTAGAAGAAGAAATCTGAAACTCTTATGTATGTATATCCAAAAAGACAAAAAAGATCCAAGAGTAATTTAGATACCATTAGTTAGCTAATATAAGCACTACTACTTTTAGTGCCCAGTCAGAAAGAGCTTGTGAGGAAGATTAAGTCATTATCATAAAGAAGCTACAGGTATTTTGTTTTGTTTTTTACATATCCAAGAAGTTATGGGTGCAAATATGTAATTTCAGTAGCAACCAGTCTTTCTTACATCAAGTTTGTTGCTTTTCTTATTCAAGTTCTGTTTATCCCTTATTTGCTTTTTGTCAACTGGAGCTGCTAAGTTCTAAAAGAGGAATATTACCCCCTCCCCATTTGATAGTTTTATCAAGTTCTTCTATTTCTGAGGATTTTTGTCATAAATGTTTTATTGCGCTGATGTTTAATAACAAAAAAAATGTTATTTTTTAGATGAGCCTTATCATTTATTCTTTTAAAATATTAATTTCTCTTGCATTTAATATTTTTGGGTTTGAAATCTATATTATCAAGTGATAACTTAGGCACTCCTGCTTACTTTGTATAATAGTTTCCTAAGGCTGCCATAACAAAGTACCAAAAGCTTGGAGGCTTAAAACCACAAAAATTTATTGTCTCACAGTTCTATAGGCTAGAAATTGAAATGCAAGGTGTCAGCAGGGATATGCTATTTCTGACAGTCTAGGGGAGAATACTTCTTTGCCTCTTCTAGTTCTTGGTGTTTGCTGGCAATCCTTGGCATTTCTTGACTTGTAGATACATCGCTCAAGTCACATGGTCATCTCCTCCTGGCTGTCTTTACATTGTCTTCTCTCTGTGCATATATGTCTCTGTTCGAATTTTACTTTTTTATAAGGACATCTGTCGTATTGAATTAGGGCCCATCCTGATGATTTTAACTTCATTACCTCTGTAAAGACTCTATTTCCAAGTAAGGTCACATTCTGAGGTACCAAGTAAGGTATGTTCTGAGGGTTAGGACTTCAACATATCTTTTTTGAGGGAACAAGATTCAAGCCATAACAGTTCATTTGTGTTTGAAGGATCTATTTCTTTTATTTTCCTGTTTTATCGTCTTGTTCCTAGTACACTTCTTTTAGACAGAAAATATTTCAGATTCTTTATTTTTATAGAGAATTCAACTCATTTGAGGTTCAATGCTTTTATTTGGTGTCACATCTACTAATATAGTTTTCTATGGTTCCTCTTTTTCCCTTTCCTTATTTTTGCTGAGTTCATCAACTGGTAACTATAATTCTTACTATTAAGATGAAACTCTTTGAACACTTTTAATTTTTCACCTCTTTTATTCTCTCTCCCACACCTATTTCTGTTTCTGAGAGGGCCTGTTTTACCCCCATCATATATGATTCCAAATCATGTAGCTTTTTAATATTCTCTCATCTCACATGGGGAAAAAATTGTATATCCTTGCTATTTCATTTTCTCTAATGATGATTGAAATTGAGCATATTTTCAGATATTTGTTAGCTATTGGTCTCTCTTTTGTGATGAACTGACTTTCATATCTTCTGGTCATTTTCTAGTGGGTTGTTCATTCATGTATTGGTTTGGTTTGGCTTTTTGTTGACTTATAGGAGTGTTTTTTGCTTATTTTAAGGTATATTAATGAAATTAGTTCATTAACTTTATATGTGTTGTCAATATTTTCCCTAGTTTGTTGTCTATCTTTTAACTCCATTTTTTGTCTGTCTTTTAACTTTGTTACTTTTTATGTGTGTGGATGGGGAGATATATATGAATTAAAGCGTCTAAAAAGAGTAGAGGATTGTTTCAAGCCCCTTAGGTACATAGGAGTGAAGAGGATTGAAGACCAAGAAAAAGACAGAAGGAAACTTTCCAAGTTCTGCTGCTCATGCACATTTTTTCCTTCCACAAAAGTCTTAAGCCTCACAGATCAGCCAGGAAGCAACCATTATCTAAACCTGAAACTCCGTTTTATATATATTTTTAGTGGAGAAAAAAAGACAATAAAAATAATTTAAGAAATACATTGTTAGATAAAAGGTAGCTTTCTCTTCCCCTACCCCTGTAAAAAAAAAAAAAAAAAAAAAAAAAAAAAAAAAAAAAAAAAAGATTATGTGCTATCCAGGATTGAGTGACAAATTAATACACAACTTGTCCAAGCCAACTTTTTCAGCCAGCTTATTTGTCATCAGCCACTATAATTTATTAACAGTGAGGTGAGGAAAGACATGAATCAGCTTAATGTGATATAAGTAGGGCGTTGCCATAGCAACAAGATGCAGTCTGTTTTCTACTATTTATGTATGGTTTATTTTCTCCAGAGACTCTAAGTTATTGCTTGAAGCAAATGGAATGAGAAACATCTTGTTCTGAACACTACCCCCCACCATTCAGTGTGTCTGTGTATATAAAACTACATTTTTTTCATTACAGAAAAAACAAAAACACTTGAATTTTTTTTATAATTATGTTTATAGCAACAAAGCTAAATACATAGTGTCCAATCTGCTGTAATTTTGTAGAACTCAATTTTCTTTTCACCTCTGAGACATGAGATTCCTCACTGAAACTTCTGGGAGAAAACCCAAAGCACAACTGGAAGTAAACCTAAGGTGTATGTTGCTTCTCTAAGAAGACATTCATATTCTCTATCCAGACTTCATGACTAGCTAAAACTAACTCTCCACTCCTAAAAGGAGTGAACAGACTAAGTCTGGTGACAATTTTTTATTTTATTTGATCTCAAAAATGCAGAAGAAAAGTTCAGTCTCTGGAGGAAGCCAGGGCTGAATTTACCTGCTTGTTGGAGGGCACCATGGATGCTTAAGGAACCTTACTAGCTAGTAATACCCTTAAATACCCTGCAGAATATACATATTTCATGAAGGATCCCTGTAATATTCTCCATTTTCCACTTTCCCTTGAGATGGTAGAATTTAAGGTTTTCAGGTCGATGATGGACTTGGTCATCTATAGGCCATAGAAAATATCAGGGTTTCAGTTGAGTGGAAAAGGAAACAGTAAGAGTCCTTTCATCATCCTCTTTCATCATTGCAACTTCCAATATCTATCCTAATAGTCGCCAAGCTCTGTAAAGGCAGGAGACATAAAACAATGGAGAAATTTAACTCAGTATCTACACTCTGCATTAAATGTGAATTGAAGTTTGTTTTTTGGCTATTTTATTTGATTCCTTAAATTACTTCATATGGTTAGCAAATCTTGATCAGATCCTCATGGTTACCATCAGCCTTCTAGCCCATGGTTAGGGATTTGAGCTAAAGAAGCTCAGAAATGACCACTAGCACTCACCTCTCATAAAAATGGCTCCCAGATCTCAGATTCTAACATACGCATCTTCAGGATTCCCAGATCCCACACCTCTTCAGATATTCCTCTACTGCTGTGGTCTGGAAAGATGAAACCATAGCTGAAGGAGAGTATTATAACTGCTTCTAGGCCACCTTCTGGTGTCTGGGAAAGGCCCTTCCCCACAACTTATCTTTTGCTGGAGGGAGGGGACAGGATTCAGGATGTCATACAGCAAGTAAGGTCAAGCAATTTTATGTTACCAAGACTCATGAGTTAGTTTCCTTTAAGGGTTGCAGCACTTCTAGCTATATTGAACAGTGGAGTATCTTCTTTTATTTATTTTTTAGGTATTATTTACATATAGTAAAGTGCACACATGTTAAATGTTCAGCTTAAAGAATTTTTCTCAAGTGTATACCCATAACCACCTTACAGACTAAGACATAGAACATTTCCAACACTTCAGAAGTTTCCCAAATGCCCCTTTCCAGTCTGTACCCCTACAAAGGAACACACTATTCTGACTTCTATCATCGTTAATTTATTTTGTTCTTGAACTTCATATAAATGAAGTCATACAGTATGAACGTTTTTGTATCTGGCTTCTTTTGTTCAACATAATATCTCTGAATATCAACCATGAATGATATTATATGAGTGATTCATTTATTTTTAGCTGTGTGGTAATTGCTTCTCGGCCTTTTGGCTAAGATTATGTATAGTATTTTTAGCTGTGTAGTACTCTATGAATATGTCACATTATATTTATCCATTCTTCCGATTTATAAACATTTGAGGGTTTCCAGTTTGGGGCTATTATGAATAAAGGTCTATGAATATTCTTCTACATCTCTTTTGATGATCGTGCGCAATTATACAGAGTTTAACTGCTGAGTCATAATGTATGTTTAGGTGTAGTAGTTCCTCTCCAAGTACACAAAGTGATTGAACCAACATCCCTGGCAACATTTGGTATATTTAGTCTTTTTAATTTTAGCCATTCTGTTGAATGAGTAGTAGTATCTCATTGTGGCTTTAATTTGCATTTCCCTGATGACTAAATAACAACTGAAAAACACAGTGCAGATGGAGAGACCACAGAAAAAAAGAAAGTATTTTTTCTGCTTTTTAAACAATGAGCCCCATATTTTTATTTTACCCTAGGTTTCACAAATTTTGTACCTGGATTCTACCCTTGGCCTACTGAATCCAAATCCTCATGATAGGGTCTGGAATTCTGCATGTTCATCAAGATACCAAGTTGATTGGTATGTTCTACAGACTTTCTCCAGTTAACATACAAATATGTTCAATTTTTGCATGGCTAAACAGACAGACAGACTAACAAACAAAACCCCTAACATCAGTTCTCTCTGAAGCCTTTCACTATAGACAGTGCATCTCTATGCACTGTCCTCCCTTCTCCAGCCACCTCTCAGCCCTCTTCACACCCAACTTCAGTTGATACCATTCCATAGAAACTGCTTTTGCCAGGTCAACAAGTACATTTTAGCCTCAAAATCCAAGAAATATCTTTCAATTTTTGTAATAGAAACCTTAATTTGGGATATTTGCTTATCTCATAGTATCTCTTTAAATGCCCTCTTTGCCAATTAGAATGGATCCCTAGTTGCCCAATTTTTACTTTAAGATTCTCCCCTATAGCCATAGATGATTGGACAATGAATGATCACCTAAATCTATTCTAGGGCAGTTTCTTTTCCTCTTTTCTTCTCTTTGTCTTCCTCTTTCTCTCTGTCTCTACCATTCTCTACGACATTCCTTTCTCTTCTCTCCCTCTCTCCTTCCCTTTCACTCTCTCTGTCCCTCTCTTTCCTATCTTCTCTCAGAAACTGGGATTCTAGTTTGGTCTGGCATATCTTTAACCAGAAAAGCAATACCCTCAAAACCATAGGGTGACCATCTTCTGGTTTCTATGTAGCCTAATGAACCAAGTTAAGATATCTGCATAAAGAGAAGGCAGCAGATATACAGAGAAAAACTGCAAGCATGTTAAGAACTTTAAGTTCTTGCCAGTAGTCCTTCCTGCTCTTGGGTCCTTGTGAGACTCCTGTACCTTTATAATCTATCCTGTCCTCTTTCTTACACTAATTCAAGTTGATTTCTATTACCTGAAGCCAAAGAGTCCTAATTAATACAATCCTTGTTTTTCTCAGCTTCTTGACAGAGTTGGTGCCTCCTGAATACTCCTTCCATCTTGAATACTTCCTTCTTTTTACTTAGATGATTCTACCCTCTTTTGTTTTCTTCAATTGCAATTACATCTTCATAATCTTCTATGCTGGGTCCTCTTCTCCTGTTTCTCCCCAAAATATGCTGCTGAAATGAGACTGAAGAATGAGTTCTGACTCTCTCCTTTCTTTCTCATTTTATCACTGCCAGTGTCAGTCATTTTATTTGTCATCATCTGTCTCCTGTGTTCCATCCACTTATCTCCTTGCCTACTTACTTGCACATCCCACAGGTGCTTCAGACTCTCAAATCCAAAACCAGAGTTATTAGCAGCATCTACTGCAAAACCTTCTGTACCTTTTGTGTTCTCTTTCTTGGGGAATGGTATCACCGAACTGTTTGACAGGAAATCTGGCCACTGTCCCAAACTCCTTCCTTCTCCTCTCTGTTTCTGACAGTCAGGAAGAAAATCTAACATGAAGTGTGGGAGAGAGGACAAACTGGACCCCACGTGGTGTCTCACTGCAACCATCAATGACAGTATGTATGACCTGCAGAAGCAACTTTGCCATGGAGCTACACCTGTGTCTGGTACCTGACCCTGGAGTCAGAAATGCTGGAGTAGGCAATGCAGTGTTAGCTCCTTTGAGCCCTACTGCTGCCCCAGGCCCACAAGGAAGCTCCCCCACCCCCATCAACAAGGTGTGCAAGCTGCATGGCACCTGACACCCTACACCGGCCTTCAGGGGATGATATTGCTGATTCAATTCCACTTTGCAAGTCTTGTCTGCAAATTCTCGCATGACTAACCCTAACTTAGCACGATATAGGGAATGGCATTCTGAAAAATGTAATTCCAGCTTAGTGGGTTGATGCAGCATAATACCAGCAGGCTAATAAAACTCAGACTGACCTCCAAGGGATGGTTTGCCACCATTAAAGTAGTCAAAAGCAAATGCCTGTTTAAAAGCTCCCCAGAATGTCGGATACAAGGATAGAATCTTTGGAGTGAGTGGCAAATGCTCCCAAGCAGATCAGATTGACCTCTTTAAAAAACAAACAAAAAAACAAACAAACAAACAAAAAAGTTCATTTGAATATATAACATCATGGTTTCTTTATGGAGGGAAAAACTCATCATATTATTTTACAGTTATTCCTCCTATTTTCATCATCTTCCCCATCCCCTCTTTGTCCCCAGTTCTCAAGTTTATAGGTCATTTTGTTGTTGCTCTATCTTTTAGTTCAACTATTATGACTCATTCATAAGCTATTTAAAAATAATATGGGAAATGGGTAAGTCCTGGGAAAGTATCCTAGAGCTGGCTAATCCCTTCTCTCTTCCCAGGGCAGATATTCTTGCTGCTTTTTCTTAACATGGATATACTTACAAACTGTAGATTTTAAAGTCCATTTTTTTTCTTGGGGTTTGTGGCCTTTTGGCCTTTCACCGCATTTATGCAAGTCCTTTTTTATTATATAGTTTATGTCAGCTTCCTTGTTTCAGCTCTTTCTAAAGGCTTTCTCCTTTAATATTGACAATGTAATATGGGTGATCCTTTTCTAGTCACGTTAGGCAAATCCAGAGGCCAGCAAAAATTATCTGTGGGTGTAAAAAAACCTAAATAATAAATAGTGTTAATAAATTGCATTTCAGTTAGCCTGATATGTTTCTTTCTTTTTTTTTTCCATTTCTTAAACCATGCCCAGAGACTTTTTATCCCTAATATGATTCCTAATGTATCCACCACTTAACCATTGCTGCTAATTTTAAAAAATTTTTGTTAAAATACAGAAACATAGTATTTACTATTCTAACCATTTTTAAGTGTAAAGTTCAGTAGTGTTAAATATATTCACAATGATGTGTGACCCATCTCCAGAACTCTTTTTATCTTACAAAACTGAAACTCTCTACTCATTAAATAACTCCTCATTCTCCCCTACCTCCAACCCCTAGCAACCACCACTCTACTCTATGAATTTGACCACTCTGAGAACCACATGCAACTGGAGTCCTATAGTATTTCTCTTTTTATAACTGACTTATTTCACTTACATAATGCCCTGAAAGATTATCTATGTTGTAGTATGTGTGAGAATTTCCTTCCTTTTTAAGGATGAACAATACTCCATTGTATGTATATACAACCTTTTGTTTATCTCTCATCCATCAATGGACACCTGACTTGCTTACACCTTTTTGCTACTGGAAATAGTGCTGTGACAAACATGGATATACAAATAACTCTTTGAGACCCTGCTTTCAATTATTTTGGATATATACCCAGTAGTATAACTAATGGATCATATGGTAATTCTATTTGTAATTTCTTGAGGAACTTCTATACTGCTTTCAACAATAGTTGCACTCTTTTATATTCCCATCAAGAGTGCACAAGTGTTTTAATTTCTCCACACTGTCACCAACACTTGCTATTTTCTGTGCATGTATATATGTGAGTGTTCATAGTGACCATCCTAATGGATGTGAGGTGATTTTCTCATTTTGGTTTTGATTTGCATTTCCTTAATAATTACTGATGTTGAACATCTTTTCATGTGCTTGTTGTTTATTTCTTCCTTGAAGAAATATCAATAGTTCGTTTCTTTTTATTGGGAGTAATATTTCATTGTATCAATGTACTAGAGTTTATTCATTTACATATTGAAGGATATCTTGGTTGCTTGCAAGTTTTGGCAATAATGCATCTATAACAAATGTGCACAGGGTTTTACATGGACATAAGTTTTCATCTCATTATCTCATTTAGGTAAATATCAAGGAGCACAATTTCTGGATATATGGTAAAAGTATATTTAGTTTTATAAGAAACGGCCAAACTATCTTCCAAAATGGCTGTACCATTTTGCATTCCCACCAGCAATGAATGAGAGTTCCTGTGGCTCCACATTCTTGTCAGCATTTGGTATTGTCATAGAATGAAGTGGAAATAGATGAGATTGTGCCCATCCCTTATCCAAAGCTACCCTCTGGAGCTCCCAAAGCTATACTGAAATATGTGTTTTGATGTCTCTCTTGGGAACAATGACTACTTATTCATCTTTGCATAGTAAGATAGGGTCTGGCACAAAGTAGGTACTCACTAATTATAGAATAAAAAAAATAAGTAAAACAACTGTCAAGTTATACTACCACTTTCTGGAGAGATTTCTGCAGCAGTTATTCTCACCCTTGGCTGCACATTGGAACTGCTGGTGAAACTGTAAAAATATGGAAATTTGGGTTTTACTCTTAGAATTTTTAATGTGGATGTTCTAGAATAGGGCCTAGACATGAGGATTTATAAAATATTGCCACATGATGGGAATATATAGGCCAGACTAAGAACCACCCAAGGGAGCATTAGAATTATCTGAAAGGCTTGTAAAAACACAGGTTGCTGAGCTCCACCTCCAGGGTTTCTTATTCAGTAAATGTGGGGTTGGGCCCAGGAATTTGCATTATTGAAGAGCTCTCATGTGATGCTGTTATTGCTGGCCTAGAATAGAACAGAACAGGACAGAAAGAGGAATCTCATTTAGTGTGAACAACTCATTCATCTCTTCTGTTATAACTTCATAATTGGCCCCAAGGATGGACTTATAAGTGTGCTACTAGATTTTCAAAATATTTTACTATATACTCTCCTACTTCATTCCCACAATTTGTGGAGGTAATATGATTTGAAGGGAAATCAAAGAAGTTCTCTATTATTTACTGATTCGCTCCTTTGGCTATTAAAAGCTTATCAAGGCCTTTATTACAAATATAATAAATAATGTAAATTTCCTTTTTGGAGGAAATAGACCCTTGAGCTCAGTAGCAGGCCTGGGGTGAGGGAGACGTATGGAATGTAGACTAGGAAGAGGGGCACTGCTAAGTTACTGACTTAATATTCACTGAGAACTGCCTAGGTTTTGACCCACAAATGATCTCTTGACCACTGACAGCCCAGAAATCCTGTCTTCAGTCACTAGCTTTTCTGTTCCTTATCTCTGTTCATCCTCCACCCCTGCACTAATCATCCCAACCCCAAAGCCCCTGCCCTGCAAACTGAGCATATATTGAATCTCTTTTGTTCTGCTGATCAGGTTCCTATGTGATCAGCTCTACCTCTCTGTGTCTCCGCTTCATTCTCTGTAAAATAGGGAGAGAAGAATGTGGGGGACAACTCACAAAGGCCAACTTGGATATTTGTGATTTCTACACTAATTACTTGGCTTTGGGGCAGGGCAGCACACAGGCTGGCAAACCCCAGCTCTATTCTGGAATATAAGCCTTGGAAAGAGATTGAAGGAAAGTCAGTTGGCTCTTCCTCATTTGCCCTACAGAGGCAGTCTGGTACAGGGAAAGAGCCCTGGACTGAGAATTGTGAGTCCTGAGTGTGGTTCCAGTTCTACTTTTTAGTTTCTATGGGACTTGAGGGAATCATTTCAATTGCTGTGGGCTTTCATTCCCTTATTCATTTAATAGAGTTATCCACCACACGGGGCTGTTTGGAGGATCACATGGGAGAAAGGAAGAGAAAGCCCATGGTGCTTGTCAAAGAACTTCTATTATATTGGGGCCCAGCATCCCATTCTACTTCCAGCATATTGTAACTGAGAAGAGACACCATAGTGCTCATATCTCCACCCCATTCTGTAAACATATACAAACACTGTAGAACATACCTACACCAGAGCACATTTGTACTCATAAAAGAAGGCATGGCAGAAGCCCCATTGGAAATCCAATCCAGGTTGCCTCCAGACATGGGCATTTTGTTCTGCACTCTGTATCCCTGATTCTCCTACTCCTCACACATACTACCTTTGCATCCTGGTCCCAGGCCACATTCTTTTTCTCTAACTCATAGTTCCCAAACTCAAGAGAAAATATTCTTGCTAGGCTCTGGTTCTGACTATCATAAGGAAGTGAGAAGATTCCAGGTGGCTTAGAAGGGACGATGCCTAGCTAGCCCCTGAACAAACCCTGGCACCTTCAAAAAGAAGAATCTAATTGTAAACTGTACTGTTCTATGAGCAGTGGCCTTTGGCCAACCCAGAATTGAGGAGCTCTGCTCCCTTCATTGAACCTTTAGAAATATATTTTAGATTGTTTTGTTTTACAGTAAGCATGCATGACTTTAGTAAGCTCAATAAGGATCTCTTTTTATCTATAAAAATACATTTTATTATTGGTAACACATTGGTTAGAATTGTTACTGTGTTCTATTTTTGTTGATTGTTATATTGAAATATACATATCTAATGGGAACAATATTTTTGAGACTACTAAACCAATGTATTCTTATCCTCTGTAACCCATAGTTTCTAGTTTTACTAAGGCTCCCATATCAACCCAGACCACAATTTCTTCTATAGTGTAGAGAAGATACTCCTTCAGCCATTTAACCATGAGGATTAGTGCCCCAAAAGATAAGAGACTATGGTGAGCATAGTTCACTCAGAAGAGGTAGGAGCATGGAAAATGAGAGACAGAGGTAGATCCATGTATGTGGTGTTGGTTGGAAGATATCAATTGTTTGCCCCATTGGTTTTACATGCTTTCTTGATTTGCACAATATTTAGGCTCCGAACCCCTGAATAACAATGTATCTACACATACATTGTGACATCATAATCCAGTTACCAGCATGACCACTTATCTGATTCTGAGTCATCAGGCTCCAGACCTGGTCTGAGGTCATCCTGGGTTCTAAAAGCCCCTGGAACACCTCTGTGAGGTGTCATTAAAATACTTTGCCTACTTTCATCATCCTAGCGTTATATCCTCCTAGCCGATATGTCCAGGAACTGTTTTAAAAATAGTTTTCAGAGTATTTTATTTGTATTGTTTTGTATCATCTCAACAACTCTGTGAGGTGGACAGAAGAAATGGTAGGTGTTCCATTTCATAGTCAAAAAATAGATGCTCAGAAGCTTAAGTGTTGTCAGTCAGGTTCCAAACATGAAAACAAAAAGCAAACTAGGTCCTTTAACAGAGAGACTTTATTATAGGGGATTTGTTGCTGGCATTTTTGTACTAGAACTGCTCATACCGGCTTGTGAAGTTCAGTGATGCCATCTTGGTAGTTGAAAATTATCCATGGTGAATGGTTTGTATTATGAAATTCAGCACACATTACAAATCAGCTTTCTTCTTGTTTTTGTTCTCTTGGAGAGCTAGTTGTTAAATATTTACCAGCATGCCACTCATTATAGGTTTTGGAGGACTGGGAAAAGGGGAAATATTGAAGAAACACAGATAGTAACCAGAGAAAGCAGCTATCACCCCAAGACTGGGAAACAAAGGAAAGAAGTTGGTTTATGAAAACCTAAGAGCTCCAAGGAGAGGCTCAGATTGCAGAAGAGGGATGGCTGCGCCCCTGGTGCTGATATATTTGAGAGGGCATGATGATACTGCATGTGGGTGCTGAAGGAAACTGGAGACCAGGACTTATTGCTGATGCTGGGGTAAAGCTGACAGGCATAGCAAGCCAGCAGATAAGGGTGTGTCCTTCTACCTCCTGACTTAAGTCCCCCTCTAGCTTCCCTATTGGCAGGAAGCCAGCAGCAAAGGAGAAATTTGGTTTGCAGAGTCCCAGATGCATTTCAAAACCACATACAGAAGGTGGGTTGGGGTGAGAGTCAATTGCTTAAGAACCTGCACACTAAGTGACTTTTCCAAGATTACAGAGTAAGTATGGTCTGACTTGTTCCCTGTGATTTCTCAGTGTCTAGAAAAGTGATTTCTCACTGGTATATAATATGCACTCTAAACATTTGTGGAAGGAAAGAAGGCAGGCTAGACTAGCCCAGTTCTACAGTACATATTTAAAGGCAGAAAGTGTCCAAAATATACTTAGTTGGCTGCCCCAGTGTTTTACACAATCACAGTACCAAGTATGTCTTTATATTTGACTCAGTTATATCCCAGTCCCACTGTAGGAGCTATCTTAGGAGGTACTACAGCCTGAGGTTTTGGAGAAATGTAGATCTGGATTCAAATTACAGCCCCACTCTTTGAGTTATATGGCCTTGGCTGAATTACTCAACATCTCTAAGCCTTGGTTTTCTCTTCTGTAAATGGAGATAATAATGGCGTGTGAGGTTTAAATAAGGTAATTTTATGTGGCACATGTTCCATCGGTACTCACTGTTGCTATTACTCCCTCCCCACATCATAGAAGAATGGGCAGATAAGAGCCAAGCTGAAGCCAGGCTGGGGCCAGCAGCCCTCCATTGTTCTGGGCTTTCCTTCTATGCTCCCAGGGGTGGCCAAGGCTGAGACTGGAGGAATAGGATATCTGCCCAGAGCTGCCAAGTCAGAATAAGGGTTGTAGGATAGAGGCCAGGCTGGCCAGGCCTGGGCTCTGAAGCCCAGGAGGGTCCCATACACCGCACCTAAATCTCATTCCCTGCGACATGGAGACGGGAATTTGCGTGTTTCTTAATAGCTCTCGGTTTCAAAGCAAGTTTACTCCAGCCAGAGACAAACGCGGTGTGGCGGTTTCTTACTTTCAAAACAAAAGAAGGCCTTAATCCCGAAGGGCCTGTCGTCGGACTTTTCCCAGGCAAAATGTGCAGCTGGAGAGGAGGGAGCGCCCCTGTGGCTGCTGACGGGATTCAGAGTCTCCACCGCAGCCCTCTCGGATGCTTTGGTCTGGGGTTCTCAGCTCCAAAGGCACTGAGTATTCGGGGGCTGGACAAGAGAGGTTCGCGCCCGGCCCAACCTTTGTCCAACCCACTTGCCCCACCGGGTCCAGGGCGGGGGAGGGCGGGCGGCAAACTGGACAGAATGCGCCCCGCCCCGGGAAGCACCCGCTCCCCGTGCCGGAATCCCGGGAATGTCGCTGGTCCGGGAAGCATCTGGACGGCCTCTGGGCAGGAGGAGGACTCAAACCTGGTTTTTCTAGGATGCTCTTGCACAAAATCCCCTCAAGCATTTCAGCATCGTGCAGTTGAAGCCCTCGGGGTTATGAACCTGCCTACTTCTCCGGGCAGACTTTGTCGCAGCAAGGTTCCCAGTCCCCGCTCTCAGAGCATCCAAACAGCTCTTCTCTACTCGAAAGAGCCTTCTTTGTATCTGAGGGAGGAAGCCCTTCCTTTTCTGGAAACCTACTGGGCCACCCCGGCAGGCGTTTCCAGCTGGATTGTCGCCATCTCGTGGCAGGATTGAGTGGCCACATTGGCCCATAGCCAGACAGGCATCCTACAACTTTCTTGGGTCACAAAGTACCTTTCCTTCTTCGTCCCCCAACCAGCTAGCAATGGAAAATTTAAAATCATGTTCCCTGGTCACAGGAGTTGAACTGTGCTGCCTCTGTCCCTTCCTCTCCGAATTGCATGTTCATGTCTTTCGAAAGGCAACCAAGTGTTAGCTGGAGAGTCCGGGAAAGACCAGGTGCCTCGCTGAGGGGCTCGGCCTCCTGCGGCACCATAACCAACCTGAATGAGGCGCCATCCCCGCCAATCTCCCATAATACCTGCTAATGATGAAGAAGACACAGATGTACTCTGTCTTGTTCCTACTGGTTAGTAATGTTATTATACTTGATGAGTATTATTAAAGGACCCCTGTTATTAAAGACTCCCTATTATTATTGTTATTATTATTTAGCATTTATAATATATTCTGTATTTTCAAGGCACTCAAAGACTATTATCTCCCTGGGTTTTCCAAACACTCTAGAGAGGCAGGCTGGTGACAACTTCTTTTTATAAAATGGGGAAACTGAGGCACTGTAATTAGTGCAAAGTTCATGGATTGATGAGTCAACAATAGTCTTTTCCTCCTAGATAATTACTGCCTTACTCCAAAGTGCCATAGATATCAGTAAAGGGTAAATAAACACCCTTACTTGGGAAACTAGTTTCTCTCACCTACTTTTATGACCCATTGTAATCACATTAGAAATGCAGTCCCAGAGTATTAAAACTTACAAGTCATGTGCTCATTGATTGCATTGAGTACATGTGTGATGTTAATTGTATTTTAGTTTATTTTTACAAGTTAAATGCAATCCATTAAAAAAAAACAGGAATGTTATTATCAGTAAACCAGATGTACTTGAATTTGAAGAATAAATGGAATATTTTTAAGACAAATATTTCATTCATTAGACACAACAATTATTAGATCAATAAAAAATAATCATCTTATTTTAATATCTGTTATCCTCTCAGAGACAGGAAAAGCTATTTTTTGCTTTCAGAATTTGTTTCTTTCAAAAAAAGTTGAGTCTTATCAGTAGATGCACTCATATTACCTCAGTACCTTAAGTTCCTTCAATAACTTAGTTTTCTCTCCAAAAGCCATAATAAAATAAGTTACTTTGCTCATAGAATGCAGTCACATTATGTGCTCCCCTACTTCCCCTGACACTCCCCACCGCACCCCCACTCCACAGTACAAAGAAAACATCCTGTCATTCTAGAAATCTCCAGTGGAAAGTCTTAGGCTTGAATTTGGAGCTGGATCAGGGTCAAGGCAAAGGAGCATTTGAAAAGCTTGTTCTATTATCAGTTGCTGAGTTAGCCTAGACCTCAGCAAAGCTATAAAATTGATGAAGTCAAACACAATCCATTAAAAAATGGAGCTTTCCATCTAACCTTTAGTGTTGTTCTCTTTTTATCCAGTTCATACCCAAAATAATTTTTAAATTTCTAAAAGTACTTTTTATTGTTTTAAGTTAAGGGAGTTGTTTGTTGATTTTGGGAGGTATCACATTAGCCATCTCAACCTTCCCTTACGTTCATTCAACTTGTTCATTCACTCAGAAGGAATGCATTTATAAATTATATTAATAAAAAGCTACTCTTTGATCTGCCTATGATAAGCAAGGCACTTTAAATTCATTATTCTTATGCAGCAATCCTTTGAAGTAGATTCTCATTATCCTTACTTTACAGATGAGGAAACTAAAGTTAAGAAAAAACTCAAATAACTGGCTGGTAGTCACAGACACAGCTAAGAGAAGAACTTGGATAGGCACATAAGGCTGCAACCTCTGTGCATACAGAAATATGAAGCTACCTTCAGCCTCTGGAGTCCTTCAGGTAGGAAAACAAAACTCAGGAATATGATAAGTAAATAGGAAATGAGTTGAAAAAATAATACAGAGTAACAAAACATTCCAGGTCAGTAGGGAATGGGTTCTGGGTGCACACCCAACATTTATTGTATCTATAGAATGGACTCTGATAGGGCTAGCTCTGCTCAGTTTGCCAGCCAGCCTCAGCTTTTTGCTTTCTTAGGCCAGCTGGACAATGTGGGACAGGGTAACGAGTCGGTGGAAAAGCACATGACTCCCCAAACTCTTTCATACTCAAACCTCCAGCCAATGGGGAAGGGGGCACTCCAAGGAGATTCTAGCCTTTGCAGGATATAAAGAGAGTTCAATGACCTTGGCAGTCACAGTTAGAAAACATGTGTAGTTGTTTACTAGTGTGGTAAATGGGAATTTTCTAGGGGATACAGTATACACGGAATGAGAAGAGAGTGACATAACAATGGGGAAGGTGATTTCCACTCAATTGTGAAATTTAAAAACTTGGTGGGAAAGTGATAGGCAATATGGAATGATGTTTGAGAGTATTTCTCGGGAGCCAGGCTACCTGGGCTGAATTCCCAGCTTTATCACTTTTTAAAAGTGTGACCGTGGGCCAGTAATTTGTTCTTTTCTGTGCTTCAGTTTCTTCATCTGTAAAATGAATGATTATAGTACCTGCCTCATAAGATTAATGTGAAGATATATGAATTAATGTATATGCTTAGAGAAGTTTCTGGTCCATGCTAAACACAATGCAAATGTTAATATTTATTATCATTATAGTAGAAAAAAACTTTCCAATCAAACTTATCTGGTCTCCTATGCCTATTGGGTGATCCTGGGTTACCCAACCTCATTGTCCTCTTCTATAAAATAGAGTAATAGTACTATCTTGATGGGGCATTGTGAGGATTAGTGAGTTAACACTCATGAAGATACTCATCATAATATTGATCACATAGTAGTGGCTCAAAAAAATTCTCATTTCCTTCCTTTCTTTAATTTAGCATTAATGAATTGTGTGTGTATGTGTTTCGTGGTAGAAAAAGAATAGTAAACATTAAAATATGTATAATCTATAAATATATATTATAATTAAGCTATGTAAATTAAAATATATTTTATAATTTAAAAGAAAACCCTGTGGCTTTTTATAGGGATGTCATAGCACCCTGCATAAAATGGCAGCCAAGCAAGGCTGATCCTGAGGAAAACTGTAAAACATGCCAGCAGCAAGTCTATGTCCCCTTTTCTGGCCAGTGTTTTTGTCAGGTTCGACCTTGCCTTCTCTTCAGGCTATCTGGGGCCAGGGTCTTTTGGAGGAGGGAGGCTAGGGGTGAAGAAAGGAACTTGGAATGACTTGCCGAGGGTCCACAATGTTCATGGTTGCTTCAGCTCCTTCCCTTTCCCCCTGAAGCTGAGGTCAGAGGGGTCACAGTAGGGCTGAAGTGGAGGGAGAGGTTCAGGTTGGACTACTGGCCCTCTCAGAGGCCCTGGCCTGGGGTAGGGGGAGTTACCTGCATCCCTGCTCCTCAAAGGACAGCATCAGCAGCATCTAGGAGCTTGTTAGAAGTGCAGCAATCTCAGGTCTCACCCCACACCTGCTGAATCAAAATGTATTTTAACAAAATTCCCAGATTTAGATGCACATGAAAGTTTCAGAAACACTGAGCTAGAACCTGTGAAGCCTACTGGAGCCTCTTGGTCTGAAGGGATGCTGGGATTGGGACTAAATTATGCATCTCCTCTTCATTTCCTCTTCCCTTGAATCCACACTGTTTGCCTTACAAATGGAAAAGATAGTGACCTCTTATGGCAAGAGGTCACTTATGGCCCAGATGACAATTGAAACCTCGCTTTGATGGCAAGTAGAGTGGTGAGGGTGATCTATCACTCAGGCTATATATATGGACTACCCACTGTGTGTCAGGTGCCTGCTGTATGTAAGCACTGTGGGTGACACAAAGAAATAGCATGGTGCCACAGACAGCCTTCGACTGGGAGTGTCCAGGAGGTTTGGGCTCTGATCCAAACCTCACTTTTAAGTAGCTGGGTATTTCCCTCATCCTTCAGCATCTTTGTTCCCCATCTGAAAAAATATGTGGGTCATATTAGAGGACACTAAATTTTCAACCAACTCTAAAATTATGTAATTCTGATAGTCATGACCTCAAAACCTTAGTCTAATTGGGTAGACAAAATTATTTTAAATGATTACACATGAAACAGAGGGCAACCCAGAACAGGATGTGATTAATGGCTGAGTTGTGCAGAACTGGCAGAATAGGGATCAAGGACTCCTGAAAGCAGTGTGTAAAAAGGCAGTATCTGGAACCTCCCTAAATTCCTCACCTGACTCCCAGAGCTGATGTGGAGGTGGGGTGGGCAGGACTTTCACATATGGCCACTAGGTGTCGCTGTGATGATGTGAAATCCATGACTGGTAAGGACACTCCCAGGGAAATCTGCCCCTGTGGCTAAAGTGACAACACTGGCTTCCAGATCTAGAAACACAAGTTTCTGAGAGTTCCTGGCAACTCAGAGCACAGGACTGTCTTCTATCTAAGCAGGATCAGTGCATACGGTCTACCCTGCCCAGCCTGGCTCAGAGGACATAAAAGAAGTAACCAGCAATAATGTTAGTGGAGTGTGCACAAAGGACCCCACCTCCTTACACACAGACACACAAACACTTTTTGTTCATTGAGGTGTCAGGACCCCCCTTCTTACACTGAGTCTCTATTCCACATTCTGGATCCCAAGCTCCATTCCTCACTTGCCCTACAAATAGTCAGGAAGGAATTTGAACCTAAATCAGAAGCGCTACCTCCACATACCCACCCCAGGACAGTTTGTCCTGGTGGTGGATACAAGAGGCTTCAGTATAAGCCCGAGGCTCCAGCCTGGTCACTTTGTACTAGGGTGAAATGTGTCTACTCTAGAGCCACCAGCACCCCTCAACATTCTCTATATGTCATTTCCCTGGAAAGAGGGGTGTGTGTGAAGGAAACATAGCATATATTAAGACTCTTAGGTGCAAAACTCTGGGCTAGGTGTTTATATTATTGCTCATAAGTCCTCTGCACTGATTCCCACTACCCACTCTTGCTCTGCTCCTGAAACAACACAAAAATACTGAAAACCTTATGAACTCTCCTTGGGAAATAACCAGCAATTACCCTGAGGTTTCAGCGGAAGTGCACAGAACTTTCAGCCCCCACACCTTGGTCATTTTCAGTTCTGTTTCTTGACAACCATGTGACAATACGCAAGTCTTTTAACCTTTCTAGGCCTTAATTTCCACATCTGTAAATTATGGTAGTAGAAACCAATTTTTTATTTTTATATTTCTTGTTGTTTTACCTTTTTATTGAAGTATGATTTACATACCAAAAGTGCACATATCATCAGTGTATACAGCCCATTGAATTTTGGGGCTAAATATTCCAGCACCCAGACCAAGTAGAACACTGCCAGTATCCCTCTTCATGCCTTCTTCCAATCATTAACCTCCCCTCCTTTTTACCAGAATACACACTAGCCTTACTTATAAAAGCACAAATTAGTCTTTACCTCTTTTCATGCTTAATATATGTGGAATCATACAATTTGTGTACTCTTTAGTCTCTGACTTCTTTCACTAAACAGTACATTTTTAGATGTAGCAATAGTTTGTTCTTTCTTCTTACTGTGTGGTATTTCACTGTGTGAATATATAATCTGTCCACTCTACAGTTGATGGGTATTTGGGTAATTGTTGGGAGGCTATTGTAAAATAGTACTTCTCTGAACATTCTAGTATATATTCTTTTTTTTTCAATTGTTTTTATTGTAGTAAAATATATATAACATAAAATTTACCTTATTAACCATTTTAAGTGTACAGTTTAGTGGTGTTAAGTACATTCATAATGTTGTGCAACCATCATCATTATCCATCTCCATAAATCTTTTCATCTTGTAAAACAGATATTCTGTACCTACTAAACAATAATTCCTCAATCTCTCCTCCCCCGTCTCTGACAGCTACCATTCTTTCTGTCTCTATAATTTTTATTACTCTAAGTACCTCATATAAATGGTCTTAAAAGGCACAGTCTGCCAAAACTCACATAAGAACTAGACAACCTGACTAGGCCCATATCTATTAAAAAAATTGAATCAATAATTAATAAACTTCCAAAAGAAACAGCATCAGACTCAGAAGAGTTCACTGGTGAATTGTAACAAACATTTGAGGAAGAAATTATACCAATTCTCTGTAATCTTTTTCAAAGGATAGAAGCAGAGGATATATTTTCTTACTCATTGTATAAGGCCAGTGTTAGCCTAATACCAAAGCCACACAAGGACATTACAAGAAAAGAAGATAACAGCCTAATTAGTATCTCTCATGAACATAGATGCAAAAATCTTCAACCGAATATTAACAATTTAAATCCAACACTGTGGAAAAGAATAATATACTGTAACCAAGTGGGATTTATCCCAGGTAGGCCAAACTGGTTCAACATTCAGAAATTAATTAATGTGATCAATCACAACAACAAGTTAAAGAAAGAAATCACACAAGTGTATCATTAGATGCAGAAAAAGCATTTGACAAAATCAAACATTCATGAAAAGAACTGTCAGTAAACTAGAAATAGAAGGAAACATTCCCAACTTGATAAAGAATATCTACAAAAAACCTATAGCTAACATCATACTTAATGATGAGAAACTCAAAGCTTTTGTACTAAGATCAAGAACAAAGCAAGGGTGTCCCCTCTCACCCACTCTTTTTTCAACATTATACTGGAAGTCCTAGCTAATGCAATAAAACAAGAAAAATTATTTACATATATGTATTTATAAAGATTATATATACATATATAAAGATTGTGTGTGTGTGTGTGTGTGTGTGTGTGTGTGTGTGTAGAAGGAGGAAATAAAATTTTGTTCACAGATGATATGATCGTCTATATAGAAAATCTGAAAGAACTGACAAAAAAACCTCCTGGAATTAATAAGCAATTATACTAAGGTTTTAGGATACAAAGTTAATTTTCAAAACTCAATTACTTTCCTATATAATATACACCAGAAGTGAACAAGTAGAATTTGAAATTAAAAACACAATACCATTTACATTAGCACCCCCAAAAGTGGAATACTTAGGTATAAATCTAAAAAAAATCTGTACAAAAGCTAAATGAAGAAAATTATAAAGCTGATGAAAGAAATCAAAGAAGAGCTAAATAAATGGAGAAATATTCCATATTCATGGGTAAGAAGACTCAGTACCATCCAGACATCAGTTCTTTCTAACTCGATATATAGATTCAATGCAATCCTAATCAAATTCCTGCAAGCTGATTTGTTAATATTGACAAACTGATTCTAAAGTTTATACAGAGAGACAAAAGACCAATAGCTAACACAATATTGAAGGAGAAAAACAAAGTTGTTTGACGAACAGTCCAACTTCAAGACAAAATATAAAGCTACAGTAATCAAGATGGTGTGGTATTGGTAAAAGAATAAACAAATCAATTGATGGAACAGAATAGAGAGCCTAGAAATAGACTCACATAGCCAACCTTTTATAAAGATTAATTCAAAATGGATTATATACATAAATACAAAACACAAAACTATAAAACTCCTAGAAGATAACATAGAAGCAAACTTAGGTGACCTAGGGTTTGGCAATGACTTTTTAGATACCGCACAAAAGGCTTGCTTTATGAAAGAAAGAATTAATAAGCTGGATTTCATTAGATTTTTTTAAAATCTGCTCTATGAGAGACATTGTCAAGAGAATAAATAGAGAAGCCACAGACTGGGGAAAAAATAGTTGAAAAGACATATCTGATAAAGAACTGTTACCCCAAATATACTAATAATTATTAAAACTCAATTTTCAAAAATCAAACAAAAAACCTAATTAAAAAATGGGCCAAAAGCCTTAGAAGACATCTCACCAAAGATGTACAGATAACAAATAAGCATATAAAGCCATGCTCCACATCATATATCATCAGGGAAAATCAAATTAAAATAGTAACGAGATACTACCACTTCCCTATTAGAATGGCCAGATGAAAGTGGCCCAAACTATATTACAAAGCTATAGTAATCAAAACAGTATGACATTGACATAAATCAATAGTTCAGAATAGGGAGCCCAGAAATAAATCCATGCTAATGTGGGCAATTAATTTATGACAAAGGAACCAAAAATATACAATGGGGAAAGAATAGTCTCTTTGATAAATGATGTTGGGAAAACTGGACAGCCACATACAAAAGAATGAAACTGGACTACTATCTTATACCATACACAGTAATCAACTCAAAATGGATTAAAGATTTTAACAGACCTGAAACCATAAGATTCTTAGAAGAAAACGTATATGGTGAACTACTCAACGTTGGTCTTGGCAATGATTTTTTGGATTTGACACCAAAAGTAAAGGCAACAAAAGCAAAAATAAACAAGTAGGACTACACTAAACTAAAAAGCTTCTGTATAGCAAAGGAAACCACAACAAAATGAAAAGGCAACTTACAGAATGAAAGAAAATCATATATCTGATAAGAGATTAATATCTAATATATATAAAGAACTTACACAACTCAATAGAAAAAAAAATAACTATCCAATTAAAAACTGGGCCTGGGATTAGAATGGACATTTTTCCAAAGATGACATACAGATGGCCAGTGAATGCATGAAAACATGCTTAACATCACTAATCATGAGGGATATGCACATCAAAATTATAATGAGATATTATCTCACATCTGTTAAAATAACTATTACCAAAATGACAAAGAATAACAAGTTTTGGGGAGGAAGTGGAGAAAAGGGAACTTTTGTGTACTGTTGGTAGGAATGTAAATTGGTGCAGCCACTATGGAAAACAGTATGGAGTTTCCTCAAAAAATTAAAAATAGAACTACCATGTGATCCGGCAATTCTACTTCTGGGTATTTATCCAAAAGAAATAAATCACTGTCTCGAAAAGATATATGCACCCTCATATTCATTGCAGCATTATTTACAATAGTCAACACATGAAAACAACCTATGTGTCCATCTATGAATGAATAGATAAGGACAATGTGATAAATATTTATTATATATAAATATAAATATATATGGCCATCTATGTTTGAATAGGTAAAGAATATATAAATATGAATATATAAATATATAAATACATACATAAATATATACATGTCCATCTATAGATGAATAAAGAAAATATGATAAAAATATACATATATATTGAAGCCACCAAAAAAGAAGGAAATCCTGCAATTAGTGACAATGTGGGTAGACCTTGAGGACATTATTCTGAGTGAAATAAGTTAGACAGAGAAAGACAAATACTATATGATCTCACTTGTATATGGAATCTAAACTTTTTAAAAAATGAACTCATAGATACAAAAAACAGATTGGTGGTTGCCAGAGTTAGAGGGTGGGAGTGTGAGCAAAAATGGATGAAAAAAAAAAAAAGAAAGAAAAAGAAAAAGAATGGCCAACAGAACATTGACTCCAAATACTTTCAAGGATGTGGCCAGTAGGAACTCTCATTCATTATTGGCAGAAATGCAAAATGGTACAGCTACTTTGGAAGACAGTTCAGTTTGGTATTTTGTTGCAAAACTAAACATACTCTTACCATATGATCCAGCAGTCATGCTCCTTGGTATTTAACCAAAGGAGTTGAAAACTCATGTCTACATAAAAACCTGCACATGAATGTTTATAGCAGCTTTATTCATAATTGCCAAAACTTTGAAGCAACCAAAATTCCCTGTGGTCAAATGAATGGGTAAATTGGTACATTCAGACAGTGCAATATTATTCAGGCTAAAAAGAAATGAGCTATTAAGTCATGAAAAAACATGGAAGAAACTTAGATGTATATTATTTAGTGAAAGAAGCCAGTCTTAAAATTCCAACTGTAGTGCATTCTGAAAAAGGCAAAACTATGGAGATAATAAAAAGGTCAGTGATTGTCAGAAGTTTGGGGGCAGAGATGGGGTTGGGAAGGATGAATAGGTGCAGCATGGAGGATTTTTAGGGCAGTGATACTACTCTGTATGATACTATAATGGTGGCTGCATGTCATTATAAATTTGTCCAAACAAATAGAATGTACAATACCAGGAGTGAACTCTAATGTAAAGTATGGACTTTGGATGATTATGATATGTCAATGTAGGTTTATCAATTGTAACAAATGTACAACTCTAGGGATGTTGATAATAGGGGAGGTTATACATGTTTTGGGGCAAGGAGTATATGGGAAATCTAGGTACCTTCTACTCAGTTTGCTGTGAGCCTTAAACTTCTCTAAAAAATAAAGTATATTATATATATATGAATTTAATGATTAGTAGGCTTCATAGGCTTCATTGTGCCTGGATCAGGTGGGGAGCCAGCTTTTTCACTGAGAAGCTCCCAAATATCAAGATGTTGAACATTAATTTCTCCAGAAAAGAATCTTCCGATCTCCCATTGAGATGGCACGATGCCAGCTGTCAGTTTTGTGAATGAAAAAAGGAACTGGAACTGAGAATCCAGCTACTTTTTCAACCTGTTTTCATTGTCACACCTCACCCCTGCCCTTCATGGTCCTTGTGGATTTCCAAGTTTTTATCCACTTCTCAGTGTTGCACACTGAGTTTCATAACTTTCGGCTCCCTGTGGTTGATTATCTCTTTTCCACCAGCTTTCCAACTTGCAAAAAAAAAAAAAATGGTTGCAATCTCTTGCGTGATGATGCCTCCTCTCCTCTTTGTCTTTGAGTCCTTATATAATTTTCTTCTCAATAGCATAATTATCCATATTTTCACCTGCCAGAAATCAGTATGTCATTCTAAATTCCTCTAAATTCCTCTCATCCAGTTGTTAACCTAGTCTAATTGATTTTTATATTCTAAATATCTCCTGGATATATACCCACTGATACTACTTTAGATCTGGCCCTCCTCCTTGGACCACTAAAAGAGAGATTGTAATCTAAAGGGGAAAGGTCCCAAAGTGAGCATTTGCCTTTGTGTCCCAGTACTGACCAGAAACAAAGATGCCCTAAAGTAAATGTTTCTGGCTATTCTCTCAATGTCCTCTAATAGGTAAATGGTTGTTATAGCAAAATATCAGTATTTCTTGGGATAACTCATCTTTTACCTTGCATTTATCAAAGAATTTCCTGGAATGAATGTTACTTTTTACTTTCCTTCCTTCTGAAAAGAGCCTGGGTTGTGCTATTGGCAACTATTATTAAAAAATAATAAGTCTGGTGATTGGGAACCTTGGAACCCGATTATTCCTGAGAGAACTGTATCTGGTTGACCTGAAGAGCTGAGGACCTGGTCTTAGATCCATGATGACCTCAGGAAATTCTGTTGCACTAGGAAAAATACAACTATTAGCAAACACCTCTCTCCCATTCCCTCTACCACACTGACTACAGTATCACATTCTGAAACAGTATTTAATATATTTTCAGTGTTACCCAATAAATCATCAAAGGATAGGCAGCATGGTTACAATATAGGCAATCAAGAAATAACCTGGGAAAATCTCTTTAAGTTAGATTGTTGGCTTCTTTTTTAGTATGAAAATCAGTAGAGCCAAGCACATGAAAAAAAAAATGTACACACCACATTGTCTGTATATAGAGACATGAATATATAGAATTTATATTTGTATTCGTATATCTAAACGGGCTCATCATAATACACTTCTAAAAACTAAGACTCCTTTGTTTCTGCTGGTTGCCAAGGTGATTCTTGCTGGAGTAAACAGTTTTTTGCTGGTCGACTCAGAAAGAAAGAGCTTCATTAGGACACTTCAGGTCCTCTGTTAAGGAGCCCTCCCCTGTCCTGAGGTCTTTCTTCTTGCGCACTCTCTCCCCAGAACTAGGCAGAAATGCACGCTGCCAGCTGCAGAAAACTGGCTAAAGGTCTGAGGAGCTCTATGTAGAAATTCTCATTTAACACATGGAGCCCAAAAAGAAACAGGAAAAAAAATCTCAATGCTCAGCTGAATTCCAGAAGCCTACTCATTCCAATACTAACAGATGAGTAGGAGAACAGGAAAGCAAGTGTCATGATCCCACCCCTCCCATTTTCCCTGGCTCCCTCTTCTGATCATTCTTGCCTCCTCCATTTCCCCCAATTCCTACATCTGAAGCAGCTCTAATACTGAAGTCTGGAAATGCAGCATCTTTAACTTCTCAGTCTGTCAACATTATGGTCTTTGAACTAAAGACGTTACTATAATCAATAGGGGAAACAAAATTTAAAAGATGAAATTAAAGAGCTTTGGGAAAGTTCAGTTCTACTTCCCAGGAAGCCAGCAGTGCCTTAACACAGCACAGCCTACAGAGACAGGGCCTGCCTTTGAGCCCATCTGACCTGGCCTAGGTGGCCAGAACAAGAGGGTAGGCCGATAAGGCCAGCTCCTCCCATAGGCTATCCCTAGACAAAATTTTTATATCTTTAAACTCCAAATTTTTAATTTAAAAAATATATATTTTCTCTGTCTCACTCCCTAATCTAAAATGAAACAGAGGGACTTACATTTTGAGGTCTGGCTGGGGCTTGAATATGCTGTATGTTTCTTCCCAGATTATGCCAGAGGCAAAACTCAGTCTCTTTGCTGGTTTTTCCGAGAAATTCACCCATGCCAAATTTTGGTCAATTTAGTAGAATTTACTTAAGCTTTGGTGGGTTTACAAAAAGAGGATCACATCATAAAATGAGGAGCTTTTTCTCCTCTCTCTTTAGCACTTCCTACCCTCTGCTCTCCCTCTTCTGTGCCCACCACCCCACCAAATTTTCTCACTCAATTAGGCATAATAGTTTCCCTCTCTCTCTGAAACTGTGGTGCTAAGTGACATCCAGACCCTGGATGAGGGTGGGGTGGCTGGGGAAAGGCAAGAAAGGAGTTGGGCTTAGAGTCCATCCTAAACTTGCATAAATATATCCATCCAAATCTCAGGAAAATGAAGGCCTCTTCATTAACATAACTCATTTTATTTAGAGCATAGTTATAGTACAGATAGCAAAATCTTTCTCCCTGGTATTGGGAGAGGATGGATGGATGGATGGATGGATGGATGGATGGATAGATAGATAGATAGATAGATAGATAGATAGATAGATAGATAGATAGATAGATAGATAGATTGCAATAGTAGAAATTACTTTTGACTCTGAGCCCAAACAAACTAACTGCTGGAAACCTGGCCAGGTCTCTGGGGCCTCACTTATTCTCTTTGGAGACTATTACTCCTTTTTGATCAGAGCTGCTGCTCTCCATTCTGCCACCTGGTAGCTAGAGCCACCTCTACCCTACCCTTCTTTTTTTGACCACGGGCTGCCTGCTCCCCAGGCTCCTGTCTATGTAGTCCATGTATCCAGTGATATTTCCCTTAAGTGGGAAGGTCTCTGTCTCTCAATCACACTTATGGCTTTTATGGCTCTGGTCCTTAAACATGAGTCTTCCTGTTACAACTTTTGTACATTACTTGCTCTCTCAATTGCTTAATGATTTTTCTCTTTGAAGGATAGCCTTCAGTGTTGCACACAAAAATACCTCTTAATATCAGGGCCAAGTTCCACTGCTTTGACTCTCTCCTACTTCAGTGTGCATCCATGGCATTCTCTGGTGCGTATGTAGAGATGGAAGAACATAAGACTGTTAATTCTCATTTCCTGGGCATCTCCCCAACCATCTACCTCAAAGCCTCCCTTTGTTTCAGGGTTCTTTTATCTGTTGGCTCTTCATTCAAATAATATTCTTTAAAGCCCATCCTGACATTCTAGAACAGTACTATCTAATCAAAATGTATATAACTTTAAATTTTCTAATAGTCACATTAAACAAAAAAGAAGAGAAAAAAGTATAATTAATTTTAATATTATTTAACCCAATATATTAAAATACTATCATTTCAACAAATGATCAATATAAAATATTTAATGACATTTTTTTGGTTTTAGCCTTTGAAATCTAGTATGCATTTTATACTTATAGCATATCTCAATTCGGACTAGCCACATTTCAAGTGCTCCATAGCCACACATGGCTAGTTGCTGTCATATTGGACAGCATAGTCCTAGAGTTTCAAGGGTACATATGTAAATAGGCCCTTCTCATATATACAAAATATGTAGAGCTGTATCAAAGTTCAAACTTCTCAGTTGAGCTTTTAAGGCCTTCTATAATCTGTCCCACCATTCCAGCCAGGCTGGTCTCCTTGTCAGTACTCATTACCCTATGTTCATTCCTGCCTCTAATCTTGGCCTTTGCTGCTTCCCTGACCAATAACCCTCTCTATTTTCTCTTTGCTATTCTAACTCTGAGCCCAGCTAAAGATCCATCTCCTGCTGGACTATAGGAGTTCCTCCTGCTCTTTCTTCAGAGCTTCCAACAGCAACCCTTTATAGGCAGGACCATAAAATTAAAAGTTAACTTTGATTATATTGTCTTGTATTATTTGCTATTATAGAGGACACTCTTCTTTCCACTAAAATTGGGAGCCCTTTCAGAAAAATATCTGTGTTATGTATTATACTTCTCAGTCACCCATACAATTTAACCTAGCACAGAGCCCACAGTACACACTAAAAATGCTATTTAGCGGCTTAATATGCTGTTAGATGCAATTTTTATGCCATTTCATTTGTATCTTGTCTCTCCAGGTAGACTGACTCCTCCCAAACCATATATTTGTTCTTTTTATCTCCCAAATTACTTAACACAAATTTTACTGGGATTTAAATATCTAAGTTTAGCCAAATTGCAAAGTGCTTGGCAGATTATTAACTGCTTTTGCATACATAATCTCACTTGATTCTCAATACAGTACTTTGAGGTAGAACTTATTAATATCATCATCACTTTATAAATGATCAGTGTCAGGTTCAGAGATGTTGATTGATTTGCTTGAGATCACACAGCAGGGAAATGCTAAAAAGTCCAGACATCTAACTACAAACAAGAAGCCTTGCTTTCCAAATCAGTAGCTGCCACCTCTACCTCTGTCACACCCCACCCTTTCTCCCTCTAAAACAGAGTAGAACCAGGCGTTTTGTTTTGCTTGTTTTTGTAATTAATGTTCTCCAAGAGATTCTTGGACATATGGCCCTGCCATTTTAAAGAATAAGCATTTAGGAACTATTCGTCAGACAATGCTATGTAAAGGGCAGCTCCTGTCTCTGCTCCTGTAGAGAAAATTTCCAGGGCACAGTGTCCTTGTAAGGGATCTCCCCACCTGCTTTTCTTCCCTGGCCTGAAAAGAGAAAGGAGTACAAAATTTTGTAAAAATGTGTGAATGAATATTATTCAGTAATAGTTCTATCTAAATGTTGGCACTCATATTATTAATCCAAAAATCCAGTAATAATAGTTCAGAATTTTAAGCTACATGTTCCCCTTCCACCCAGAATGCCCCACACCCATTAAAAGCAGCATTATTAAAAACAGCAGCTACTGGGTGTGCTTAGAAACAACTCTTCTCGAGTAAATAACTTGGAATGTTTTTATTTTAGAATATCAAAGGGAGTCTGGACCACATTATGGCTAATTGACTACATATTTTCAAGAGCAGAAATGGAGCTATATTTTAGTTATAAGGATACAACCACATTGTCTTTAATGCTGGTTACCAGCTTTTTAAAAAGAGATGAGACAGAGAGTGAAGCTAAAAGTGAATTGCACTTAATTTCCGCCTGACTGAAATCTCATCTCTAGTTCTAGAACAAGGACGTAATGTGGAATGTAGCACATACATTTTGGCCTAATTACAGTGCTTGCAACCATGCTGCCTTGGCCCTACCTATGTGTAGATCCATTCTGATAAGAAAATGTTCTTGGGAACAATGTCCTCTCTCTCTTTTTTCTCTCTTCTCCTTGGAGGGAGGTAGAAGCAGCCTAGATCATTAGAAAACAGTGAATTCTGAAAGCTGAGCATACTTGAATGAAGAGCCATTCCTGACATTAAGAAACACTTATGACAAAGTCGATCTGACTATTTTAATGATTTGCATAGTTGTTTTTGTGCTGCATGCTAATTAGGTTTAATAAACATTATTTATTTTAGAGCCTAAGCCAAGCATTTCTGGGTTTAGCTGAAGCAGAATCTGTGAGAGGAGTGGAGAATTCCCAGTACAGAGACCCCTCTCTTGCTGCCCCGTTACTGTCCATCTATCTCAGGGGAGAGGCCACAAGTGAAGCTGCACTTAGCACCCCATTCTCTCATTTGGTCTCCTCCCTGTTTACTCTGCTGGTGAGTAAATGGCTCTACTTGGGAATTTTAAAACATCTAGGCTGTGGGTGGCCTTGATTAAATACTCTAGGAAGAAAAGGAGAGGAAAATCTTGATTATCTGGAACCCTTGGACAATGAATCTTTCTAGGCGGTGGAAATTTCCCACATAACTAAACATTTGCTCCTTAAACCCTCAACTTTTTGTTTTAAACATTTCAAATAGAAATCTGTATCAAATATATCATACTCTTCCTTGGGCTTTTAAACAATGGACAGAATTTAACATTTTCTCGATCGAGTCACAAAAATTACAACTTGTTACATTGACTTGTAATAGAAATACAATAGAAAGATGACCTCAGAGGCTGCATATAAGATGATTTATTCCAGATTTATATACATATTAGTCCTTCCAATGACTTTTTTATAGTCTTTCTGAAAACCTCCCTCTCTCTCATTGTACTTAACCATTAGTAGTTCCTTTTCCCTATTTTAAACTGCTACATTCTGGAAATTAGAATAACTAGGGTGTCTATATATGGTGTAAAGTAAAGGTAAATAGGCTCTGACAGAGGACTTAAGGGCAGCAAAGAGGACTTTCTTGTGTTCTACTGAATTTCCTCATTCATGCCAGCTTTCTCTAAGGCACTTTGTATATAGGGAGATTGTCAGGAAGCCGAATTCAGGAAAAGTGAGAGATTATTGAAGCTCCTCCAAGGAAGCTGATTTGACAACTCAGATGGAAATATGAATCTCACAGAATTTATAATAAAAATAATTTTCTGAAGACAAAAGAAATATGTGCCAATTTTAAAGCATATACACATATGCTTTACATACTTACAGTATGGAAAGGAAAGCCACTCATATTATCTCTACTACCAAATGCCTATTTATGGAAAGTACATCAATTTTTTTTCTATTGACATACTATGTTATTATGGCTTTTAAAAAAGATAATTTCAGTATTATATACTATCTATATATGATATAGGTAGTATCATATATAACTTAACCTTTCACCTTATCAGTTTATCTTGAATATCTTATGAATTTGTACATTTTTAGTTACTTCATTGCTTTTAACCACATATAGTATTCCATTAAAGAAGTGTCACAATTTATGGAATAATTTGACAACTAAGCACCTACTATATACAAATCTCTGTGCTAGGTCACACAAAAAGTGAAGAAGGCCTTGGTTCCCCAGGACCTCATATATGCAAATGAGTGATACTTGTGTACATTAGTCGGTATTAGAGCCAATGATAAAATATAGATAGTGCCATAGGTGCCTAGAAGAGGAATTCATAAGGTTAAGTCTGACAGTGAGATTGAAGAAGGCTTCTTGGAGCTGATATCTGAGCTTAATCCTGATTGTAGATATAGAAGAGAAGAAAAAAAATTGAACAAAAGCTCAGAAGTGGGAAATGCACAAAGAATTAGAAGACTGCTTTGGAGATCATGTTCCCACATGTATTCATTAAGCACTTACGTATGCTCAGAACATTGTTAATGTAGCAACCAATGAGAGTATACCTCATAGGCCTCCATTTATGAAGAGCTCAATTGACCCCAACTGCCACATTCTGAGATCCACAGACTGCTCCCAGCCAATAATAACCAAGCAGACAGGGATTCTGAAGGAGGCCTATTTCTAGAAGATACGTTGACCAATTTTGGCTCAAAGACTCCCCCACTGCCAGGCTAAACCTTCCTGGGAATAGATAGATGACTATCTATAATGCTTCTACCCATCCTCCCTTCACTGACCTTCACTCAGCATCAGATTACATTGGAGTGTCTCCAGTTTCTTTCACACGAGCTTTTCCAAGGACCGAGACTAACTCAGTGAGATGTTACTAAGAAAGAAAAATATCAAGGTGGTTTTTTTCCACAATTCTTTACATATTGAATCATCCTTAATTAAATACCCTAGTATGGCTATCTGTTCAAAGACATTGAGCAGAGAGATATTTTATAAAAAGAAAATATTTCTTAAAAAGGACATATCAACCTTCTACCTTTATGCTTTTGTGTATACAAGATTACTCAAAGAGGAGCATGCCAGAATGAAAACATGTTGGTGGCCCAGCAATAGCCCCAGTGGGTGGCAGTGGAGCACAATCTGAGCTGTGGATCTCTTGCTGACTGCTCAGGTCAGCTTCATTGACTCTGCACTTTCTTAAGCAGTATGCATTGGATACTTTCTAAGGTTCTCTGATTTTCCAAAGATCACATGGGATAGTGGAAAGAGGCTTTGGAGTCCAGCAGACCTTGGTTCAAATAGCAAGTATACCACTTTCTATGTAACTTTGAACTGGTTCTGTAACGTTTCTGAGCTGTTCTTCCCTCATCTGCAAAATGGGGCTAGCACATGGAATGTGCACAGTTACTGTAGGGATTAAAGATAAAGTATAGAGCGCTAGGCACTCTATAATTGGGAGTTATTATGTCAGTTTTATCAAAAAGTGGGGTTGAATTTAGCAGTATAAAATGAAATGAAGGAGTCAAAGTCACACTGAAGAATAATTCCGGCTAAGGACCCAATGTTCCTCTCTGCCACTGCCAACATGAGAAAACACAGTTTGGACATCAAAGTTAAATTCACCCAACAGCTTTATACTAAGGATTACACTTTTAAAATTCTTCTTAACTTTGGCTATTAGAGCCAGAATCTTCTGCAGATGTTGGTGTAGTACAGTACCTAATGGCACACAACCCTCTGCTCCATTCCATCAGGGTAGTCACAGTTTTGATTTAGTGGATCCAGATGTTTTCATGCCAGCTATTCCTCAGCACACAGAATTATAGAACTTTGTTCTTCTAATTCTCAGCAGAGGGCAATCCCAGTTTTGTGTGCATTAGTGTGCAATCTATAAGCTCCTGTGGTGGGTTAAAGATAGCTATGAATTCTTTGACACTCCTTAGAGAGGTAGGTTCTATTTCTTCTCCCCTTGATTCTGAATTGGCACAGTTGTATTAGTTAAAGATCTCAAGGAAACAAAACCAATAGGGTATATATAGAAAGAAAGAGATTTATTATAAAGACTGGCTCACATGATTTTGTAGACCAAGAAGTCTCAGTATCTGCTATCATCAACGTGGAGATCCAGGAAAAACAGTGATGTAAACTCCTTGCTAAATCTGTAGACCTCACGAGGGCCAGGAGCAATGATGGTATAAGTTCAAGTACAAGAGATGGAGAAGACCAATGCCCAACTCAAGTAGCTGGACAGAGAGCAAATTCTCCCTTCCTCTGTCTTTTTGTTCTATCAGGCCCTCAATAGATTAGATAGTACTTGCTTCCATTTGGAAGGGCAATCTGCTCTACTCAGTCCACCAGTTCAAGTGCTCATCTCATCCAGAAACACCCTCATAGACACACCCAGGCATGTTTAACCAAATATGTGGGCATCCTATGGCCCAGTCAAGTTGATAACAGTATTAACCATCAGAATACAATGAAAGAGAAGTTATGCTGGTTTAGGAATTAGCCTTTAAGAGAACAGGCAGCTTCCTCCTTGCTCTTTTGGAGCCCTGAGTAGCCACATAAAAAGCCTGACTGCCCTGTCAGTGAGACCACGTGGAAAGGTCCTGAGATTATGTGAAGAGAAGACAGCTAAGCCAACCTCCCAGCCAACACCATTCTCACTAAGGTGCTGGGAGTGTGTGAAAAGCCATTATAGACCAGCTGCAGCTGAATACCCTGAGCAATCCCAGGCAACCCAAGGTAAAGCAGAGGCATCACCCAGCTGAGAACTGCCGCATTGACAGCAACAAAATAGTGAAATATTATAAAATGGTTGTTGCTGTTCCAAGCCACAAAATTTCACAGTATTTGTTACATAGGAATAGATAACCCTGAAGAGTGTACACTTGGAACTCCTTTTGCATGGTGACCATGCAGTCCTAAGGACTTAAAATGACTTGGCACCATGAATACTTTATTAGACTCAGATTTTGAGTGTCTAAGAATTTGCTGCCTTCTCACCTTGTTAGGGCTCAAGACACACAAAGGAATGCTCCTGGGCCCAGTCTAGAAATTGATTCGTTTACTCCAACCCTAACCCCCTGACCTCTTAACCATTGTTTTAAAATGTGGAAGACTAAGATTGTAGAGAGAAAGTGAAAAAATATAGAAGAGAGAAAGTGGAAAGAAAAGGAAGGAGAGATTTTATATCAATTGGCATCTGCTCAGAAATGAATAAAATCAAGAAATGAACCAGTTCTCATCCACCCTTTGGAAATTCTGTCCATTGTTCAACACACATCCCACCTTAGAGGATGAATCAAGACAAACATTAATGACCACCAGAACTCTTTTACCCTCAGCTTCTATTTGACATCAGTTTCATTTATTCCGTCAGTCCACGAGCATTTATTGAATAATTATTATCTGTGTGAAAAACTAAAAATGGTATAGTTGAAATAGCCTACTTCATTTGCAGCTCAAAATAAGATATTTCTTTTCATAATCAAATCAATAAAATTCTGCACTCCCATTCCAAGAGCAGGAAATTTATTCTCCTCTCCTGGAGTTTCCTGCCTATGATACATTCAGGAAGCCCACGAGTGCTTACCCAGATCACTTCAAAGAAAATCCATCTGACTCCCAGAAGAAACCATCCTCTATCATCATTGCTGCAGCTATGGCTTCACTGTAGAGCTCCTGAAAACAAAGTCCATAAAAAAAAAAAATCCATCCTTAGCCAAAAGAAGTGCTACAGTGGTCAAGATCCATGGCAGAAAGAGTTGAGGTTAATGTGGTCAACTTGCCACCAAAACCAGCAGCCCAGTACTGTCCCTGTTCCATGAGGAATCACCATTGAATCTGAGATTCATTGGCAATTTAGCAATGGTTTCTGGAGTGCAGGAAGGACAAGAACATTCCTTCTTTCCAATGCCTTATCAATTTCAGATGCTTAGACACCATTGTTAGAGATCTTTAAGGAAATATTGACATACCCAAAATTTTCCCCTTCTAAAGAATACCATGGAATCTGGGCAACCAGGTCAGTTGAGGTTACAAAGTAGCCACAAGATATACCCCAAACCAGAAATCTTCCACGAGCAGTCAGATCAGGTTCCCAGAGAGCAGAGGAGGTCCCTCCCTGCTTCATTTCCAGTTCCAGTATTAACCACTTGTCTTCCCCCATGGCCTCAACAGAGAGTCAAAAATTCTCTTAACAATATATTCCCATTGTCCCTGGCCACTTCATTACTTTAAAGCATAGCCTCCCTACCTTGGAGTTGGCATACATATTACAAAAACTTGAGCAACAGTAAAGGAGAATAATACATTGAATCACAGAAGTTTAGAACTAGAACAGACTCCAAAAACTATGTACTTCAACCTTTCCATTATACCAACAAGGAAACAGGCTTGGGCTCCACCAAGCTGTGCAAAGCCAGGCACAACATTTGGTAGTTGATCTAGTTCCTCAAACCAAGCTCATTCTTCCAGATTTTCATGTAACTGCCTTGCCTCTCTTGGCCTCTGAACTAAACTGAAAGATACTTAAATAATAATTTGAAGGCTTTACTTTTTTTTCTTTGCCTAAGAAAAACAGAAACATTTCTTGTTAAGCCACGGCCAGGTCTGACAGAGCTTAGCAGCTGGAAGTGTCTTTCTAAATCTGGAAACACCACATCTCTTTTTGAAAAGTGGGAGCAACAATTTGTGCATCTTAAATATGAAGGAACATATTTCTTTGTGAGAAAAAAATAATTGCAGTGAAATTGCTGAAGACAAATATTGGGCAAAACAGTCGGCAAAGCAAGAGATACTGTTTGCCAGAACATTCAGTTTATTCATGTGCCAAAAGAGGGGGAAATAACAGAAAATGATTTACCATTTGCAAATATATTCTGTGAATTTTCCTAGAAGATGAATATATAGGAATTCATGAGTTACAGGAATTGAATGCCCAGAGTGTTTAGTAAAGAGGAGAGACTGAAATAGGGCTAAAGAGGAAAAAAAATCTTTATTCCCACCATCATCATCCAAGATCATTGATGAGCTGAGTCATATACACAAGATACTGATTTTGAAGAGATCTCAGTTCAAAGCACAGACTCCATTTATTCACATATATGAATGACATGAAGATAATGGCAATAATGACTTCCACTCCATGCTTAATTTTGAGGGTTTTAGTGTTTATTTTTGCTTTAACACAAGATTCTAGTCTGGGTGACTGGATGGTACCGTCAATCACGTAAGGAAACTTGGCAAAAGGCTAAGGAATTCCAATTTTGACCTTATGTTTCACATGTCTATGGGAGCAAAATTCTTCCAATCGATGAGTGAAATTATCCTTTGTACTTGTGTTGAGGGCAGTTCATACAAGAGTAGTATGGAGAGATGATGGCATTGCTCCTAATGAAGAAAAATCAGAGGCTTCCTGCACATGGTAGGCAGAGTCCAAAGCAGTACTGAGGCTCAGAGGAGACAGCAACAGCATCTGGCTACCAGAGCTGGGCCTCAGGCAGGAAGCAGACCAGCAGCCAGGAGGAGCCTGAGGCCTCCTGGAGCTTTTTCAGCAGATCTCCCTCAAGTCCAGGAGCTGGGATGAGGTGGGCATCAGGAAAGAGCGGTATATGTGGGACGAACTGTAAGCATCGGTGGAGGGGTCACTGGTTGAGCCTGATGTCCCCCAACATGACTATGACAGGCCCCCTTGAGGTCAAAGACTGTTCTGCTCCTCTGTAAATGGTGGGATACTTAGTAAGTATAAATGCAGTGAGTTGAATTAAAGGGCCACCTTTAGTTAATTATTCAGAATCCCATTGTAACAAATAGCTTCATGGGTTTAATGTAGATGGTCCCCAGAAAAGGAACAGTTTTATATAGTAAAAGCCTGATTGTGCGGATGACAGTGATTAACAGATACAACCTCATAGGCCCTGACAAAGGACACCCATGATTACAGATTACACAATGGAGACTCAGCAGCCTTCCAGCCTTCAGAAAGTCTTCCCTGGCCTCAGTTCCCTGCTCCCCATCCTGTGTAACCACCAGATTGTCTAAGGAGCCCATTAGAGCCTTCAGAAGCTCCCTTTCTATTCTCATGGGAAGGGGGGGGAAAGGAGCTCACTACTCTGTTAGTCCTCCATTCTGTTCTGGAGACTAGCTTAGGACCTGCCTGCCCACAGTGTACAAGTAACATAAGAACCTGGAACATTCCTGAGTGTTTACTGGAAAGGTAAGAGGAGGGTCAATTTCCCAGGATTAGTTTCTGGGTGCACCAGTTCCTAAAAGGTCATATTTAGTGATTCCTGCACTGGTTCAACTCAGTAACTACTGGGTCCACTTCATACCATCACCCTAAAAGGGGCAGGGTTGGGAATCTGTTGTATTTAGACTTCAGACATTAGGTCATTTACACTTGCCTGAGAAGAATACATTCCTGTGAAACGCATGGAAGAGATGCATAGTTTATGCTAAGGTAAGGGCTGGCACCAGCCACCTGGATGGACATAACATATATTTGCACAAAAGTTATATTTTTCTCAGAAAGATGTGTAGATAAACAGATCCTGCCCAAAGCAAAATTGTAAAACTGAGAGGTCAGTGAAATTTGCCTTGGGTGTCTCCCACCTCTCCTGTTTCCCTCTTAGTAACCATGCCCTCCTTCCTTTCCTTGCTCCTTCCTGATTGGATGCCTTCCTAAAGTGAGAGAGAAGAGGAAGAAGAAGAGGAAGAGGAGGAGGAGGGGGAGGAGGGAAGGAAGGAAGAAGGAAGGAAGGGAGGAGGAGAAGGAGAAGGAGAAAAGAAGGAAAAAAGAAGGAGGAGGAGAAAGAAGGAGGAGGAGGAGGAGGAGGGAAGTGGAAGGGGAGGAGGGAAGAAGGAAGGAAGGAAGGAAGGAAGGAAGGAAGGAAGGAAGGATGAATCTGATAACATGATTATACTTAACTGTTTCCTGTACATTATTATGGTACCTGCCCCAGATATTTGCATTTTAAAACCTTTTATCATAGAATGAAATGATTTTATAGGTCTCCCTAGGAGAGATTTTAAACCTATATCAAACAGGTAGAGATTTTTTCTGTAGAGGAAGGGAGTTTATCCTGGTTTCCAGAATTACACTGCACTGTATTAAACAAAGGCTGACTGGACCTGAATGTCAATACTTTGTTGTTAAGTTTGCTTTAGCTACATTAGGGGGAAGTTACTTCAGAAGGAACATCCTGGCCTTCTCCCTCCTCTAACCCTTACCCCATACACTCCTATTCCTCTGCTAAAGAGAATACCCAACATTTACAAGTCTCCATGAATTACTAAAATATTTTTGCATATATTATCTCATTTAATACAAGATTTCTGTGAGATAAGGATTATAATTATTCTAATTAAAACAGTAATTCTACTTAATGCTTCCTCTAGAAATGCCATTTCCTCCACTCCATGATGCTACACTCTCCAGATTTTCTTTCTCTCCATACTGCTCCTCTCAGGGACCTTGGCTGGCCCTACTTCTCCCTGCCCCTTAAATGTTGGGGTTCCCTGGACTTTTGCTACACTCTAACCCTAGCATCCTCATTCATTTAGGAATTTTAATTGCAAAATGTACATCTGGATTGTCATAGCTACTTCAGAGCCCAGCCCACTCTCTTGAGTTCCAGGCTTTTTCACCAGTTCTGCTTGGATATCTCACACGTCCTTAAAACTTCATATGTCTAAAGCAGAATTTATAATCTACCCACATTACCCACCATCACCACTGAAAAGTCTGCCCCTCGGACAGTGTGCATTGATTCCTCTGCCATCTGCTCATAGTCACTGACCAAGTCCTATCCATTATCCTACTAATGGTCTCTCACCACCACTGCCACCGTCACTTTTCTACTTAAACTGTTGTCATGCTCCCCCAAATGGGTCCCCCACATCCACTTTGTCCTTCTTTAACCCATTCTCTGTAGTGTAATCTGAGCATTTTTTTTAAACAATACAAATCTCATCGTGCCATACCTCCGCTTAAACAGTCAGTAATTGGCCTGACTGTTATTGGGAACTTGTAGATATGGATCTCTATCCTTAATGTGGCCTCTAAAACTCAGAGCAATATGGTGCCTACTCAGCTTTCCAGCCTCATCTCACCCCACTGTCCCTTTCATTGTCAACATTCCTGTCCCTCTGGCTTCCTTTTGTCCCTTTGGAAGTTCCAGGACCTTTGCACCCATTTATTCCTCTCACCTAGTTAATTCTTAATTATTCCCCAGATCTCAACTCGAAATGTCACTTCTTCAAGGAGGTCTTTCCTGATTACTTAGATAAAACTAAATTACCTTGGGATGTGCTCTGAGAGCACATAACCCTTATTACAATTAAAATGACTTATTTAATGTCTTTCTGTTTAGCTATACTATAAGCACCACAAGAGTGAATTTTTTCCCACACTCCATCTCCAGTATTCAGCACAGTGCCTAACACACAATTAATACTCGAAAAATATTTATTATGTTTAATTAAATGATTTGCTCAAGCCAGATTAGAAATGTTATTGTGAAGACTTGAACCCCAATCTATCTGGCTCAGAGCCCATTTTCCCTTACTTTCTTCTCTCGTTGTGTATCCTTCTCCCCCACTCCCATACCCACAATTCTTAAATGTCTGGGAATAGTGGTCATGTGATCATTCCTTAGTGGAGGTAAGTTTCAGTCTCTTGGTTCAGAATCTGCTTCCACAATCCTGCAGGTATTGTGGAAACAGGTGTTAAGTTACCCTATTAACAGCTGTTCAGTTACCCTACTGGTGTGGTAGAGTATGTATTGGTTTTGAAGTGTGTCTACAGATTTTTTAATACTCACTCTTTTAAAAATAGAGCTTAACTCCCCTCCCCCTTGTGTATGAACTGGACTTAGTCACTTCAAACAAATAATTCTGGCAAAAATGATCATCTATAACCTCTGGGACTAGGTCATAAAAGACACTGCAGCTTCTACTTTGCTCTCTCCTGGATCAGCAGTCCTATGGAAAGGTTCATATGGTGAGAAACCAAGGCTTCCTAAAAACAGCCAGCAAGGAACTGAGGCCTTCTGCCAACTGGGTTGTGTGAGTAAGTCATACTGAGATCAGATCTTCCAGCCCAGTCCAGACTTCAGATGACTGTAGTCATGAACAACATCTTGACTGCAACCACGGGACCCTCTGAACCACAACCACCTGGGTAGGATGCTCCCAAATTCTCAACCCACAGAAACTGTGAGATAATGTTTATTATTTTCAGCTGTTATATATTGGAATCATTTCTTATGCAGCAATAAATAACTATTACAGAGTTAAAAAGAGAGAGATGGTGGGATCAGAGTAAATAAGCAAACCATAGAAGAATGAGGGACAAGAATTTGTGTAGAAACCCTTTGTCTTTTTGTAGATGTGATTATATTATGTTGCACATAACAATGCTAAGGTGGGAAGTGGATTGCAGGGCAGAAGGGAGCCAGAGAATCCTGCTGGGCAGTGAAAAAAAAATGGGTACCTAAACATGAGCCTCAGGCAACCTGAACCCAGTAACACAAGAATGGAGATGAGAGCTATGAGCCAAATGGTGGCAAATGTAGCATCCATAACTAAGCACTGGTCCACAGAGGGATATCTAGAAGCAGGAGCCAAAACACCAATCTACTACAGAATCGGTGGCATGGCTAAGGTCACGACAGAAACAAAGGGAGTGAAAACAGAAGATTCCTTTATGGTCCTTCTGCTCCAGCTGACAGAGTTCCCACACACTCCATATCTAGAGTTTTCTACTCTCAAAGCAACTTGTGGTGACACAACACACCTTAAAGACATCTAGTACTTTCTGTGTGTGTGTGTATGTTGTGTGTGCATGCATACACATGATGACTGAATGTTTGTGCACCCCTCAAATTTATATATTGAAGCTCTAACCCCCAACATGATAGTATTTGGAACTGGGAGTTTTAGGAGGTAATTAGGTATCAATGAGGTCGTGAGGGTAGAGTCCCCAGTGATGGGATTAGTATCCTTAATAAAAAGAAAGAGACCAGAATTCTCTCTCTCCCTCTGAGCCATGTAAGAATATAGCAAGAAGGCAGCCACCTGCAAACCAGGAAGAAAGTGCTTATCAGATACCAAATCTCTCTGGCACCTTGGTCTCAAACTTCCAAGACTCTGAGAAATAAATGTTTGTAGTTTAAGTCACCTAGTTTATGGTATTTTGTTATAGCAGCTAGAGCTGACTAAGACAGTGTATGTTACTGTGATTGTGGTAAAGATGAAAGAATATCTAAAATTAGAGAAAACAATAAAAATGTTTCTGCTCAAAGAGTCCATGAATCAACAGAGGAGAAGATGGAACTTAGTAATTTGGTTAAATAGTTTGAAAGAAATATAAACTAATACTTTATCTAAATCTTTGATTGTGATAAGTTTATACTGTATCAACCTGGCTAAGTTAGAACCACTTTTTCCAGAATCTCTTTTCTTGTATGATTTCACATTAAAATTGTCTAAAAGAAAAATTTGGTGCTCACTTTGGTAGCACATATACTAAAGAAAAATTTGGACAAGATTTAGAATGCAGAAATGAAGCAGCGATACTCTGAAAGTATTTGTGTTTGGATGCAATGAGATGCAGAGGTGCTGATATGTTCTAGCTTAGGCTGGCTCTCTTCACTTTGTGTGTCACTCTTCTTCCCAGCTGCTGACCCTGCTAACCAACAGTAGCCCCAGGCCCACCATCAAATGCAAAGGCAATAGCTTATTATAGAGTTCTCCACCAGCTCTCCACAGTCCACTCCAGCAGCTGCATTTGCATGGCTTCTCAAATTTCCTAGCAGGCTGTAACTTTTCTATTTATGCCAATGTGCCAGGAGGGTAGTGATTTTTCTAATCCTCCAACTCCCCAAATCTCCTCACAATTGTGAAAGATCTTATTCCTACAATAAATTCTTTACTCCAAAATACTCAAAGTGGTCTGCTTCCCTGATTGATCTCTGATAGCCTGATACACTTGTATACTGATTATACTTAATTGCCATACCGTAAAATAACTAATATATATTTAATAGGTGTAAAATCAATTTTTTATGTCATTTTTCACTGGGAACAGTAAATTCTGTAGAGATATGCTTAATATTTAGAGCTTGCTACTCTTAATATGGTCATTTGAAGAGAACTTTACAAAATTAGAGGGAACATTTGAATAAACACTGAGACATTGGCAGGTATCAGTAATAGAGAGACAATGGAAATTTTCATTTATAAGAATGGCGCAATCAGACTTTTAATTTCATCATTCTGGTTGCAATGTGAAAAATAAATTGTAGGGAGGTTAAAAGAGTAAGGGGGGACCAATTAGTAGGTTACTGCACTTATCTAAGTAAGAAGTGATAGTAAGTTAGACTTAGATGATGCCAGCGAAGACAGAGTGAGGAATCTTTGTCTGCCAGGAGAAGGCAATCAGGGCATGGATAACCATTTCAAAGGGAGCAAATGTATCTCTGAAGCACCATCATAGAATGATTGGGGCATTAAACTTTCCAAATCCTCTCCATTCACTTGTGGAAATACCAAATGGCTTAAATGTTAAATTTTTTTTGCTAGCACTACTTAATTTGTTTTTGTTTAACAACACTTATATAGTCCTTACTACCTAGCCACTTTTCTAAATGCTTTTTAAAGGTTGAATCACTTAATACTTAGAAAAGTCACTCGTATTTTTCCTGGTGTCTTCAGATGGCAGCAAAAAATTTCACTATCATTGCTGTTGCTGCTTCTATTCCAGATGTTGGTCTGGATCATGGAGTTTGCTTTTATTCCTGTGGTTGCTGTTACTGTCTCTGACATGGGAAGGTATGTCAGTTGGGTTTCATGGTTGCAATAGAAATGGACTCAGGTTATTTTAAGCAGGAAATTAATTTTCTATAGAATATCAGGTACCACCATCCACCCTTTTGAGTATCCAATATCCACATGCACCCCTATCTCCACACTTACACACACAAACACACACACACACACATACACACACAAACACACACACACACACACACACACACACACACACACAAACCCTACTAAATATAATACACTTCTTCTTCATAATAACCAAAAATATACTCACTTCCTCTCTGAAAGGAGAGGATCCAAAGTTTCAACAGACACTTCATACAGATTTCTAGGTGATGTCCATTTCTTCTTTAGTTCAATACAATCCTATATTGATAGTCTACAACATATGGACTAAAAGTTGAACAGCATGACCACACCAATATAGAACAGTGGGGGGAAGAGGGAAGAAAGAACAGGAGCTTTGTTTTATACACAACAAGTAAGAAATTATGGATAAAGACTACAGTGTTTTATAACATTTTTTTAAGTTTATAACTTTTTTTAAAACCAGGATCTAATCATGTTTGTTAATTGCATTTGATCATTAGTAGAGCACTGCATTTTCAGGGGATTCATCTCCCACATTTTGGCATGCATATATATCTAGAGTACTGCTACTTCTGAATCTGTAGTTGATTGAATTTCCCAAATATGAATTTCCCAAATATGCCCACACTTTATATTTATCCCATCTCACAAGATCTTCTTACAATGTGATTGTCACTGCCCCTACTAAGGTAGGATCTGTGTTCTTTCCCTTTAATCTGAGTGGGATCATGTGACTATTCCAACCAAAGAAGTACAGCAAAGTGATGCTAAGTTACTTCTAAGACTAAATCATTAAAAGGATGCAACTTTTCTTCCTCTCTCTCTCTGTCTTACCGCCCCACTTCAAGCTTATCCTTTGAACCTAGCTAGCTAACATCCAGTATCAATTGCCAGACATATGAGCGAAGAAGCCAGCTCCAGCCTTAGAATCTTCCAGCTCAGACCTCATCATCAGGGTACAGAGGTAAACCTTCCCTACTCTCTCCTATTTGAATTTTTTGATTCACAAAAACCATGATAAAAAAATACTTTTTTAACTTGAGGGTAATATGATTTGCAATAATAGTTAACTAATACACAGTCTTATAAGCATAATGTCACCAATAGAGCAAACCAGGGTGATGTCCTGTGGTATAATGAGATGGTCAATGGTAAATATAGCAAATACGGTAGAGTAGCAAAAAGGTGATGTACAGCTGATATAGGATATAAAGTTATCCTTGCCAAGTGAAAACAACCCATCTCAGGTGTTCATATTTATTGGACAAGAGGGGAAATAAAAATCTTTACTAGGTTATTAGCTCTTTTCCAGGTATCAGTGGTATTGATTTGCTCCATTAAGGGCACTGCATTTTTAATTAATTAATTAATTAATTAATTAATTAATTTTAATTGCCAGAATTATTTACTTTATTTTTCCCATCACCAAAATTAAGTGGGTGAATTCAATTAAGTTGTTTCCTCAAAGTAGTAATGATAGTTTATATTAACATGGCTGTTTACAGGTATTAGTTCAGTTAATCCCTTCGATCACTCTTTTTTTTTACATTTTATTTATTGATTTATTTTTAACATTTTATTTCTTTTTCCCCCTCCCTGCTTCTCTGTTCCATTGTTCATGTCCATGAGTCTCTGTTTGTTAGGATACTATATTTTGAGCAAAAGTTGCAGTTGGAAATACCACCTGATTAAGTTTATGGTAATCCACTTTCATACTCCAAGACCTGTCCATCTTTACTGAAATAGAAATGTAGTAGGAATTCACACATTTGTATCTTTCACATCTTTGATGATATTACTGATTTATAAAATTTCCTTCAGAAATTTAGTCATCCATCTAGTCAATAAATATTTATTGAGCACCTATTATGTGTCAGTTGTTGTTCTAGGCACTGAGGATTGACCAATGAATGGGACAGGCAAAATATCAACCCTCAAGGAAATTACTTTCTAGGGAAGAAAAGAGACCACGTACAAACAAACAATTGTACAATATATTGCTGGGTAGTGACAGGTGTCATGAGGTAATATTGCTTTTCAGTAAGTATTTTACTAATGAGACGGTGCTCTAAGAGCTTACACTTAATTTTTTCTATTATCATAGCCCATACTCCCTAAGTCAAGGAGGTAATGTGAGGATTCTTCCAGTTGCTTAGGTTGTCTTATTCTATCTGTGGCCTTAGGTAATGGGTAAATAACCATGGGAAGAGAGTCTGGGATCCCACAGGTACTAATATGAGGTGCAGTGGGTCAAAATTCCATTTAATACCTGTTCCTCATAAGTCTCAATACTATCGTGGTTCTAGGTTCCAGGAAATTAGTGTAAATCCAGGATTGGTGTTGAAGAACCCTTGAATGTTTTGAGTGTTTCCCTTTCTCTTGATCACGTTTACCAGCTAAGTGGTTTCAGATCTGTGAGGAAATAAAAGAAGGAAGATTCACAGTTTGTTAATGTAACATTAATATAACATTGTAACATGGATATAAATACCCTAAAGCATATCTGACCACATCTTCACTTTAGAAGGTCGGCATTGTGTATTCATCCAGGTCTAGAAATTGGGGGAGTTGCTGTGGCTCACCTTGGGAGTAATGCAAGCCAAACTCTTATTCATCAGACCTATCTTTTTAAAAATGGCAAATCAGGTAGGGCTTTAGCAGCCTGCATATCTCTTTCAATCCCAGGAATCCCATAAACAATTACCAACAACAAAGATCTCTATATCTCAGATCATTCTGATTACTATGTGGCCAGTGACCTATTCAGAAACCACAGTCAACTTTGCCTCTGGCAATTAAGTCTAGGACTTGGGCTATGTCTCCCTTTGCATTCTTCCATCCCCATTCTTAGTTGGCTTAAACCTCAAGCCTTACCTTTTATACTAATTCTGTTAACTAGAGGTGATTAACCTGATCAAGGACAGAAGTCAGAATCTACTAATGTCATTACAAAGAGCTGCAATAATGTTATTAAAAAGCTTTCCCCCATTCCTCATCAAATGTACATGCAAAGAACACTTTGTAACCCTTAATTACTTTAGCAATATGACTTTTTCTCTATTTGCTTTGAACTTATGTCAAGGTCTTCAACTGAAGTTCTAAAAAGCTATCTGGAACATTTTTTGATAATCTTTTCTGAATAGAAAGGAGTTTAGAGACCTTTCTAAATTCTTGCAAATACCATTCTCATTTTATTACCTGAGTGAATGTGCCTGGGGTGAACTCCCCTAATTAAGAAGTTACCAAGCAGATCCTCCAGAGCACATCTTCCTACAGCAGGTCTCCATTTTTCAGAAAGATACTCATCATTCCTGCCTCGTCTTTAGAATATGTTCATTATTGGTCTTTCCTGAAGAAACATCTTACTCAGCATTTATTGCTTCTTTCCATTTCAGTGGTAGGGAGAAGTACTAGCTGTATGAAAGGAGAGATCAATAATTTCTGGCACTTAATGTATAGTACACTTGAGAAGGAGCTCGAGATTTAGAGGAATGAGCCAACTTGGGGTTAATAACTGTGGAGTCAAAAGTGATTTCATCAGATGCCATTTGAATTTCTAATTCCATCCCTTTGCTTCTTCCCTGCTTCTCCATTCTCAAATGGCAGGCTGAAAGAATCCCCAGAGCATTCTATCTCCTCAGACCTGTAAAACATCACTCAGAAGAAGCATCACTCAGCCTCCCATAACAATTCTTTCCACTTGGAAAAGAGAAGGATAGCTTCAATATGGATTTGAACCTTTCTCCAACATTTCCAAAACTTATATTTCTTTTGTGGCTTACTTTCTGTTTTGCACTCTTTTTTGCCTCTACTCTTGCTTAGGGTTGCTCCTGCCCCTCAATTCATTGTCCCTCACCAAGATGATTTACTAAGAGGTGCTCTGGAAAGATGCATGAAAGAGAATGAGTTCTGGAGTTATACCTGGATTCAAATCCTGACTCTGCAGTCGCTGGTTATATAACTTTGGCCACATCCTTTAGCCTTGTGAACACCAATTTCCTCATCTTAAAATGAAGTGAATCAATCCTACTTCACAGAGTTATTATCAGAATTAGAGAAAATATATGTAAAATACCTAGTCAGATTCTTGGCACATGACAGGTAATATATAAATAAATATGCCAGAACCATATTAGTATATATTATTAATGTACATTATTAATAATAATATTTGAATTATTTTTCTATTTTTCCCAATAATAATGTAAAAATGTTTTGAGCCTTTATTATATAGGCACACTTCTAAACTCTCTACATGTGTTAATTTATTTAATTCTCTCAACAACTCTATTAGCTAGGCATTATTACTGAGCCAGTATTGCAGTGGAGAACAGAGTCTAATTAACTTACTTAAGGTCACATGCTGGTGTTACAGCGTGCACCCGGACAAGATGACCTCAGAGCCGAATTAGAACCAAAAAGAAAACTTTATTACGAATTCGAATCTGGGCTCAAGCCTCCACTGACGCAGCAGCGAGAACAAGAGCCCCGATCCTTAGCATGGGGTTCCTTATATTAGGTTTATGGCGGGCTAACTTTACACGTGCGGATCAGGTTGCAGTTCCTTATTGGCTAACCATATGGCCTGATTATGGCCTGACCTTTAAGCAAGCAAACAGGATGTCTGGGCGGAGAATTCCAGCCCTTGGTCAGAGGGGATTGCAGTCTACCTTGCTGGGGGAAGTTAAAATTTTCCATTCCGCCATCTTAGATCTTACATCACCATCTTAAATACATAAGTTCTCATGACCAGTTACACTGGGAAGTGATGGAGCCAGGATTTGAATATAGACAGTCTGGCTCAAACCTAGCATCCTTTAGAGGCCAAACAAGAATGCTGACTCTAAAAGTAAATTTAGAAAATCTATAAGAAAAATATTTTTTTTATTTTTCCAGTTTCTTCATTTATACTTTATATTTATTGAAAAGAAAGGTATTTATATGTACAAGAAAACTCAGCAGAATCTATAGAGATAAGCTGAATTTATTCTTAGTCATGAGGTTCATCTCCTTGTCCCTGGTGTAAGATACTTTCATCTACAGGTAATAGAAAATTACCTCAGACTGGTACTAAAGGAAGTATTTTGGCTCACTGAATCACAAGTCCAAAGATAAGACAAGCTTTAAGACTACAGATTCTTTCTACTTTTCTGGCTTGCTGTCTTCTGTAAGCTTCATCCAGAAGCTGGCTTGCCTCATGATCCTGCAGTGATTGAAACTGCATGATTCTACATTCCCATCTAGTGGGAAAGGAAAAGGCTCCAGTGCTCTCCCAGAAGAGTAAAGAACAGCTTTCCTGTACACTACACTCCCACACATCTCATAGCCCATTAGCATGCCCATTCTCAAACCTGTTACTGTCAAAGAGATGGAATTACCCTTAAGCCAGTCAAGCCCATCCTTTATACTTGGGGGTGTGGTCATCTTCCCAAGGCACATGGGTGTGTGGGGAACAGAGAAACAGGAACAAAATTGTGATTCTCTTAGGAAGGAGGGATGGGCAGGGAATAGTAATGGACAGACAACCAGCATATTCAGCATACTCCCAAAGCTACGTTATTTGTTTCCCAGGTATTTTCCTATTTTTCTTGGTTCTGATTTTATCTTTACTACACTGGGTATAAATACTAACAGCTACTTCTCGTGAAGTGAGCTTACATGAGACTCGATATATGAAAGAATGTTTAACATCACATAAATATGAGTTGTAATTATTATTGTTGTGCTGCTGTTATACTGGGGATTTACTATTCAAAGTATTTTGTGTGGTTAGGAGCAGGGCCAGAACAGCAGGAGGCCATGTACCTACTCCTTTTCATTTATTCCTACCTCCTGGAACCAACTTTCTCCCACTGCTAGACACCCTACACTGCCTAAAGCAACATCTTTCTGGTATTCTACTCTGGCTCATTCTGACATCCAGAACTTTGGATTCCCAAACTACTTCCCCCTTGCAACTATCCCACCATCAAATCTCATTTTCTAGCACAGTTACTCCAAGCTGAACTCTAGTCACCCTTTGCCTTTCACTAGTTGTGTGATTTAGGGAAAATCAGTTCACCTCTCTGGACTCTACTTCCCTTGGACTAATTACCCTCTAAGGCACCTTCAAGTTTTAACTTTTTATAATGCTGTAAATTTCAGGCAGCAAGGCAAAGAGTAAAGAATTTTAGGCAAGTGGAGAAAGGGATTTGGGGTCAAGAGATTTTAAGCAATCAAGTGGCCAGTTAGCAAGGCTACCCTGATTTTTTGCTTCAAAGACAAGACACACACACACACACACACACACACACACACACACACACGACACTGAGAGCATGATAACAACTAATAATGAATATCACAACAGGAACGAGGACATCTAATAAAACAGAGATGGCCCAATTACAGGAAGACCTGAGAGATAAAGTGTAGGGAGTGAAGTAGCAAGACCAGAACCTTAAATACATCCAAATTTGGCAGAGCTGAGAATTCCACTGAGAGTGTAGAATTATCACTACTGTGGGCATTGTTTTTACAGACCTGTGTGAACCAAAATCCAAAGGGATTTCTAAAGATATCATTCTGAACTTCCAACCACAGGAACACATCTACTACTAGGTCTGACCTTGTTTTACATTTTTTTCCTTCCTAGTTTTATCTGGGCCTCAAAACCAGAAAGGCCAAAATCCAACAAGAAAATCTGTTTCTGTTATATTCCGTTGGCTGCTTAGGAGAGCTCTCTTGGCAGGCTTTCTGGTGATTTGTCCAAGCCTGGGGCCTCTCTTCCCTGGAGTTTCAATCACCTTGTTCAGAGGAGGAGAAGACCTAAGCATCACTATTAAGTGCATGAGAGGCACTTTTCTTTTTCTTCACCTGGAGTCCTTCAGTTCTTTCTTTCTCTCTTTGTTCCCCAAAGAGACAAGACAACCTGCACATAGTCAGACACAGCATAATAATTATTATAATGATAAGAACATCAAGAGCTACCATTTATTGCCTGCATACTATTGCTCAGGCATGAAACTAAGGACTTTATATATTATCTCAATTACTAATTAAGTAGTAATGGCAAATAGTAATATGGTATAAAACCATTAAAAGGAGGTAAAAATGGATATTTCATTTTGATTAATGTATAGTTCATCAAGAAGCTATACCAGTCATGAAGTTTTATGCACCCAACAGTATAGTTTCAAAAATTTATAAAGCAAAAATGCTAGAAATACAAGGAGAAATTGACAGGACCACTAATTATATTAGATTTTAACATAATTTTCTGAAATAGATCAAATAAGCAAAATTAACTAAGTATATCAAGAATTTATATAGAATACTAACAAGTTATATAAAACTTTGCATTCAACAGAGATTATACATTGTTCTAAAACATGTGGAAACAGTTACAACAATTGACCAGGTATTAGGTCATAAAGAAAATTTTTACAAACTCCAAAAAACAGTACTCATACAAGCACTTTGAATGATCAAAATGCAATAAGACTTAGAAATTAACAACAGAATAACAAAAATAATAATAACAAATCTGCATACTTGAAAATTGTAAACACCTTTATAAATGATTATTGGCTATATCAGTCAGGGTTTAGTCAGAGAGGTTGATCCCCTAGTAAATGTCTATATATATAAATTTATTGTCCATATATACAGAATATATGGATTGGTTATCCACATATACAGAGATTTGACCTTATGCAGTTGTTTGAGCTGGTTAAATCGTATCTGTAAGGCTGTTGTCTTGCCATTGCATCTGATTCTAAAACTTGAAGTCCTCAGGGCAGGCAGTCAGAATATAAAGTGAGAAGAGAAAGAACAAGTTAGAACCCACAAGCACAAGCTGGAGCATATAAGGACAGACTAAAATCTATGACAGTTTTTGCCTCTGATCTCAGTCATGCAGAAGCCTGGGCTCTTTACCACAAAGCTACACACACACACACACACACACACACACACACACACACACGCATACACACATACACACACACAGACACATTGAGTGCATGTTAGCAATAAATAGTGAATATTACAACAGGAACGAAGACGTCTAATAACTCCTCTAAATGAGGAGTCAGAGAAGCTGAAAGAGGGTCCAGGAGAAGATGGAGCAGTTCCAGTCTTGGCCACTGTCCCACACCAACTAGGAGAACCAGCAGAAAATGTATGTGAGCTACAAAATATCTATTGCTTCACTTATACTCTCCAGATTCCCCCTGAGAATCTTTCTTGTGGTCCAGCCTAACTGGAAACATATAGGAAAAGGAATTCTGGGAAATGTAGTTTGGTCTAACCAAGGTTACACCTTATAAAGCCACCATAATTCATCTCTAGTCAACTTGGCACCCATGCATATCTCCATTTTTAATCTCCAGATAAGGATATTAACAAAGCTGTGCTTCTGCTTAACATAAAACAACTATCCCCATATGACCAGCAACATGCTAACCCAGGGCTCAAACAATTTTTTCTTTAAGGGCCAGATAACAAATACTTTAGGTTTTGCAGGCCGCATGGTTTCAGTTGCAACTATTCAGTGCTAGCATTGTAGCATGAAAGCAGCCATAGACAATATGCAACAGAATGAATGTGGCTCTGTTTAAATAAAACATTATTTATGAAAACAGATAGCCAGCCCTTGGGCCATAGTTTGCTAACCCCTATGTTAATCTTTTCACCAAAGGAGGACAAAAAATCCTCTTTTTGATTTGAGTGATCTTTATTCTCCCAAGTCACATGTCACCTTTTGATATCCTCTAGCTTAAATGTTGAGATATAATGTTATTTATACTTAGCACATATCATATTAGATAAGAAAATGAAAGAGAAGGAAAACAAAAATATTTAGTTAATAGATATGCAAACATATGTATAAAAAATAAAGAAAGAATACTCATAACTATTATACTTTTCTTTTCTGCCACTGGTCACAGTTCCTTGTCTGGTTCCAAATCTTATTCCCTGAAGGGTCCAAGCCACTAGCAGTCCTATCTGAATTGGAGGTTGTAGTTTTCCACTGACTTAATAATCACAGAGTATCGGTGAACTAAAAGTTACCCAGAACAGTGGTCCCCACCTTTTAGGCACAAGAGATCAGTATTCCTATAAGAATTTAATGCCTAATGATCTGAGGTGGAGCTGAGGCTAGTGCTGGAGAGCGGCTGCAAATACAGATGAAACTTTGCTCCCTTTCCCACTGTTCACCTCCTGCTGTGCAGTCCAGTTCCCTGACAGTCCATGGATCCATACCAGTCTGTGGCCTGGGAATTGGGGATCCCTGCCCTGGATGATCTCTTGCATTTCAGACATTGTGTGGTAACAATTCAATTTCCCTTTGTTAGTCAACTGGTCAGTTATTACAACCAGTATAGTAAATCCTTTCTTTACCTGTTGATTCAGTGGCCTTAGGAGACCAAAGTGGCCAAGTGGCAGTCACAACTTCCAGTTCAATGGAATCATTGTTGTGTCCACTGGTAAAAGCATTCTTCCTTTTGGAATTAAGACTTCTAGTGTAGCAGAGCTTAAAGGTGCAAGGATGGGAAACAAAAATTTTAGTAATGGATCACAAGGAGTAATAATAAGAGCTAAGAGAAACAACTTCCATTTCTACCTGCTTGATTGTTAAACTTGTGAATCCTGCTATGGGAGAAACAACAATATAACAAATATTGATTTTAGAGCAATTTATCACAATCTGGAGGACCTTGGTCCACCTCCACAAGGTGTTGCCATCTGACATCATAAATGAATGAGCCTTCAAAAAATGATTACATCATTCTGTTACATCAGTTGCTTCAGTATTATGGGTAACAGTGAATTCCATAAGCATAGGTCCATTGCCTCACTCCATTTGTTGTGAAGTGAGTTCCTTGGTCAAGAGTGATTCTATGTAGAATACCAAGTGTTTGGATAAAGTATGTATTCAGTTCACAAATGGTAGTTTTGGCAGAAGCATTGCAAGCAGACAAGCAGTAAAGGCAAATCCATATCTAATAGGTGTGATTGAGAGAAGAAAATGTAGCAGGAGTAAGGGGCATGGACATCTGGGTTACTTCCTCTTGTAATTTAATTGTGCCTTTAAGACCTGCTTAAGTTTAGTCTTATAGATACCACTTCCTTTTAATGAAGGAATACTGCCGTACATGCCCAACTTTATGGTTTAGTGGGTCAGACAATACCCACTTCACAATGAGCAGCTTAGGTCTTATGATAATTTGGTAGTTCAAGGTCAAGTGTTGTCTCTACAAAGCAAAAAGTTGTTTCCAAAAAGAAAATAGTTATTCACAGAAGATGGTATGGCTTTGCTAAAAAATTCTAAGGGTCTGTGCTATGATTCACCTAAGGGATAGGTGACTGACAAAGGCTCCAAACAACATTCCTATCTATTCACCACTAACACTTCAAGTACCATCATATTTTCTGAGTCATATGGCCCAGTTAGCAAAACAGCTTGCGTATAGCAGCTTGACCTGTTGCAGAGCCTACTCTTATTCTGGGATTCAGTCCAAACAGGCAGCTTTTCAGGTCACTCAGTAAATGGGTAAAAGAAGCATGCCCAAATGAGATAGATATATGTTGCCTCCAAAATCCAAAGAGGCCCAGTAGTCATTGTGCCTCTTTCTTAATGATAGGAAAAGCCAGGATGCAGCAACTTGCCCTTCATCTTAGAAGATCTTTTCATATCCCAGATAATTGGACCTTTACAACTTTCATCAAAGTGGCAGGTCCTTGAATTTCTGTGGAATTTCCTTCCCACTCTCTGGCACACAAATGTCTTATGGATGTGTCTAGAGTCATTGCTACTTTCTGCTCACTGTATCCAATAAGCATAATACCAGCAGTGTAATGGACCGATGTGATATCCTATAGAAAAGCAGAACAATCAGGTTCTTGCAGACTAGATATAGTGAGGATGTCTTGCATAGTGAGGGTGTCTTACTGTCTTGCCAGATGAAGCCATCTGCTTCTGATCGTCTTTACTAACAGGTACAAAGATAAAAGCATTTTCCAGATTAGTAGCTACAAGCCAGAAATTGTTGATTTGCTCCAGCAACAAATCATATCTGGAAAAGCAACTATAACTGAAGTCACCTCCTAGTTTAGTTTATGATAGTCTAATGTCATTTCAGTTGAATCACAACTCCTGTATCTTTCAAGTCCTTTCAGGTGACACTAATCTCTGCAATTTCTCTAAGAATGCGGTATTGCTTTTTGTTTACTGTTTTTCTAGATAGTCACAGTTCTGGTGGCTTCCACTTGGTCTTTCCTGCCATAATAGCCTGCATTTCATCTATCAGAGAACCGCTGTGGGGATTCTGCCAGTTGAATGTGTCTTTTCTAATTATGTATTCTGGAACTGGGAAAATAACCACAGGGTGGGTTTAGGAACACACTGGGCCCACTGTCAGATGGACCTGAGCCATGTATTAGATGTATATTACTGCATAACAACTCATTCTAAAATTCAGAAGCTGAAAACAACAAATATTCATCAACTCACAGTTTCTCTGGGTCAGGAATCTGGGTTTAGCTGGGTGCCTCTCGCTTAAGATCTCTCATGAGATTGAAGCCAAGCTGTTGTCTGGGTCTAAAGTCATCTCAAGGTTTGACTGAAGATGAAGGATCCACTCCCCAGCTCACTGGCCTGGTTGTTGGCATGCTTCAATTTCTCTGGGTTCTTGAACTGAAGGCCTCAGTTCCTCACCATCCCATGTGGGCATTTCCATAGTCATTTTATTACCTAAGGAAGGAAGTGATATCTCATTATTTCTGCTGTGTTGTAGACATTAGAAGGAAGTCACTAGGTCCATCCCACACTCAAGTAAAGGGATTACACAAAGGTGTGAATACCAAGAAATAGGGATCATTTGGGACTAGATGTGAGGCTGCCAACTACACTGAGATATTTGAAATGAAAAGGAATATAAAATGAAAATGAACGATTTAGAAATATACATTAAGAGCCAAAATAGCAAAATTCATGAGGCCTTCACACAACACATACTATTTTACAGATTGGAAACTCAGGACATAGAGTGGTTAAATATATTTGCCTAGGGTCATTTAGTTAATGGTAACACTAACACTCAAATCTCAGTCTAATTCCAAAATCTCATTCTGACTCTGACCTCCCCTCCAAAATGTCCTTGAATGAGGTCATTTATTCCAGATGACTTCTGCTTCCTTTTTTCTCTTTTTCTCTTCCAACTTTTTTCTTCATGTCTCTTCCATCAAAGAGAAAGGCTTTTCATGGACTGGCATTTTTACCTTATTGGACCAATTACAAAACACATTCAAACATGTGGTTTTATTTTTTCAGAGAAGAAATCATTTTAAATGATAACCTATGGTCTATCACACTGAACTGTCTCTTCCTCTCTGAAGATTTTACATCTTTCCTGTACCCTTTGCCTTCTGAGCAGGATCTGGTGACATTGATACCACAATTTAAGCACATTTGTTCCTTAGCAACAACAGCACAGTACATCAGGTTTCAGAGCTGCACAAAACGACCCCTCTAAAAGGGCTAGAGTCACTTTCAAAACAATAAATCTAAAGTTTAAAATATTACTTGGTTTAATTACACACCCCCATCCCCACCTACTCCTTCCACTTCCCTTTCTCTCCTTCCTGGGTGCCCAATAATTGAGATTATAGCAGTAATTTCTGTAGTCTGGGAAAATGCCAAGGTCACACTTGGGAGTACCTGGCTGACCAAAGGACAATTTCAGTTCCCACGGCCCACCTACAGATAGGAAGCAACTTGACCGTTTAGAATGATTATTTTCTTCATGTAGCTGAAATAAGTCACAGACCACAAATTAAGGATTGAAAGAAATTAACTTTATTTTTTAACAACTGAACAATATTTACTTTATGAGCCTCATTCCACATACAGTAAAATCTTAGTGCATCAAATCAGAGGCTCATCCTTAGGGTTGACTTGAAGTCCATGATTGGGGTGAAGAACATGGGAGAAGGGGACTCTGGCCTGTATCTATTGAGATGTCCAACATTCCGTTGGTCTCCAGTCTTAACGCCATTCTTAGCCCCTTGGACCAGACCACAGACCCCTCCAAGCTGGCTCTATCATAGACATACAGGAAATACTCAATTGCACATTTGTCTCTTCTGGACAGGAAAATCCTACAAGTCTTGTGACCTTCCTAGAAGCAGGGTACAACCTTCTTCTTCTAAATAGCTATACTTATCTGGGGAAGGTTCCACTTCCTTCATTGCCTGCAGGAATTGGCCTTCAGTGTGAGCCACAGGACCCCTGCTCAGGAACCAAATGTTTCCCTTCCTCTCAGATGCTCCTTAACTTCCTCCCCCAGTTCTGTAGACTTGATCTAATTGCAGGTGGAAAGGAGAGTGGGGGAGAGAACTGGCTTTGATTAACAAAATATTAACTCTTTTCTTCATTTTCCTGGACCTAAGCTTTTAAAACTCATAGGCAATATTTCACTCTTGTTCTCTGGTTTTTCTGTAACAACTTTCCCTAAGGCAATTTACATCTTAAGAATGGGGGAAGAACCATAAGATAAAAGAATTATAGGATAACACATATCAATTAATATCAAAATATTACTTCTCTAAAATTAAATACATTTTTCTGCCCTACATGATCTGTGTAATTTCTCTTATTATTTATTTATTTACTTTTAATCAGGGTTACCCCACTCCCCACAAAAATAAATGGGTACTTGTCTTACTTTGTATAACCAAAAGAATTCACTAAGTGGTCCCACCTAAAATAAAGAGAGTGGTACCTAGGACAAATATTAGCTTCTGGAATTGTAGAATGAAGAAATGCTGGTAACTTTATTTTTCTCTATCCTCCTGCCCTCCTACCCTTTGGCAACTATCTACTTCTTCTCTTTATTTAAGGATTTGTTTCTGTTTTTTTTTTTATTCATTAGTTTTGTTTTGTTTAGTTTAGATTGCACATAAAAGTGAAATCATAGTCTTTCTCTAACTTATTTCACTTCATACAATACTGGGTCCATCCATGTTGCAATGGCAAGATTTCATTCTTTTTTATGGCTGAGTAATATTCCATTGTGTGTATAGTGGCCAAACCAATTTAAAGTCCCAACAGTGTACAAGGGTTCCCTTTTCTCCATGTCCTCACCAGCACTTGGTATTTGTTGATTTTTTTTTTATAGCCATTCTGACAGGAGTGAGTGTTATGTCCTTGTGGTTTTAATTTACATTTTCCTGATGATTAGTGATGTTGAGCATCTTTTTATATGTCTGTTGGCCATCTATATGTTCTCTTTGGAGAAATGTCTATTCAAGTCATCTGCCCATTGTTTAATTGGTGTTTGATTTTTTTGGTGTTATGTTTTATGAGTTCCTTATATATTTTCCATATTAACTCCTTATCAGATGTATCATTGGCAAATATTTTTTCCCATTCAGTAGGTTGTCTTTTCATTTTGCTGATGGTTTCCTTTGCTGTGCAAAAACTTTTTAGTTTGATGTATTCCCATTTGTTTATCTTTTCTTTTGTTGCCTTTGCCAAAGACAACAAAAATATTTTGCTAAAACCAATGTCAGAGTTTACTGTCTATGTTTTATTCTAGGAGTTTTATAGTTTCAGGACTTACCTTTAGGTCATTAATTCATTTTTATTTTATTTTTATGTATGGTATAAAAGAAACTGGTCCAATTTAATTTTTTGCATGCATCTTTCCAGTTTTCCCAACACTACTTTTTGAAGAGACTGTCTTTACCCTATTGTATCCTTTTTATCCTTTGTCACAGATATAAGCAAGAATTTATTTATGAGCTCTTTATTCTATGCCATTGATCTATATATCTGTTTTTATGCCAATTTTGATTATTGTAGCTTTGCAGTATAGTTTGAAAGCTTGGAGAGTGATACCTGCCACTTTGTTCTTTCTCAGGGTTTCTTTGTCTGTTGGGGGTCTTTTGTGGTTTTATATAAATTTTAGGATTAGTTGTTCTAGTTTTGACAAGAATGCCATGGTATTTTAATAGGAATTGCATTGAATCTGTGTTTATTGCTTTGGGAAGTAAGGGCAATTTAACAATATTAATCCTTCCAATTTATCCTTTCATTTATTTGTATCCTCTTCAATTTTTTTCTTTAGTATCTTTTAGTTTTCAAAGTACAAGTCTTTCTTCTCTTTGGTTAAATTTATTCCTAGGTATTTTATGCTTTTTTTTTTAGTATAATTGTAAATGGGATTTTTTTCTTAATTTTTCCTTCTGATCGTTTGTTACCTGTGTATAGAAACACAGCAGATTTCTGTATATTGATTTTACATTCTGCAACTTTACTGAATTCATTTATTAGTTCTGATAGTTTTTTGGTAGAGTCTTTAGGGTTTTCTATGGATATTATCATATCATCTGCATATAATGAGTGTTTTATGTCTTCCTTTTTATTTTAGATGCCTTTTATTTAATTTTCTTATCTGATTGCTATGGCTAGGACTTCCAATATTCTGTTGAATAGAAGTGGTAATAGTGGGCATCCTTGCCTTGTTCCTAATCTTAAAGAAAAAGCTTTTGGCTTTTCACCACTGAGTATGATAGTAACTGTGGGTTTGTCATATATAGCTTTTATTATGTTGAGGTGTGTTCTTTCTGTACCTACTTTGTTGAGAGTTTTTATCATAAAAGTTTTTTGGATTTTGTCAAATGCTCTATTAAGATTATCATATGATTTTTTATCCTTTAGTTTATTAATTTGATGTATCACTTGATTGATTCATGGTTGTTGAACCATTCTTGCAGCTCTGGGACATATCCCACTTTGTTATGGTGTACAATCCTTTCATGTGTTGTTGAATCCAGTTTGCTAATATTTTGTTGTTAAGAATTTTTGCTTCTAGGTTCATTTAGGATATTGACCTGTAATTTTCTTTCTTTTCTTTTTTGCTTTCTTTCTTTTCTTTCTTCTCTCTCTCTCTCTCTCTCTCTCTCTCTCTCTCTCTCTCTCTCTCTCTCTCTCTGTAATGTCTTTGTGTGGTTTTGTATCAGGATAATACTGGCTTCATAGAATGAGTTTAGAAGCATTTTTTCCTTTTTAATTTTTTGAAATACTTTAAGAAGAATAAGTATTAATTTTTTTTAAATGTTTGGTAGAATTAACCTGTGAAGGCATATAGTCCTGCATTTTTATTTGTTGGGAACTTTTTGATTCAATTTCTTTGCTAGTAATTTGCCTGTTTAGAGTTTCTATTTTTCCTGGTTCAGTCTTGGAAGGGCATATGCTCCCAGAAATGTATCCATTTATTCTATATTATCTAATCTGTTGTCATATAATTGTTTGCCATATTCTTTAATGGTTATTTTTATTTCTGTGGTTTTGGTTGTAACTTCTCTTTCATTTATGATTTTATTTATTTTGTTTTCCTTTTTCTCTTGATGAGTTTGACTAAAGGTTTGTCAATTTTGTTTATCTATTCAAAGAACTAGCTCTTAGTTTCACTGATCTTTTCTCTTGTTTTCTAATTTCTATTTTGTTTATGATCTTAATTATTTTCTTTCTTATGTTTACTTTGGATTTTATTTGTTATTCTTTTTTCTAGTTTTTTTGAGGTGGAAAGCTAGATTGTTTATTTGGGATTTTTCTTATTTCTTGAGGTGGGCCCGTGTAGCTATGAGCTTCATTCTTAGAACTGCTTTTGCTGCATCTCATAATTTTAAGATATTGTCTCAAGGTTGTTTTTTTATTTCTTGTTTGATTTTCTCTTTAATACATTGATTGTTTAGTAGCATGTTGTTTAGTCTCCATGTATTTGTATTTTTTTTCATTTTCATCTTGTAGTTGATTTCTAGTTTCATGCCATTGTTATTGAAAAAAATGCCTAATATTTTAAATTCTTGAATTTATTGAGACTTATTTCATAGCCTAATATGTGATCTATGCTAGAGAATGTTCTGTGTGCACTTGAAAAAAAATGTATATTTTGCAGTTTGTGGATGAAATGTTCCAAAATGTCTGTTAAGTTCATCCAGTCTAATGTGACATTTACGGGCATCATTTTCTTATTAATTTTCTGTCTGGATGATCTATCTATTTATGTGAAGGGAGTATTAAAATCCTCTGCTATTATCGTATTACTGTGAATTTCTCCCTTTATGTCCACTAATGTTTGCTTTATGTTTTTAGGTGCTCCAATGTTGGGTGCATGGATACTTATGATTGTTAAGCCTCTTCTTGGATTGACCCCTTTATAATTGTGTAATGTCTTTTTTTACAATTTTTGGTTTAAAATCTATTTTGTCTGATAATGAGTATTGCTATCCTAGCTTTTTTTAAAATTTATATTTGCAGGGGATATCTTTTTCTATCCTTTCTTTTAGTCTGTATGTGTCTTTTGATTTGAAGTGAGTCTCTTGCAAGAAGCATGTGGAGGGGTCATATTTTTTTAATCCATTCAGCTACCCTATGTCTTTTTATTGGAGTATTTAATCTATATGCATCTAAAGTAATTATTTATAAGTACATTGTTATTGCCACTTTGTTAATTGTTTTTTGGTATTTTTATAGTTCTCCTCTCTTCTTCCTTCTTCTCTTGTTCTCTTCCCTTGTGGTTTGCTGGTTTTCTGTAGTGCTTTGTTTGGATTTCTTTCTCTTTATTCTTTGTTTATCTTTTACAGCTTTTTGGTTTATGGTTACCATGAGGTGTATGTATATCATTCTATATCTATAGCAGTCCATTTTAAACTGACAGGCACTTAAATTTGAATATATTCAGAAAGTACTGTTTTTACCACCTCCATGTTTTATGTTTTTGATGTCATATTTTAGTCTTTTTATGCTATATATTGCCTAACTACTTATTGTAGTTTGAATTCAGTTTGGTACTTTTGTCTTTCGACTTTTGTAGTAGCTTTTTAAATATCTGATTCACTCTAGTTCTTAAATATTTGGCTTTACCGGAGGGATTTTTTCCTTTCTTATATTTTCTTATTTCCTGTTATGGCCTTTCCTTTTCTGCTTAAAGAAGAGCCTTTAACCTTTTTTGTAAAGCTGATTTAATGTTGATGAATTCCTTTAGTTTTTGTTTGTCTTTTCTCCTTCAATTCTAAATGATATCATTGCAGAATAAATTATTCCAGATTGCATGTTCCTTTCTTTCAGCACCATAAGATGTTCTCCCATTCCCTTCTGGCCTGTAAAGTTGCTGCTGAAAAATTGGCTGATAGCCTTAAGAGTTTTGTGTTTTTTTTAATATATGCAACTCATTGTTTTTGTCTTGCTTCTTTTCAGATTGTCTCTTCATCTTTAACTTTTGCCATTTTAATTAAAATATGTCTTGGTATGGTCTCTTCGAGTTCATTTTGGAACTCTTTGTGCTTTCTGGATCTAGGTATCTGTTTCCTTTCCCAGGTTAGGAAAGTTTTCAGCCATTATTTCTTTAAATAAAGTTTCTCTTTCTTTCTCTCATCCTTCTCTTTCAGGGATCTCTATAATATGAATGTTTGTGTGATTGATGTTATCTTAGAGATCTCTAAACTATTCTCATTTTTGAAAGTCTTTTTTTATTTTTGCTGTTCTGATTGATTTCCACTAGTCTGCATTCCAGGTTGCTGATCCATTCTTCTGTGTTAGCTAATCTGTTGTTAATTTCTTCTAGTGTATTTTTCTTTTCAATTACTATATTCTTCAGCTCTGCTTGATTCTTTATTATACATTATAATTCTTTGTTGAAATTCTCCTTAAGTTTTTCTATTTCACTCTCAAGTTTTATGAGCATTCTTAGAACATTTCATTGCATTCTTTTTCAGGCAAATTACTTGTTTCTGTTTCCTTGGGGTTTTTTTCCCTGGGGATTTTTTTTTTCTTCATTTGAGAGATATTCTTCTGTCTTTTCTATTCTTTTGTTTGACTTTCTATATTTGTTTATATTAAACAAAATAGCTATCTCTCTCAGTCTTGAAAAGTGACTTTGTGTAGAAGCAGCATCTATGTAGGCTGTATGTGCCGAGTAGTTTTGAATGGCCTTTTGGAGCCAAGTGGGTGCCTTTGGTGGCCATGGCACTGGCCTTCAAGCTAAAGCAACTCTGGGCAGGGAGGCCAGGTGCATGTAGTAATGTACTTTTGATCCTGCTTGCTCCCTTTGCTCAGAGCTGAAATGGGCTTGGGCAATGTGTTCAGGAACACTGTGATGACATTGCACATTGGCCAGAGCACTTGGATAGAGCTCCCACTCACTGTATAGAGGTGGAGAGGACATATACAATGGTGCTTGTCAGGACCTCTGATCCTGGAAAATTCCCAAAGTTCCTGGAGAGTTCCTACACCTCCCCAGCCTTCTGTATTTGGACTCTCCCTCTCATTTGCTTTACAGAAGTGGTCTTGTGAGTAGGCTTATGTGACAGGCAGTTTTAGCAGGCTGGTTGGAGCTGTGCAAATGCTTATAGTGCCCGGGGCACTGGCCTGCCGGGCTGGAGCTTCTCCAGGTGGAGAGAGCAAGTGCATGTGGTGATGCCCTTTTGATCCTGCTTGCTCCCTTAATTCAGAGCTGAAATAAGTTTGGATAATGTAGCTCTGTGGTGGTCTTGCAGGTAGGTCAAAGCACCCAAATAAAGCTCCTCCCTGCCCTGTGGAAGTGGAAGGTAACATAAACAATGGTGCTTGATTGCATCTCTGTTCTGGAGAATTCCTGCAGCTCCTGGAGAGCCTCCCACAGTTTTCCAGCCTTCTATATTTTGTCTTTTTCTCTCTGCTGCTCAGAAACTGTTTGTCTAGCCCTCCGTTGTCTCTCAGGAGTAATTGTTCTCTATATTCATGTCTATTTTAGTTTTTCTCAGAGGAGGAGGTGAGTTTAGTATCATATACTGCTGCCATTTTGGACCTCTCTATCATTTCTTTTTAAATCAGAGTCCCTCATTTTCTTTCACATTCACCCAAAGTCAGAAACTTCAGAGTACCCTAAGCTAAGTTTCTTTGGAGTGAAAAAGGTATAAGACTCAGACTCTTTTCTTAAGAGGGGTTCTTATGGGTTGAATTGTGTCTCCACAAAAGATAAGTTGAAGTCCTAACTCTCACTACCTCAAATGTGACTTTATTTGGAAATAAGGTCATTGTAAATGCAATTAGTTAAGGTAAGATCATACTATATAGTAGGGTGAGTACTCAGTCCAATATGACTAGTGTACCTATAAGAAAAAAAGAAGAGACACGGAGACTGAAGCACACAAGAAAATGGTCATGTGACAACAGAAGCAAAGTCTGGAGTGATGCATCTACAAGCCAAGTAAAACAAGGATTGCCAACAAACACCATAACCTAGAACAGGCAAGGAAGACTTCTCCCCTAAAGATTTCATTTGAAAATAGGGTCTTCCATTTGAAGATGTCTCCCTATTGGTGTAATGAGGTAAATATGTCTGTTCCTGAACAGTCTTTCTCTCTGATAAAAGTATGGGCCTATCAAACCTTGATTTTGAACTTCTAGCCTCCAGAATTATAAGACAATAAATTTCCATTGTTAAGCCACTCAGTTTGTGGTACTTTGTAAAGGCAGTCCCTGGATAATAAATACAATAGTCTAGGTAAAGATTCAGAAACTCAGACATCACAAAGCAGTTATAAAATAATACAGTGTTAAACTGTGTGACACTAGGAAAATTACAAAATGAATCCAGAGACTCCCAGACCCCGTCAGTTCTTCTCACCCTCAGACTTCTTCCCAGTCCTCAGGGGTAACTGGGTTATTTCTTTATAGCATTAACACAAAGAGGTTTATATCTCCATGGCCTTTTGGGCCGCCATACTGTAAGATCTCATATGACAAAGCCTCTAGCTAAATGTCTGAGAATGACTCTTCTTTGAACACAAATTTGATGGGCTCCTGAGATAAATAGGACAACCCCTCACATCTAGGAAAGGTATGTTCGCTATGACTGTCGGCCCCAGGATAGGACCATGTGACTCTGAGCTCCCCCCAACAAGAACCTCAACCAAGAGGAGAACTCTGTCCTATGAAACTTGTTTTAAATCTTTGTTTATTTGCCAGAGATATTGCTGATTGGATCATAACAGTGGAACCTACACAGCCTGCCTGACTTAGTTCTCTCCAGTCCTCTTCTGCTGTTATGATGTCTTTGACATGGGCCATCGAATAATTGTCTCTGATGGGTCTTATTGTCCACCAAGTACATAACTCTTTTCCATAGTTGCAGGATGACCATTAACTTTCTATTTTCTAAGAAAGAAGCAAGAAATGGGGAACAAAATTGGACTCTAAGGGCAGAGTGATAAGGGCAGAATGAGAAGCCAAATTATGGGTTTAGAAAAGTATAAAGGGAATGAAAACTAGCTAGGCTTGCTAATCATGAGTCCTTCTTATTTCCTCATTTTCCCTCATCTCCCACATCCAAATAATCAGTAGGTCTTATCCATTTTATGTTCAAAATACATCTAAAATCTATTTTTTTATTTCAATAATCACAACTTCTTTAGACTGAGCAAACATCATCTCTGTTATAGACAACTACTGAAACCTCCTAACTGATCTCTCTTTTCCCATATAATTCATTTCTACAAAGCTACCACAGTAATCTGAAATCAGAAATAAAATTACTTCTCTCCCTTGATTAAAATAATTCAGTTTTCACTTTCAACCAAGATGGAATAACAGAAACTATATCTAGCTTCCTTCCCTAAGCAATTAGAAGGATGAACAAAAGTATATAAAACAACTATTTTCAGACCGGTAGTAAAGGATGATGATTGCTGAGAGAGTGGAAACAAAGTCAGCCAGCCCTACAATTGCATGAGCTAACTACCTGGAGGGAGTTACTAGTACGAGTCATCAGGAAGTGTAAACCAAACAGCTCTCAGTGAGTCGCAGAGATAGAGATCAAGTTAAGGTGGCTAGAATTTGTGGAGCAGAGTATTGGAGAAGAGTGAGCAGCAGAAATGGGTGGGGGGGAGGTAGGAGGGGGGAACGAGGGAGGGTGCAGAGCAGGGAAGAGAGAGAGATCTAAAAGTCTCCAAAGGATCTCACTAAATCCCTGGCTGAGTAATGATCTGTGCATGTGTAAGAGAAATATGCCTTAGGCCAGGTAAAGAACCACCTGCACAGGAGTAGGTAGAACAGTTCACAGATTTGGGAATAGTTTGTGTTCCTACCTCATAATACATGGGTCATTGGGTAGAGTCCTAAAAAAAATCCTTAGTAGTAGCATTAAATTAGTCCTAGATTAAAGGCTACTCTAGACCTTCTCTAACAAAACTTAAAAGCTAGCCTCAAAATAAGCCAAATGATGCCAAGTAACTTTACTGTGCATAAGAACAAAATCCAACATCAAAGAAATAAACAAAATCTAGCAACCAACAATATAAAATTTATAATATCTGACATCTAATAAAATATTAGCAAGCATGCAGATAGGACTTCTGGTTATGACAGAATGAAGAGGTTTATGAAGTATAAACTGGACAAAATTTTCAAGAATAACCATTTTAAGACCCTGAAAAATGACCAACATCAAATGCAAAATTAAGAAGCAATTATTAGTGTTTAAGAAATTGAAACCTCAGGTAAGTAGAGCAGGAGTCTGTGGCCCTCTTGCCTGGGTCTCCTTCCATTCATTCAACCCCCTAGGTTGATTGCTGAAAATGCTAGTTTTAAAAAGGTGAGGCTGGTTAAAAACTAGCAACTTTGCTGCCAGAGGGTGCAGACTAGACTTAGGGCCAGAAACTAACAGCCATAGCATCATTTTAAGTTAAAAAAGAAAATTTACTAGGAAATGAACAGATAAAACTCATAACTTTACTAGCCTAAGTTTGTGACCATAATTGAGGCAAGCAGCCAGACCAGGCAGAAATTTAACAAGAAGATCCTGGAAATGACAGAGCCATAGGAAAGCTAGATGACCTCTCCACCTCTTCTTGGCTGACTGGGAAACTATACACACATGCACAGAGAGGACCCAAGAGAACTCAGTGGAAAGTAAAAGCCTAAGCACACTTGAGAACTGGCTAAACTTTGAGTACACACAGATAGGCCAGCAGAGGGGTGGTTAAAGCCTTATGGACTCAAGGTGTTTGAGCAAAATCTACTTAAACCATTGGTTAACCACTAGGCTATGCTGACACAGGATAACCTATAGTAAGCCAGGATGAAAAATGAAAATAAGAATAAAAAATCTGGGCAGAGACATTAGCAGTGGACTGCAACTCATGGGGGAGAAAGATTCTACCATTTAAGTCCAGAGAAATGAAAGAAAAAAGAAATTGGGGGACAGGGAGAAACAAAATACCGAGCTGCTACAAGATATTATTGAAAATGCCCAGTTCTCAGCCAAAAATTATGGTAAATACAAAGAAGCAACAAGTGTGATTCACATTCAGGAACAAAATCAGTCAATAAAAAGTAACTCTATGAGCCCAGATACTGAACTGAGCAGACAAAGACTTCAAAAAAATTATTATAAATATATTAAAATAATTAAAGAAAACTATGTTTAAAGAATTAAAAGAAAATATGAAAATGTCTAATAAATAAGTAATCTCAATAAAGAAATAAAAGCTATAAAAAAACAAATGAAAATTCTAGAGTTGAAAAGTGCAATAACTAAAATGAAAAATCCTTATAATGGGCTCAACAGCAGATTTGAGTTGGCAGAAAAGCACATCAGTAAAACTTGAAGATAGATTAATAGAAATTTTCCAATCCCAAGAATAGAAAGAAAAATGAATAAAGAAAAATGAACAGAGCTCCAAAAACTTGTGGGACAGCATCAAGAAATAGGAGTACCAGAAAGTGAAGAGAGAGTCAGAAAAAAAAAGTTGAAGAAATAAATAATAGCTAAAAATTCTCAAAATTTGATAACAAATATTAATCTTCAAATCCAAGAAGTTCAACAAACCTCAAGTATGATAAAGAGACACATCATAGTCAAAAAGTTAAAAGCCAAAGGAAAAAAAGAAAATCTTGAAATCAATAAAAAAAAAATGACTCATCATGAACAAGGGAACAAAAATGTGAATAATAGCTGACTTCTCATCAGAAATAATGGAGTCCAGAAGGCAGTAGAGTATTTGATAAATATATTTAAACAACTGAAAGAAAAATCTTTTAATCAAAAATTCTATATCCATCAAACTAAAAATAAGGACATTTCCAGATGATCAAAAATTCAGAGAATGTGCTACTAGTCTACCTGTAATACAGGATATACTAAAGAAAATCCTTCAGGCTGAAAAGAAATGATACTAGATGATAAATCAAATTTACAGGGAGAAATGAAGAGCATAGAAATGATAAATATGAGGGTAAATAGAACTGATAAGTAAATATAATATAAGAAATATATGTTAATAAATATATATTATATAGTTCATAAATAAATATATTTTCTCTTAATTTCTTTAAACATACGTTTGTATAGAATAATGATTATGACACTATTATTGCATTTATAATATTAAAATGTATGACAATAATAGCACAAAGAAAGGAAGAAGAAATGGAATTATATTGGAGCAAAGTTACCACATTTTCCTGGAATTAAGTCAGTTGTAACCTGAAGTAGATTGTGATAATTAAGATATACACTATAATCCCTAGAGCAACAACAGTAAAAACAAAAAGCTTTAAAAATAATGTCTGAAAAATCAAAAGAGTAATTAAAAGATACACTAAAATGTTTGTTTGACATACAAAAAAAAAAAAATACCACGAAGGAGGAACACGGGAACAAAAAAGCCGCAAGACATAATGAAGATAGATATCAAGATAGCATATATGTAAATCCAATCATGTGAAATATTATATTAAATGTGAATAAACTCTCCAATAAAAAAGCAGAGTATGTCACTTCATAAGGTATATAAATATCTAATCATTATGTTTTGCACCTGAAACAAATATATTATTATATGTCAACAACAATTAAAAGATAAATTTAAAAACATAAGACTTAAATGTCACTCAGATAAAAAGAAACAAACAAACAGAAAGTGTCAGACTGAATGAAAAAGTGAGATTCAACTATAAGAGACATAGTTTAGATTTAAGGACACAAATGGATTGAAAGTAAAAGGATGGTGTGATTGATAATTTGTCAAAACTTGGTTAAATTTGAATTTGTACTTAATATTAGATAATAGTATCAGTATTAAATTCATGAATTTGATGACTGTATGGCAATTATGTAAGAGAACATAAAGTTTCTTAGAAAAGACAAACTAAAAAAAAAGACAAATAAAATATTTAGGGATAAATGGGATTATGTCTATAAAATATTCTCAGATGATTTTGCAAAAAAATATGTATCTGTGTGCATGTGTATTAAACACAATGGCCCTCTGGCATACATTCCTCAACACCTTGCCATTTACCATTTGTAACAAGGAGATTGGACTAGATGATCTCTGAATTTCTTCAATCTCAAAAATTCTAAGAATCTGATTTTACCTTATTTCTCTCATCTTTTACATCCGGTCACCTCCCTCAGCTCACCTCATAGCTGTTCCACATCCATTTCCCACTCTGCACATTTCCAGCAGAGGACAGTAGTTATAAATAAGCCCTGTTCATTTAAGAAGGTAGGGAAAAGACAGGAACAAAATGAGATTATCAGAAAATATAAAAAACACATAAATGAAACACACTGGAAAATATACCTTGCAGTTTTTTCACCATCTAGTTGGCAAACCTTTTATTCATATTGTGAAGCAACTCCTGAAACGTCATTTCCTTTAGGCAGCCTTTGCAGATTGATTCAAAGCAAGAGCTCTACTATTGACATGCCTTAAAGGCAATCATTCTTGACCTTCATAAACAAACACATTTTCTCATTTATTTGCAGCTTGACTTGTGCTAAATCACACTGTGAATCCTCTATATGTATATCTATGTCAGTGAATCTGTCTTTGACTTTAAAGGTACTGTGTTTTCATAGTTTAATAAGACTGGTCTTACTATCAAAGAATAAATATAAATAAAAATCAGATGCCCACATTCTTTTATTGCACTTTATTTCTAAATCCTTAATAAAAAGTAAATGCAGGACTTCTGCTTTGAGGAAGATAGAGTAGATATACTTTTTCCTAATCTTTCTACTGACTAAAAACTCTGGACATTATATATAAAAATAAAAGGATTCACTGGTAGAGAATAAAAGGCAGACTGGCTAGGGATCTCAGGACCCAAGAAGTGACACAATAGTGAGTTCTCTTATTTATTTACTTATTTATTTATTTACTTACTTACTTACTTACTTCAATACCTCAAACTGAATTTTAAAGAAGGTGGCATATGGAAATGCCAACAAATGCAGACATAAAAAGTTCCAACAAAATCTTGCTCTCTCTATCCAAGTACCAGAAAGATGAAAAACTTTTAGACAATAAATCGCCCCATCCTAGGGTCCTCAAAGTACAATCCATAAAAGGAAAAGTTGATAAGTAGGACTTAATAAAAATTAAAAATTTTTACTCTGTGAAAGACTGTTAAGAGGATAAAAAAAAAACAAACTATAGTCTCAAAATTATTTGCAAAACACACATCTGACAAAAGACTAATACCTATGATATAGAAAGAACTCCTGAAACACAACAGTAGGAAAACAAACAATCCATTTAGAAAATAGAAAAAGGATGTGAACAGAAACTTCTCTGAATGGAATATATGGAAGGCACATAATACATCAAAAGACATTTTACTTCATTAGCCATTAGGGAAGTGCAAATTAAAACCTCAAGGAGACACCATTACACACCTAACAAAATGGCTAAAACAAAAAATAGTGATAACATTAAATGCTGATGAAGATGTAGAGAAACTAGTTCCCTCATACATTGCTGGTGAGAATGCAAAATGGTACATCCAATCTGGAAAATAATTTGTAAATTTTAAAAAATTATGTAATTATCATACAGCCAAGCAATTATACTCTTGGGCATTTATCTCAGAGAAATGAAATTTTACTTTCACACAAAAACTTGTACATAAATGCTTAGGTCAGCTTTATTCATGATAGTCAAACTGGAAGAGCACAAATGACCTTCAGTGGATAAATGGTTAAAATATGGATGTGGTATGTTCATATCATGGAATACTTCTCAGCAATAAGAAGGAATGAACTATTGATATATGCAACAACTTGGATGCATCTCCAGAGAAATACGCTGGGTGAAAAAAAGCCAATTCCTAAAGGTTACATACTCTATGATTTTATTTTTATAACATTCCTGAAATGACAAAATTATAGAAAGGGAGAATATATTTTTGGTTGCCAGAAGTTAAGGGAGTGTTAAGAAGGGTTAAGGGAGGGAGTTAAAGAAGGAGGTGGGAAGGAAGTGGATGAAATTATGAAAGGACAACATGAGAAATACTTGTGGTGATGCAAATGTTCTATATCTTGAGTATTAATTTTAATAACCTGGTTATGACTTTAGTTTCATAAGATGTTATCACTGGGGGAAACAGGATAGAGGATACATAAGATTTCTAATTTATTTCTTACAACTGTGTATGAATCTATAGTCATGACAAAATAAAAAGCTTATGTTAAAAATAGTAAATGCACCAGATGAGATCGCATTTAACTGTTTTCAACTTTTTAGACCTTAGTATGAAAAATATTTTGATAGGGGATCCTTCAGAGAGAATAAGATGAACATGGGTGCCTTGTGAAAAAGTCAGCATTCACTGGAGATGTAAAAGACCAGATGAAGCCAGATACAGAAGCTAAACTTCATCAATTTCTTATGTTCAGGGTTGGCCCTGGTAGTTACCACGTCTACCATGTCTAATTTCTCTTTAGTTTTTACACACACACACACACACACACACACACACACACACACACACAGCTAAATACAATATATCCTTCATGCTATTGCTACTCAAAATATTGATTTATGTCATGGGACTGTACTCAGGGAAGACTACTCTCAAAAATCTTTTTTAAAAGATTTTTATTAAAATATATCTAACACAAAATATAGTATTAGTTTCAAATGTGCACCATAGTTATTCAACATTGATATACCTAAAGAAGTCCACCAACCATCTGACACTACAACACTATCAAAATATTTTTGACTCTGTTCCCTGTGTTGTATGTTATATCCTCATGACTTGTTTTATATCTCTTGAACCTCTTATTCTCCTTCACTTTCTTCCCCCTTTTTTGGATTTTTTCAGTTACAGTTCACATTCAATATTATTTTATATTAATTTCAGGTGTACACTGTGGTGGTTAGACATTCATATAATTTACAAAGTGATCCCCCTGCCTGATCTAAAACCTACATGGCACTATACTTAAGTATTACTATATTATTGACTTTCCTGTGTTTTACATCCCCATGACTATTTGGTAACCACCAATTTGTACTTTTTAATCCCTTCACCTTTTTCACCCTGGCCCCCAACCCCTCTCCCATAGAGTAGTTCATTCTTAAAACTCCCTCTTCTATATGTCAGAAGTATTTTTAGTAATAATTACAAAACTAAATTATTATGATGGCCAGAAAAGAAAGACAGATAATGGATTTTTTTAATTTAAATATGTGTTTTTACTAGCATACATGTCAATAAAAATATATAAATATAAATAATATAATACATAAAAAGAAATCAGTAGATTAATATTTTAATTATAACATAATTTTGGAGTCAAAGATAAAAACTTTATATTTACATGTTTGCGTGTTATAATAATAACACAGTTTAAAACAAATCAGAAAAAAATAACTAAAAAATAACTAAAAAGAAAGAAATTCCAATTTTAAAGATATTAATATTTAGTAAAAATTTTTAATGACCTAAAATTTGCACTTACTAAACAAAAGTATTATATACACCTCAAATTTTCTATTCTGCCTTACTGCTTTAAATTTCAATCGCAATTAAAAAGCCTAAGTGGTCACATAGAAAGATGGAATTTTAGTAGCTCAAGTTCTATTTCTTTGTTTTTACAATCATTATGATATGGGAATGTATAATACTTCTGGGGTTAGAAACACAAAGCAAACTCAAATGATTCTGGATCATTACTAAATTACTCTTGAAACAAAAGCATGTGTCTAAGTCTGAATATATTGGAAGCCCACTGTATAACTGGGAATTCTCCATGTTAACTTTCATGTAAGATTCAGTATTAATTAAAGGATAAGTAATAAAAATGCACTAATTTGAAGATTACATATATATTATTAAAATTTAAGAAAGAACTAGTACTTAGACCAACAAAAGATTTTATTAGGGAAGGACATTTTATCATTGACATTATTTAGAACTGCTAGCACATGATAATAATAAAAAGCATATCTACTTGAACTTGGTATATAATTGTTTTTAGAGCCTCCAAAGAAGATGCACCCTATTGCCTGCACACGGGGTGGATCACTTTCACCACCTCACACTTATTTTGCCTCTACATAAAAAGTCTGGCCCTTGTAATGTATACCCTGATTGGTCTCTCCTACTGACGGTTAACTGCTTCTTCATTTGTAGCAGGAAAATAACTTAATCTATTAAGAGAAGGAGAACAAATATTCCTTCCCCTGTGCTTTTTCATTATTATAAGAAGTCATTCAACATATTCCTGGCAAGTGAACCTTCCACAAGACGAAATAAAAGAGACTCTTTCTCCCAGAGAAGTGTTTGGGCAATTTGGTGGGGGAAGTGTGTCAGAATATTTAAAGAAGTGCTTCTTGCCTCCATTTACCCCTTTTGGATTTGGTCTCCTTTGTATTTAAAAATGGTACTAGATCTTTCAGAATGAGTATGTAAAATTCTCTTAGCTCTTCTAAGGCTGAAATTTCTCTTTTTTTCAGCCTTTCTGTCTCTCATGTGATGGTTTAGCTTGATGGCTCTCAAGTATAGTCCCTATAACAGTAGAATATGAAATATATAGGAACTTGTTTAAAAAAATACATTCTCATCTCACTTAAGACCTCTTGAATCAGAAACTCTGGGGTTGGTCTCAGCAATCCAATCTGATGTACACTAATGTTAGAAAGCCACTGATCTAACTAGTTAAAAACTCCTAGGTTGATACTAATTTTTTTTTCTCTATGCTCTGAAAATATTATTTTATGGTCTTTCAGTATCTATTGTTAAGGATGATGAAAAGAGTGCTGTCATTCTGTCTTCATATTATATTGAACCACATGAACTTTCTAGTATTCAATCATGTTTTCTTGAGGTAAATTTATAAACAATAAAATTCACGAATTTTAAGCATGTAATTCAGTGAGTTTGGGCAACTATACAGTAATGTAACCACCATCACAATCAAGATATAAAACATTTCCAACACCCTAAAATGTTTCCTTATGACCCTTTACATTCTATCTTCTCCTCCTACTCTTGGCAATGACTAGTCTGCCTTGTGTCATTATAGGTTAGATTGAATTTTCTAGAATTTCACATGCATGGAATCATACAGCATGTGCTCTTTTATATTTTGCTTTTACATTTAGTATACTGTTTTTGAGATTCATCAGTAATTTGTTTCTTTTCATTGCTGACTAGTATTCCATTGCATAGATAAACTACAATCTGTTGATCTCTTCATAAACTAGTGGACATTTGGGTTAATACTTTCTGTCTTGCTTTCTAGCTATTTACAGAAGAAAGACAATTCCCATAGCAGAATTCCTACTTAATCATTTTTTATCTACAAGTGATCTACATTTCACATGGCTTAACCCAATAGATAATCTGTCTTTTCTATCTTGAAGTTTTATTTTTTCTTTTACCTTGACTTGCAATATTTTCACTACACTATGTCAAATTTTGGATTTTTAAAAATTTATTCTACTTAATTCATTTGTACTCTTTCTACCTGACGATGCATGTCTTTCTTCAATTCTGGGAATTTTTTAGCCATTATCTCTTCAAATATTTGCTCTCCTTTCTCAATTTATTTTCTTTCTCTGCAATCCCTGCTAAATATACGATATAACCTCTTATTTCAACCTCCATATCTCCTAATTTCCCTTTCTATTGTCTGCCCTTTCAGTGTTCTGCATTCTGTATGATTTCTTCATCTGTATCTTCTAATTCTATAATTTTCTCTTCAGCTAATCTATATTACTATTTAATCCAGTTTTCTTAATATTTTAATATCTAGAGTTTCTGTATGTTCCAGTTATTTATTGCTACATAGCAAATTATCTCATAACTAAGTAGTTTAAAACAATCTGTGTTTTGCTCATGATTTTGTAGGTTAGGAATTAAGAAAACGCTCAGTTAGAGGTTCTGGTTTAGGGTCTCTTCTGCAGTTGTAGTCACTCAGTGGTTAGAGCTAAAACAGCAGAGGGCAGGAGTAGTTGTAGATAGCCAGATATCTCTTTCTTTATATAGCTGTGGGACCACTGCATGTGCTCACTTTGCATAGGCTAATTTGGGTTTCCTCATGCCTAACAATTCCTAGGCAGTTGAACTCCTTACACAGCAGGCAGCTTAGGACTCGAGCACAAGTGATCCAGTCAAAAGGCCAAAATTGCCTCATGTTTCTGATATAGCCTTAGAAGTCACATAGTGTCTTGTACACCACATTCTGTTCATTAAAAGTGAGTCACAAACATGTCCCTCAAGGTGGGGAACATAGACCTCATCCCTTGATAGAAGCAGTAAAAAGGACATATTGTAAGATAAAAGCATGTGGGATGGGAAATATTGTCATGGCTATCTAGATGCAACGATTTTGGAAGATACAATCTACAATGCTACATGATTCTTTTCCAAATCCATCCTTTAAAAAAAAATTAAGTCCTGTTTTTACCTTACTACAAGTTCTGTTCCTTTCTCTTTCTTTCCTTCTTTCTTTTTCTTCCTTTTTTCTTCCTTCCTTCCTTCCTTCCTTTCTTTTTCTTTCTTTTCTATCTTTCTTTCTTTCTATCTTTCTTTCTTTCTTTCTTTCTTTCTTTCTTTCTTTCTTTCTTTCTTTCTTTCTTTCTTTCTTTCTCTTTCTATCTCTTTCTCACTTCCTTCCTTCCTTCCTTCCTTCCTTCCTTCCTTCCTTCCTTCCTTCCTTCCTTCCTTCCTTCCTCTCTCTCTCTCTCTCTCTCTCTCTCTCTCTCTCTCTCTCTCTCAATCTCTCCCTTTCTTAACATTTTAAAGCATTTTTAAAGTCCCTTTTGTATTGTGTCCTGGGTTGTAGATAAGACCTCATCAGGCTTTTCCATGGCTGCTTTTGCTTGGCATTCAATAAGATTCACTAATTCCACACAAATATTTAGTTTAGGTTCTTGGCACAGAGCTTCTGGGTAACGTTATTGTGAGTTATTTAAGCCTACATAGGCAGCACAGGATAAGGATTTTTGTTTCTCTTAGCTGACTCTTTTGACATTCATGGCCCAACATGCTCTGTAGAGAGACTAACATGCTTTCTAGTTGTTAAAATCCATACCCTAAGGTGCTGGAATTGCTCATAAGATATAAGTAGCACTCACCTCTATGGATTCTCTCTTAATTTTTAACACCTGAAAATTTCTATTTCTTAATTACAAGTTCAGCTATATACTTTTAAAAAATGCTTTTTTATATCTAGCAATTTTATGCATTAGGAGTGGAAAGATGATTTTTCACATTTTCTTGGTCTTCATCTTGACCAAAAGACAACTGTTTTAAATATAGAGCTTTGAACTGCTGAATGCTTGCATTTAATGGAAAAATAAGCTCTTCTTTTTGGATCATCTAACCTCATTGTAGGAGAAAATAAGAGAATAAGACTTTTGTGTGGAGGGATAAAGCAGGTGTGTGTGTGTGTGTGTGTGTGTGTGTGTGTGTGTGTGTGTGTGTGTGTATGTATTGTGGAAACCTGTAAGGGAATGGATAAGTTCAGAGCCTGCTTGATTCAAGTCATAGATGTCAAGGACCCATTCTCGAAGAATTATTCCAATGTGAGTGTGCTGCCTAGAAGGTACCTAGTGAGAGTCCAGAAGACTCTAATTATAGCCATTATTCAATGACCTTTCTATCCCCATCAACTGACCATCCAGTCTTCAAATGTGTAGGAACTCTAAACCGTGTATTCTCAGAACCCTTGACCATCAGCTTTCTAATTGAGAAGTGAGGAGAAGAAACACCCTGCCCTGCCATAATTCTATCCAGGCCACAATGTTTACCAACCCCGGGTGAATGCTCCAGGAAAGCAGAGTGAACCTTCTGGAAAACCAGCAAGGTTTGGGAAAGAGTTCTCTTACTTTAATTCATGGCAGAACAAAGCATAATAGAGACTGAGAACTAGGGTAGCTAGAGGATTCACCCATGTCACAGGCGCAGAGATTTTAGGCATAGGTAAGATAGGAGGCAGTGAGAATCCTAAAGAAACTCAATCCAATTCTGCAGAGTCAGTTCTCAGGGAGGGAAGTGGGATTTTAGTAAAGTTAGTCTTTAGTGTGTTTTCTCTTATCTCCCCCTCCTTTTGAAGGGAGTATTTTCAGATATCTATCTGAAAGTGTCCTTTCAAATGGAGGCTCATGAGGGTTTGTATTTTTACACCCGCTCTTATATAAGCAAGATGACAATGATGACTCTCCAACCACTACTCATTCCCGAAAGTTCAGTCAAATTCTCTCCCTATGTGAAGTCTTCTCTGTCAACTCCAGGCCATTCTGACCTCTCCTTTCCTCTGATTTCCAATTAATTGTCTATCCCACTCACTGGTCACCTCACAGATGCCTCAGGACTTTTCTTATCATTATCTCAGGCTGTTATGTATCTCTAATATTCTTTGTAAACTTTTAGTATGTTGAGGTTTGGTCTCTCTAACCAGATTATAGGATTTTTAAGTCCAGGAATATACATTGCACATACTCATTTTAATAATTTATAACATTCACCATAGGCTGAGCATGACACAAAGGCTCCATAAATATTAATGAAAGATAGCTTACTTATTCACTGTTCTTGTTTAGAAGTTTACATGATATACCACATATTCAGAAACTTGGATGTTCTGGAATACAAAATATCCTTGAAAAGTGATTCAGTCTTACCATGCTTCATTTTCCCACCTGCAATATGGAGATGACAATATTCATCTATTGCTATACTGGCAGATGAGAAAATTCTTGTTATTGTTATCGAGCTCCTCTGAGGACAATTGTTTTTAAAATTATGTGATATAAATGTCTTTAAATATATGCTTACTTAAATTCGTGGCACAAGTGTGCCTCATTTTACACAAATGACATAGTTTTGAAAAATTGGATGAAAAATGAGTTTTAACTGATTTCTTGTTTCATTTCATCATTTAAAGTTAGATACAAATGAGTCAGTTATAAAATTAAATGTGCAGTAAGGACTTGAAAAAAAACGCTTGTTTAGGTTAATTTGACTTGAAATAAAACCACTGCCCTAATTTGTACATTTACAAATCCAGACTTTTTCCCTGAACCCTTCACCTAAATCATGGAGAAGATCCATCATGATTCATCAATTAAATCCCTCTTTTTCTGATTCACACCTTCCCCGCTCTTGCTTATTCTCTGCTGAACATACCTGGTGAAACTCCAAATGGGGTAAACCAACTTTCTGCCTTCAGGGTTTCTGCATTTTGAATGTTGATCTCCTCAGAGGATAATCACACCGCCCTGTAGATTTCACTATCACCGAACTCCTCAAACCTTCAGTGCTAAAACCTCTCCTCTAGAACTCACAGTAAATGACTTTGCCTCCCACTTAGCTGGGGAAAACACACACACACACACACACACTCACACACACACACATGCATACATATGCCATAAAAAGGGAGCACCCTCAAAAAAATTGCTTTCACACAACATAATGTCCTTAGGAAGGTTCATATATATTGAGCTCCTCTTACTGTTGTTTGCTAATGACAACCAACTGCATGTCTCCAAACACATCACTCTCCTGTTATCCTGTTATTTGTGTAAAATGTCTCCTGGACATAACTTAGACATATAGATTCAGTATATTTTCAGTAAACATACCTGTCTGCCTCTACTGTCATCTCCTGAAAAAAATATGTTCTTTCTTCTGAGTGAGGGGCACTTTCATTTACCTTGTTGACCAGCCAAGTCACTCTTAACCTTCCTCTTACACATGCAACTAAACAAGAACCATGATCAATCAATTCTACCACCTAAATAACCCTCTTTTCTTTATTGCCACTTCCCAAGCCTACATGATTGCAACAGTCTCCTTGCTGGTCTCCCTGGATCCAGTCTTTAATTCATTCTTTAGACTTCATGGTGCAGGTGAGTTCAGACATGCTCTATCTACTTGGCTGTCATTATCTTTGGACCAGCAGGTACTTGGAACTTGACTCCATGTGTCTCATTCTGGCCACCAAGCTAAAGGAGCAATGGCCACCTATGAATCCATTGTAGCCAGAGAGATCATTCTAAAATTCAGAGTTATCAAGCTCTCCCTTGATTAAAATTCTTCAGTGGCTCCCAAATGCTCTTAGGAGACAATCCAAACTTATCATGATGTATTAGTTAGCTATTTGTCACAATGATACTGTGTAGCAAACTACTGCCCAAATCAGAGGAATAGTCCCTTATTCTCATGCTCACAATTCTATTCGTTGGCTACAACTAAGCTGAGGGTTAGAATTCAGCTCCTGAGCTCCAGGATCCAAGCTATAGGAGGCAGATTAGGTTCAGATCTGTATGCAGTATAAAGTACCTTTGCAATTAAGGACTTGCCTTGTCATCCAAGTTCTCAGCTCTAAACCTAGTCTATAGTAGATGCCCACTAAATGTTTGTTGAATGACTGAATGAAGCCAATCAGGGCTTGCTTAAAGAAATCAAGAAGTTAATTTCTGTATCTGCACCCTCCTCACTCTGCATGCAGTTCTCTCCTTTATAATGTGTCTTGTTTAAGAATCTAGTTCCCTTGTGGTCATTTTCCTCAGCTCACTTTTAAAACCCACTCTCACAAAGGCTATGCATCCAGTAATTAAAACATTAATAAAAATAGCAATCTGTTAACCTTCCAGATTTATTTGGCATCTGAGCTATCACTGAGGAATCTGTAGCAGGACTTTGACCCCTGCTAAAGGAATTTAAATCATCCAGTAAAAGATAAAGAAAAGTTTAATTCTAAATAAGTAACAAGTTACATTGTCCTCCAGGTAAAGTTTATTTGAATACCAGATTCAACTCCCATTAGTTTTTCATATAGATGTCAGCTCAATTCTCTCAGAACTGTGGTATAAAAAGTTTCACTCAATTAGTTGCTTTATTTTTAAGCCCTCCAGGATAAAAGCTTTCTTTAAATGTACTATGGAATAATACAGCTAGCTACCACAGACAGTGATCTTCCCATAACACACCAACATTCAAGCCAGCCTCCCACATGATTAATCCTTCAGCCATGGTATACACATGGCTTCTTCCAATCAAATCCCAGAATGCCCCTAGACATAGGTCATCTGAAATAAACATCAACTTCGCTTCAGAAAGATTCTATACCTATGTGGTCATAGACCTCCCACCCAAAAAAAGAAGTCCTTTGGGAAACAGGACATTTAAAACAGCAAAGCCCCAGCATCCCTTGTATCTTCTTCCTTCCTTCTTAGTGGCAACTTCATGTTTGACCTCTCTAAAATCAACAATTCTCTGCTCTATAAATTGAGTTTCAGCAACTCAGTTTCCTTGATTTCCATTGCCTTAGCCCCTCAATATAATACTCACTTGCAAGAACATTACATAAATCATGTAAGAAACAGGCTTTTCTCATCTCTCTGATAAAGTTATAAAATAGCAAACATAACTAGAATGCATTGCTAAGCCAGATTACTGAGTGTGGGAGAGGGGACAGCATGGGGTTCTGAGAAAACCAACATTTATTGAGCAATTTCCATGCACCACTGTTCTATTGTTTTACATACTAGATGTAGTTTAACCTTCATAACACTTACCTGAGATATCTGTTTTTATCTCTCTTTGTAAACAGGAAAGCTGAAGCTCAGAGAGGTTAATTAACTGGCCTTTGGGTCCCACAGCAAGTAATCAGCAGAGATAGAATTAGGACCCAAATCTGACCAGTCTCCAAAATCCATGTCCCTAGTACCTGCTACATGTCTCCATATTTCAGTTCTCTTAATGAAAGAATGAAAGACACATTTCCAGAATTGAGTGATTAGCAAGGAGCTGTTTTTATGAACCAGTCAACAATCTTCCAATTCACAAGTATGTGCTTAAAGCCTCACAAATGCTGAGCTCCAGATTATGTACTAGGGAGAGACACAGAAGTAAGTGATGGGCTCTAGGGCTTCTAGTAGCTTACAACCCAGGAGAGAAGAAAAGTATCTTGCATCCAGGGAATGAACAAGTACTCATTTGTGCAGTACAAGTCAAGAGATAGGACAGGCCAGCGTGGGCTTAATAACAATTGGATCAGCCAAAGTTCTAGTTGCAAGAAACTAGATTTAAGCTGAAAGAATTTATTTAACAGCTAGTGGGCAAAACCACAATGAAATATCACTATAATAGCTATAATAAAAAAATACATAATAAAAAATTTGGTTTGGCAAAGATATGGAGAAATTGGAGCTCTCACACATTGCAAAATGGTACTTTCACTCTAGAAACAGTTTAGTAGTGCCTCAAAAGGTTAATCATAGTTACTGTGGTTACCATACCAGCAATTCCACTCCTATGTATATACCCAAGAGAAAAGAAGATATAACACCTACACAAAAATTTGCACATAAATTTTCATAGAGGCATTATTCATGATAGCCAAAAAATAGAAACAACCCAAATGTTCATCAGCAGATGAGTGGATAAATAAATTGTGGGATAGCTATGCCACAGTGTATTATTCAACAATAAAAAAGAATGAATTACTAATACATGCCTTAACATGGATGAACCTTGAAAACTTACTGAGTGAAAGAAGCCAATCACAAACAAATACATATCGTATTATTCCATTAATAAGAAATGCCCAGAATAGGCAAAGCTATAGGGATGTAAAATAGATTAGTGGTTGCCTAAATCTGGGAGTAGGAGGAGGAATGTAAAATTACTGCTAATGGGTACAAGGTTTCTTTTTCAAGGACAAAAATGTTCTAAAATTAGACTGTGGTGATCACTGCATTATCTTGTGAATTTACTTTAAAACATTGAATTATACACTTTTAAACTGGTGAATTGTATGGTATATAAATTAAATCTCAATAAAACTTTTTTAAAAATATAGCAGATAGCTTATAGAATCTCTGGGAGGCTGCAGAACTAGGCTTAGAGATTATGCAAGCAGAAAACAGTCCTTCAAATCATTCAGGCAACTGTAGTGACAAAGACATCACAGACACTGCTACTGGGCATAGCCTGTGTTGCTTGCCCAGAGAACATGACTAACAAAGAATTTGGCTGCAGGGACTACAGCCATTACTGCTTCTGGGAGCCAGATTATCTGCCACAGATGCAGCCCCCAATAACCTCCAGAACAGATTCTGTACAGTCCCTGCTTCTTCTCATGGCTAGTTTAGGGTGAGAGCATTTCATTGGGAGAGCCTAGGTCACATGCCCATACCCTAGCTGCAATAGAGGCTGGAAAAGTGAGTATACAGCATTGTCAGGATTGTAGGGGAAAATGGACTGTGCCTTATAAGATGGTTCTCCAAACCTTATAAAAAGAAGGTGGACACAAAGAATGACTGATGCTGCTAAAGAAGGTTTCACTTATTGGAAACAGATTTCACTGCTCTTTGAGGAACGGGCAGGATTTGGACCTAGAAAAATGAGAAAAACATTGCAGTTGAGGAAAATGCATTAGGTTGGTGGGAATAAAAACCTAAGTTTTTCAGGAATTTATAAGGTCCTCCAACTTGATGGAAAGATAAGACATTCAGACGTCTAATAGTTGATACAGGAGGCGGAGTAGCAGCAAGCTCTGAGCTGTGCAGTTGTAAGGACTTTAAAGGAAAGGTCACCCAAAGGTGGGTTATTAGAGGAAACCCTCAAGGTCCAAATGGCTTGCCGTAATTTCTTTGTAGTCTGGCCACCAGGGGCTTCAGTGACAACTTGAAGGTTAGAACCAAGCAGTCCCCCAAGCATCAGGGAGGAAGCACCCAGGTGGTTTTTTCACTTCCTTTGTTTTGTCCCCCTGCACGCCTGGGCAGGAAACAGAGTAATGGAAACGGCTGCTTTTGAGGTGTCCTCAAATGGGGGCCATGTGGCAGTTTGGGGGTGGGACATGTTTTTTCTGGCTTAGGCTGCTGAGACTTTTTTGCTGAAAAATTTCTTTTTCTCCCTGTATCTCTTATGAACAGCTAGATTGATCCCTTTTTCAGCCCATCCCACATCATTTCTTTCTATTCTTGAGTTTTGTTTGGAACTCTAAATCTTTGTTCCATCTGGGTAGCTGGGATGATGTAGAGCAGTCTGGAAGGAGGTCTGGCCCTTTTGCCATAGTTCATTTCATTTTTATGCTCTCTTTCTATCTGGCTTTTCTTAATAGCTTTGAGATGAATTTCCTTTCAGCCTTGCTCTGGCCTTGTGAAAGCAAAGAGTTGAGTTATTAGGCACAATAGGAGCATTTATTTATCTAGCTTTCATCAAGATAAATAACAAATTTATATAAAATCTTAGCACATCAAAAACATCCCAATATATGAAAAATAAACATAGTTTACTTAATGGTTTTCCAAAACTCTGTCATAAAAATATCAACATGGTAAATTAATTTGCGAAATGGTATCTTAACCTGAAGTCACTTATAGCACTATGGGGCAGATGGAAGAGGTGAATTTCAAGGAAGTCTCACCGTGGAGCTTAAAAGAAAAAAATTACTGCATCAGCGACATCATACATAAAAAGCAGGGATGATGGATTCACCATCAATAAATTTAATAGTAGCCAGAGCACCATTTGCTAGAAATTCACTTTGAGTCTGAATTATTTTAAATAAGGCATCACACATAAGGGTAAAAAAAAATCCCCAGCTCAGTTTCCATTAATTTCCCAGCCAGTAACTTTGAAATAATGTAGAACTTACAGGTTAGCAGCAAAAACTCACTCAACCAGGGAGAAAATGGGCCATTTCTCTTTGGTGTCCAACTGAAGACCCCTCTTAGGAGCTATTTCCTGATTGTTCAAAAGTCTTTTAACTGTATCATTTCTTGATTTTAACTGGGCTGAAGCAGCTCCCCATGATACAGGGAAATACGAGTGGATTCAGTTTTTCCTGTATTATAAGGAAATTATCCAGGCCCCCAAGGAGCAACTGTCCAGATTAGCATTAAAGACTGTGTCATGCCAACTGAGAGGAAGACAGACACAAATGCTTGCTTTTGTCATTGGCAAGTTAGAAATGCTGAGCAAGTGGAAGAGAGAAATGGACGTGTCTCAGTTTTGCAGCCCATTAGAAGAGGGTGACTCTCTGTTCTGCCTTACTGCACAGAACAGAGCCTGTCACTGGGGCTGGGGGTTCAGAGTAGCCATTTTGCTGGTTCTCACATTCATGAAGAGCTTCAGACGTTTGATGTTATCATCAAAGGAGGTCATCCATCCAGTCCCAGACATGCACAGTGACTAAAAGAGGATGACATTCATTATAAAACTGTCATCCATCTCATGTCCTGTCTGTGGTGAACTATACATTAATATTTCAACTATTATCATTATGTGAATAACACATACACGTTTCATTAGATTTAATGTAAACAGCATTTAAAACACACTACAATTTTTTGAAACACGATTTTTGAATTTTTTATTTATTTTATATACAAAAAACCTCAAAAAAATAAGTAAAAGAACAAAAGAGAGAGGGGGCAATGGTCAGAACCTCTCCACTTCTGAGAAACCCTGTCTAGAAGACCATGTTTATCTTACTAAAAATAAGATGCTATACATTCAACTCAATTTAATTTGTTTCAATTACTAATCAATCTTTAGGAGCTTAAGTTAGAGAAATGATATAAGTAATCTGTGAATACAAATAATAGTTACTATTCAGTGAGCACCAATTATGTGCTGGACACTACTAGACTTTTTCTGTTATTTTCTTTACTCTAAAACAACATTCAGGTAAAGATTATTATTTCCATTTTACCTTTATGTAAAATGAAGCTCCTAGAAATATTTGCTTAAATCACTCAGATGGTAAAAAATAGAACTGGGATTTGAACTCAGATCTGTTTGCTTCCAAAGGCCATGTTTTTAGCCACTATGGAAAGATTGTTTAAATGACAGTTACTAATTTTACAGGAAAAATAAAATAACTGAATATCTTCTCCCTTAGTTAGTACTAGATGAATACTTGAATACTGTCAAATTCTACTCTTTGGCCTCCTTTTCTAGACCTCATGCTCAACAGATACCATCTATCAACTTAGTCTTCCTTCAGACAAATAAATACAGTACAGCTAGTCTTCAACTTTAGATTTTTGTGTTCTCCTTAGGTTAGTCCCTGACTTGGATTTGGGTAGCTCAGAAACTCCTAAGCAACCATTCACAGATCAGTGTTAGAGAAAGTAATGTTGTACTTAAGCCTTGGACTACCTTGCTTTTTCTCCATGCACCAGATAATGTACCTTCAGGGAAAGAACTACCAATATTCAAATGTTCACTAGACTAGTTACAGGACATCTCTTATTTTAAATAAATAATTTTAGCATTTTAATAGGTAATATAGATACATAAAAGAATATTTAAAATATACAAAAGGATATGTAGTGAAAAGTAAATCTTCCCACTTATCTACCTGGAGGGAACTACTATCTGTTAGAGATGGTTCATGAAAACATAGGCATTGAATATATCCATTTGAATGTCAGTGTCCCACCCTGAACATTGCATTTTTTATGATGTGTCTTTAATATGGTTTCACATCTGCATAGAGCTGCTTTCTTCTTTTTTTATGGCTGCATAGTATTCCATTTAAGGATGTAACATAAAGTATCTAACCAGTTCCTTTTTGATAGACATTTAAGCTGTTTCCAACATTTTTGATATTAGAAACAGTGTTACAGTGAATGCCTTTCTATTTGTAACAATTTACAAATGTACACATATCTATAAGACTAATTTCTAGAAGTGAAGTCATTGTGTCATATTTAATCTACCCTTTCCAGATGTTGTGCCAATTTGCCTTTGCATGAATAATTGCCTGCTTCTTAATATCTTTATCTACATAAGGTGTTACAGACTTTTAGATCTCTGTCAATCTGATTGTTGGTATTAACTTACATTTCTCTTATTGTAAGGGTAATTGAATAACTTTTCATATGTTCTCAAGTCATCTACATTTCTTTTTCTACAAACCAGCTGTCACTATTCTTTGCCCGTTTTAGATTAGGTTGCTGATCCTTTTTCTTATTAATGTGTAGGAGCTCTTTTTATATTAAGGAAATAAACCCTATGGAATATATATTATAAATAGTTTTTTCTTTCAGTTTGTCATTTGTTTTTTTTATTTTATTATTTCTTGGCAAGCAGAATTTTTTCATTTTTATTCAATAAAATTTATCAATCCTTTTTTTTTATGGCCTCTGGGATTGTATCAGTCTTAAAAAGCCTTTTCCCACATTGATATTGTGGGAATTTGCCTATGTATTTTATGACTTCATTTTTATGTTTAAATCTTCTATCCATCTGGACTATATTAGATACAAGGAGCAAGACAGTGATCTAACTTGATTTTAGTGTTTCAAATGGCTGCCAAATGGCCCAAAAACCATTTTGCATTTCATCTTCTTTAGATAATGCCTGGGAACATAAATATAGAAACTAGTCTTACCTTCAGCCTTAGACCCCATAGGAAAGCCATCCCACGTGGTGCATGAGAAGCACCATCATGACCATTCAAGGAATAAGCTGGTATAGGGATGGGTCTAAATGAGAAGCAGGGCAACTGGGATCAATCCAAGTCTGAGCAGACAAGTTTTGTGAGGCCTAAAGCATATAAATTGGGGGGAGAGGTATTCGTTAAGAAAAATAGTATAAAATTACAAATATAAAATTAGACATAAACATTTATTTGGAATAAAAGAAGAAATTATAATAAATTAAAATTTTTAAGTAAAAACATTCTGCAAACACTAGAAAACACAGAAAATGACATAACAATATGTTTATAAACTCCCTGATATCTCTGTACTATTTTGGCTGCATGTTCTTTGCCTCTTTATATTACAATGATGTTATAATATGATTTTTCATAGGGAAAGTAGAAAGATTATTCAGTTTTTTCTCCAGCATGGTTGATCAAATTTATTTTATTAATGATGGCTTAGAAAATTTCTTGCAGCATGAAATAGGATATTGGTGTGGTCATGTAACTTTGTAGGATTGTTGTCAAATTTGGAGAAATCTCTACCTAGTTTCTTTCATATATAAACTATAAAATTATAAGTCATTCTAATTTTTCTTATTTAATGCTAACTTTAAATCCTTTTTTATCAATAAAACTCATTAAGCAGTTTGTCATAAATGCACATTGTAAAGCTTACATTAGTTTGTGTAATTATATTTTCTCCACTATTTTATGTCAAATCACAAAGTAATACAAATCCTTTTCCAGTATATTCATATGATTTTCTCATCTTTATTAACTGGATTGTCAAACAATCCAAGAATTTATTTATTACTTCTATTCAAAATGTATCTCTTCTAGTTAATTACTGCTTTAGGTATGATCTGAAATTTTGGGGGATCAAATTCAATTCTTCTTGTTTTTGCTTATTTGCATTGCTTCTATTTTATATTCCATTAATTATTATGAAAAATTTTCTTGATCAAAGGGAAAATTAAATCTGAAATTATAAATTTTATAGAAAGTAATGAAAAACTTTATAAGAAAACCAATGGGTCACAGCTAAAACTGTACTCTGAGGAAAATATATAGCCTGAGCACTAAATATAAATGAATTTATTTTTTTTAAGAAAGTAGTAAAAGAACATCAAGAAAACCAAAAGAATGTAATAAGAGGTAATTAATAAAGACAAAAATTGAGATTATTGAAATGTAAAGAAAGTTATAGAAATGTAAATAAATTCTCAGCATTTAATATTTGAAAAGGATGAATAAAATGGGTATATTTCTCTCAAAGATAATTAAAAGAAAAATTTAGAAAAGAAAAATAAAACATTGGGAATCAGAACAGGGATATTATGAGAAAATATTATAAGTAAATATTATATTGAACTCTATATCTATAATCTGAGAATATAGAAGAAATGAATATTTTTCTATCAAAATATAACACTACATTAAAATTGAAGTTTCGGCTCAAGCTGCAAGATTCATCAGACTTCAAATTGATGTATTCCAAAGGAAAGACTAAATTCACAAAGGCAAAAAAACATTAATTTATTAAATAACTTTTGAAGCTCTTACTGACTTTGAGGGTTGCAAAAGTGTCAAAAGTCGTAAATTAAAAAGAGAAATTTGTTAGGAGACTTTCTTTGAAAATAGCTGAACTGTGATTCCTACTTTCTTCTACCAAAAAAGAGAGGAATGTTGCCCCCTAACTCCAAGTCTAGGTCTAGAGGTATCTATCATCCCACCTGAAGAGCTTGATTTGTTTCCCCTGCTATTGTTGGGAGAGGGTACAGGTAGGGGAGAAGAGCACAATAATCTGGGGTCTTAATCCCATCTAAGAAACCTCCTGGGCAAGAGATAGCTATTCCAGTGGCAGAACACAGGCAGCTGTGTTGGGATTGATTTACCTTACAATGTATGCTGGGGCAGAAGACAAGGGTTTCTTCCCTTGAACCAGACATAAGCCTTGAGGGAGAGAGAATCAGCCTTTTTTTTTTTTTATTCCTGCCGAGAGCACAGTTTGAGAGGGCTATGAGAATCCAGTAAAGAGAGTTTATAGAGTGGAAAGGGAAAACTAGAGACCAAGGGAAAAAAAGATACGTAGAATTCATAGTTCACATCACTAGATTTGTTTTCAGAAGGACTCAGTTGGAAGACTTTGAAAAAAAAATTACACAACTGACCATAAGAGAAGAAAAGAAAACAAAAACAAAAACAAAACAGGCTTAGGGAATATGAAGCCAGCTTATAACCAGAACCTGTCAAAATCAAACTTTCTACCCATCTTTTCTGTCTTTCCTCCTGGCACATTCCAGCTCCAAAGAGATTGGAAATAGCAGCTAATAATTGACTGGAAGTGAATTAAAGAGAGAAAAGAAGATTTCTCCCTAAATGGTGATGGTGGTGACACAGTGTAATTCTTTAATTTCTTGAATTTCAACTTAAAAACAGCAATAGATAGCAAAATCAAAATCCATGTATGTATAACACAATGAAACTAGTTGACAAAGTATCCACACAATTCCCAAAATTCATGCAGATGAAGACTAACTATCCAAAGCCACAAGACCTCCATAATACCACAGACCTTTCCCAGAAGAAAAAAGAGGGGAGCTATGGAATATCTAATAGATATAAAACAGAAGACCCCAAAATGGACATCAGATATTTACTAGAAAGCATGGAAGGTCAGTTGGAAAGGAACAGATGAAACTGAGAGGAGTTTGCCTAATTGAAAAGCAGGTGAGTGCTAGGGGCCAATGGAGGAAATTGTAGAGGCTGGAGCATTCTGGCTCCTGTGAACTGCCTAAACTAACCTAGCAGAGCTCCCTTTACAGGAAAGGGCCTCACACTGAGGGAAAACTGCTAGAACTAAAATCAAAATTGAATAGGTTGGAGTTAACAGAAGAGAAAGGAGAAAAAATGGTTTAAACCAAGTGCAGGTAGGGAGACAGAGTCAGGAAACCAAGAAAACAAGCTACCATATTTTTTTAATGCTACATGAAAACAACAGAAGAGAGATCTCTGTGAATTTACTCTGAACCATGCCTCCTTCAAAAAGTTCAGGAAAATTAGTTTCACATTAAAAAATTAACAATAGAAAAGGCTTGAGATCAAATCTCACACAAAGTTATTGTATGATAAAAGAGAATAAGACATAGAATAACACTTCCATGGCCCAATCATTCTCAAACATTTGTTCTCAGCACTCCTTTATACTTTTAAAAAATGATGAGGACTACTTGAAAGCTTTTGTTTATGTGAGCTATATCTATCAATATGTATTCTATTCAAAATTAAATCTTAATGATGTTTAAAATATTTACTGATTTGTTAAAAAATAATAATGCACCCAGTATATGTTAACATTAATAACATATTTTATGAAAAATCACTACATTTTCACAAAAATAACTGAATGAGGAAATTAACATTGTTTTACATTTATACAAATCTCTTTACTATTGGATTTAATAGAAGACAGCTGGATTCTCTTATCTGCTTCTGCAATTCATCTGTAGTGATGAGCTATTTTAGTTGAAATATATGAAGAAAATCTGTTCTCATACAAACATGCAGTTGGAAAAGAAAGAAATATCTTAATAGCTTCTTCAGATAATTTTTGATATTGTTCCTTGATATTACACCAAACCTCCACAAGTGATAATTGCTTGAAGGTTAGCTGCAACATGGAATATGAAACTCTGTCACCAAACTTTTTAAACTCTGGTATTGGTTTATTTTTGATGAATCTTTTACTCATGCATGACTTTGTAACAACATGTTGATCATTTAGATAATTTGGTTCACTGAATTATGAATATTTTCCAAACATTGACACATTTTATTATACAATAGCAGAAAGTCATACTTGTAAATATCACCACCAATCTCACCTGAAGAGTTGTTAAGGATTAGGAAGCTACACAGCTCATGGTGGTAAATACAAGTTTTCCAAAATTAAAATTTTTACTGTAAAACTCAAATTTTATCATTGGTAACAAATACTGTCAGTTATTTTTCTTAAAGTTTTAGATTTATTTAGTACATTTTCAAAATATGTTTACCAAACACCCAAGTCTAAATAATTATAGTTTATCTATTAGTCATTCTTTCAAGTAAGATGGTGTTCCAATTTTTTTTAAGTGGTTAGTTCAGTTAGCAATTCAAACAATTACAATGCTTTTCCTGGAAATAATCATCATACTTTATTATATAGCAAGTGTTTTGTCTGTACTTCCCATTTTGTCACACATCGAACATTGAAAATATTTGTATTTAAGAACAAGATTTTAAAAAATTAGTAATCCTTACTGCTTCATCAAGGACATTTTAAGTAAAATGAGCTTTATTAAAAAATGTATATAAAATGACTACTAGTACATTTTGGTGTTCCTGCCTTGATTTATAATAAAATAATAGCAATTTTACCTATCCTTACTCCTGAACAATCAGTGCAAATGTCAACACAGTGAAAAAGAATATAACATCTTAGAAATATCATGAAAATAATTTTTACCTTTCAAAGTATCTGAAAGGGTCTTGAACCACACTTTGAGGTACACTTTATAGACAATGAAAGCACTCAGACACTCTCACAGAACAGATTAAAATGGTTCAAACTATTTCAAAATGAGCTAAAGGGCATCAAGAAAACAATATAATATTTGGAAGAATAACAAATCAAACTCAGAAAAAAATCAGAAATGTGGTTACGGATCTCAGGAAAGAATTAGAAAGGAAAGGAAAAAATCATTTCAAAACTGAAGAGTAACCTATAGCTAATAAACACAACAGATAATGCCTTTAAAGGAATAAAAGTTTAAAAGAAAGAATTTTTTAACTTTTTAAAATAAAAGGTAAATGAAGAGATTTTAAAAGGATTTGAGGAAAAGCAACATGTTAGAGATAAAACAATGAAGATCCAATAAAGATTCCAGGAAGAAAAACACAGAAAGGGAACAGAACAGGTATTAAAAATCTAATTGAAGAAAACTTTCCTGAAGTAAAAAAAATATTTGAAACTACAGGACACATCTGTACCTGAGAATATCAACCCAGAACAACTAGCACCAACACATATTCTAGAACAGTAAAAAAAAATACAAAAACTTTTTGGTCTTTTAAACAAAATCGGTAAGTGATACGTAAGATTAAGAAAACTAAATTAGCATCAAACTTTTCAACACAAACACCATATAATAAAAGAAAGGGAAGTAAGATACTCCAAAAGATAAAATGTCAGCCAAGGATTTTATATTCAGAAAAATTGACTTTCAAGTATAAAGTGCAAGATAAACTATAATCAACATGCAATAACTCAGGGAATATTGTACCCATGAGCATTCCTGAGGAATCCACTAGAGAGTGAACTTCAAACAATCAAAATGACTGAGAGACATTGACATAAGGACTATTGCTGAACGTTAAGTATAGGATATATAATTATCTGTAGAACTAAGATTAAATGAGAGCTAAAAGGAAGAGAGTTTAGTGTGTAATGTTTATATGTTTAGATGGTATAGATATATGACAATTATTAAAAAATGAGGGGAAAAGGGAGAGCATAATGCAAAAAAGTATCAAATTATTCTCAGTAAATAGAATTGGTTTACTGAGACTGTTGTATGTGTGATATGTATGATAAAACAAATGAGTAATCATAGGATGTTTTAATTCTATCGTCCCTTGTTCCCTTGGGAACCAAGATTCATAGTATGGAAGAAAGGAGATACAATTGTAGTAAGAGGCCATGTAAAAATCTGTAGACCTGAATTTGAATTAGAAATATCACTATAAACTCATGAAGTATTTCACCTAAGGAAAAAAATAAATATTGATTTAGAAATATCTACTACCTAGCTTTGTACACTGAAAAGTCCTAGAAATAATAACCAATGCACTAGCAATGAATTAATGTAGCACCCAAAATGTAGTCTTGAAATACCATTTCTTTTTAAAAGAAACCTGTTTCTTAGAGATATGGCTGATTCCAGGCCTGCAACAAGAAATATACAAGAAAAGCCTAGGATATCCGGTAATAGTAAATAAGTAAAGTTTAATGGTGTCAAAAGAATCCAGAAGCTAACTTGAAGAGGCTCATACTGACCAAAGATAGAAAATTTGAGTTTCAATAATAATAATTATTATAACTGGAACCTATCAAATACATTTAAATCTATGAATTCATAATATTTTTTAAAACTAGTTGATCAAGCCAGACACAAAAGGCCACACATTGTATGATTCCATTTATATATGAAATATTCAGAATAGGTAAATCCATAGAGACAGAAAGCAGATTAGCAGTTGCCAGGGACTGGTAAGATGGGAGGAAAAGAGAGTGACTGCTTAATGAGTAGAGGGTTTCCTTTTGGAGTGATGAAAATGTCCTGGAACTAGATAGTTGTGATTGTTGCACAACATTGTAAATGTAATAAATGTCACTAATCATAAGTTTAATGTTATGTCTGTTTTAGCACAGCTTTTTAAAAAACTGAAAATACCAGTTTGATCACCTTCAGAGAATTATAGGAAATTAATTATCTTGAAAGCTGCTAAATAAAGAGAAAGAATCAAGAATTTATCCTGCCTTTCCTATATTAATTTTAATACTGAGTAACCAATGGTTAGGGAAAGGAGGGAAAGAAGGAGAGAAGAGAGGGAGGGAGGGAGGAAGAGAGAGAACAATATTATCTCAGCTTGCAGGTGATATCATTGCATTTCTAGAAAACACAAGGGACAAAAAAACTAGAGTAAGAGAATTTAATAAGTTGTCTCTCAACACTACATACACACACAACACACACAAACAAAAAATCAATAGGTTTGCCTCTATACATTCAATAGTAGGGGAAAATTTCATTCATGACAATGACAAAATTTATAAAATACTTGAGACAAAATTTTACAAGGTACAGGACCTGTAAAAAGGAAACTATAAAATCTTAGGACATAAGACTTAAACATACAGAAAAGTTTTTCATATTTCTAAATGGGCAGACTTAATTCATAAAACATATGCCTCTCAAAATTAATATATAAAGTTAATGCAATTCTAATTAGAACCCCAATAAAGAGATTTTATTTTTATTTGGGATTTGAATAAAATTATTTTAAAGAAGACTATGAAAGAATAAGTACCAAGAATAGCTAAATAATTATTTTTATAAAGAACAGTAAAAAGTTATATGCTATACAGAGAGGGAGTTTGGCCTAAAGCCATATTTCTGGGGTTCACACCCAGGATCTACTATTGGTGATATGGTCAGGAACATGTTCCTCAACCTCTCTGGCCCTTAATTTCAGTAAAATGAGTATACTAATAGTCCCTACCTCATGGGGTTTTTGTGAGGATTAAATCTAAATTTTTTAGGACAGTATACTATAGTAAATATTATAACTATGCTCTGTTATTATATTAAATTACTGTAAAGTTGGTGTATCAAAAAAAGTATCATAAAGGTCCAGAAGTAGTCAGATAATGGGGAAAATTATGGAAATACAGTCCAGCATGCATGGGAACCTTTATGTACCATAAAGGTAAAATTTTAGTTTAGCAGAGAAAAATAATTTATTTACAGAAGTAGCACAATGGGATAGCCATCTGGAAGAAATGCATGTCATATACAAAAATAAATTCCAGATGGATTCCAGATTTGAACATAAAAAAAAAATTGAACTTTTAGAAAAATTTAGAAGAATACTCAACCTTGAGATAAGAGAGGCATTCTTAAATAGTACAGAAAACTGAAAAGACAGATAGATCTGACAACATAAAACTTAAAAATTTTATTGGCAAAAAAATTATAAGCATAACTAAAATAAAAAGTCTGGGGAAGTATTTGCAACACATCCATTCATTCAACAAATATTTGTTTGAACACCTTTTATGCAATAGGTGCTACCTGATGCCATGCTGAATAAAACATTCAGCAAAGGCTGCAAGTCAAGGTTTGATTTATTATTTCGTTATTTATGTAAATGGTATTCCTGTATTCATGGAGCTTACTTTCTAGTGATAGATGATACATATGACTGACAACATACAGAGTTCTTACAAGTGAGAGAGAGAGAAAAAATACGGTAAGAATGGTAAGAAAATATTGACAATTCAGAGAATTCCAAATAACCATAACATATGAAATTATATCTACTGTGTTAATCAGATGAAAACTCTGCATATTTCTTCCCAACTTTGCATTCAGTGACCTCATGCTGATAGTTTGAACTCAGCTATGATGAGAATATTTACACCATGGAGATCAGCAAATGTTAAAAAGTCAGAGTTTGACTTATTATCTTGTTATTTGTCTAATCTTCAGAATATTATGGAGAAAGATATTTAAAAATATAGATTAAACTTGAAAGTGTGGCATGTTTGTGGCCATCATATTGGGAATAGCACAAAACTTTAAGGAAATATTTGCCTCACATTTGAGAACTATTATCCAATTCAGCACAGAAGTCACTCACCTCATCAACAAATGATGTGTGTGTGTGCATAGAGCCAGTTAAACATTTACCAGGACACCAATGCTGCCATTTACATCCCTTTAACCAGAATTTATGGCCAAAGAAGGCTTGGTCTATCTAGGCAACTTTATGACCAGCTAAACATTCTACTACTATGGTAAAGACTAGGCTGTATTTGGGAAAAGAACTAGCAGACTCCAATACAGCACTATTTTATTTTCATTTTATATAAGACGTAACAAACTCAGAGAGCTTAAGTTAACTTGCCAAAGGTCACTCATTTTGTAAGAAGATGAGCAGAGATTTGGTCTAACTTCCAGTTTTTGGTCATATTGGTCTAACTTCCAATTTTTTTCCTCCACAACTTTCTCCACCTCCAGAAATATACTGAGTTTGAGGTGATGGTAGTATTCGCAAGTAAAAGAATTGTCCTGCTTCCCCATAGCTATGTACTTATAAGATGACTAATGTAGTGAAGTGTTTCTATCACAGAGAAGTCAATGAATGTCTAGAGTTAAGAAATCAGCGGGAACAATGCATATTCTCTGGAAAGTTCATTTGCCTCCAGGGAGATTAAATCCATGGGGTTGTATAGGGAAATAGGGAGTTATGTATCTATCTCCATTTTTTTTTCAGACACAGTCCACATAATTTTTAATTATCATGACCTCAGAAATAAACATTGCTACAGATACATCATGAGAGACAGATCAAGGAGGGGAGAGAAGACTTGGACATGAGAACGAGGCAACTTGGAAAATTGCTTTTCCCCAAAATGGTCAGTAACACCCTTACTCTAATGTATTTAGTTCTGTATATGAATCTTATCTACTAGACTTTAAACCCTTTGAAGGCAAGAATTATATCTTGTTAAATGTCCTAACACAATTTCTTCATATAGTTAATGAGTAACAGATATTGGTAGAATTATCATATGATTGGACTGTGATTAAATGTACTCAGTACTTGTACATATATGTATTTATGTCTATTTGAGTATACCATGAGAGGAGGAGCCATGTCTTCCTTAGACCAAAGGTTATTCAATTATTTATGCAACAGATATTCATTAAATTCTTGCCATTTGTGAAGCATCATAGAGTGAAAATATTAGCCATTCCATAGACTAGGAATTCTTTGAGAGTGGAAACCACATATCTTCTTTTCTCTAGAATTTCCCATAGAGGACTGTATATATTCAGAATGCAATCATTATAAAAATAGCTAACAACCATTGGATGCTTACTATGTGTCAACACCAAGTACTTTATATATATTATTGCATTTAATCGCTATAACAACCCTACTAGGTGGGGACGATTATTACCTTTACATTATAGATGAGGAAGCTGAAGTTTAAGAAATGAAGTAGTAAAAAAACAAACAGTATGAAGTGTCAATATCTCTGGATCCCAGATTGTTACCCACTGTGTCATCCTGGCTGCCCCTGAGCTGCTGGCAGTGCCAACGCTCCCAGACAGCACTGAAAAAAGATGAGCTATTAAAAAGCCTAACCCTGTAGTTCTGCCACGGACCCTGGGATCTTCCTTCAGCGCCTCCCTTTCTTAGCCAGCACTGACAGATGAGGATGTAAAAGTCAAGTTTTTAGATTTAAGTGCCTTATAACAATATCAGTGATGAACACCACTTCTGACAGGTTTTAGGGTTTGGTTTTGTGGTTTGCATTATAGACTACTCCACCTGTCTCTAGCTAATTAGAAAACTAAGAATTGCTTTGTTTTGCTGAAACTGACTTTCATACATTGAAAATGCCTTCAAAGAAATAGTGAAATTTGAGGGGACTTTTAAAAAATTTCTTCTTGTCTTGTTCAAGACGGACGACTGAACTCACGTATTTACATTTCCCTCTTCCAAACTCTTACTAAAACAAGAGTTAAAATGTACCAAAGAGTATAGAAGTGAGGAATTATTCATGGAATTTAATGGCTTTCTGGAAAATGCAAAGTGAATAAGACCTTATTTATAGGTAAAATAGAGGTGAGCGTTCATGAAATGAAGGCAGAGTTAGGTAAGAAATAGTGGAATAGGAAGAAGAAAGGAAGAAAAATGAGAACTGTCAAAGGTGGAAGGACTTTATTAGAAAGTTAAGCTCCATCCATGAAGCAAACTAAAATGCAACATGATTTTCAGCATAATATACAGTGTAAGAAAATGCAGTTCATTTGACCTTAATGCTTGAACAAGTTTCTTTAAAAAGTACTACTTCTCTAGGGTTCAACAACAGTATTTGGATGTATTGAGAGTATTATTCAAAGTCATAATGTTAAAACATTGTCAAAAGGTTTACAATTTATTAGAATCAGTGCAGAGAAACTGGGAAATTGTATACTGAATGAATAGAATCTAAAGATTATAAACCTGGACAAAGTAAAAGTAATACTGTTACTGACAAAGGTTAGAAGGAGAATGGAGTAGAGATTCTAATATCATTATTGTTCATGGTAGAGAATCAAAAGATATTGTCTAAGTTGATTACATAAGAACTAGACATTTAAGTATATTGTATAAGGTTTTAAAAGTAATCAATAGAACAACCAATGTTAAAAATATAACTACTAAAACAGGAGTGGAAGGGAGGTGAAAGTTCATATAAGTGAGATAAATTCCTCATCTTTCATGGTAAGGAGTCAATTGATAAGATCTAAATTTGGTAAGTCAAGAAATAAATGATTAGCATATTATTTTGAATGATCAGGAACAGAAGAACTAAAAATAGAAGCAGCTAAAAATGGATACTTCCTATCTATTCTAGAGAAACACTTCCACATGTATATCAGGAGAAAGGGACAATGATGTTCAGTGCAACTCTGTGTTATAATAGTGAAAAATCGGAAATATCTAAATGTTCATTGTACAAATAAGTTATGGCACAGTGATATTATACAACAGTTTAAAAAAGTAAAATAGGTATATATGCACTGACATGGAAAGATATCCAAGACATTAAGTCAAAAAAGCAAGTTGCTGAGTAGTAAATACAGCATGCCAGTGGTATAAAATAAAAACCAAAACAAGCATACTTATAAAGAATACAAAGATCTGGAAAGAAACCCACCACTTTTAACAATGGTGGTTACCTGTGGGAAGGGGAATGTAATTGGGGTGATGGGCAAGAGGTAACTTTTTCTGTATGGTTTGAAATTTTTATAAGAAGTGTTCATGCATGATTTGTGTGGCCTAAAACTAACTGATCATTTTAAGTGGTTACTACTGTGACAGACATAGGACTTTTTCATATGTTACCACTCTGACATATTATTTTCTTTTTTACTGTGTTTTTGTATTATTTTAAAATTATAATTTCAAACAACAACAAGAATCAGTGTTTTTGCTCCTTTAGTTACAGAAAACTTCATAGAACAGCATTGCTACAGACAGTTCTCCAAGCACAAAGGTTGCCCTCCCACTAGCCCCATAAATGATTGTTATTTATGACCATTTCATGACATAGATGTGTACAGCTATTTACCATTTCTGCTGGGAGGATGGATGTTCACATTCATATGAGACAAAAACAAATCAAGATTCAACTAGACAGGCTGCTGTGGGCTTGGGGATTAGAAGAGCAAAAATAAAAATAAAAAACAATCCCAGCAACATACTCCAGTAAATCACTTCTCTTTTCTGTCTTATTCTTAAGAAAGAATTTAACAACCTCATCTGGGTTGCAGACATTTTTATGTACTCACCACTGAGTTTTAAAAAGCATGAACAAAATATTTGACTGAACTGGACTCTGGACTGGAAGCTAGACTGTAATCATGATGGATCTTTTTGTCCAGGATTCAATATTGCAGTGTATGTATGTCACTTTATCAGTCCAACGATGGCTCTTCCCTTTTTTCTTATCTTTTTGAACAACCTTTAGAAAGCTTCAAATTCTTAATCAGACCTTGTAGATTTCACTTCTTAAGACCAAGTGACATCATTTGAGCACTAGAGGGGTGAGAGAATATTTTTTTCAATTCTTATTCAAATCTTGACCTTCCCACAGCCTCCTTCTAAACATCCCACCATTTTGTTCTTTCTGAACCACAAAGAATGGTTGAGTTTAACTTTCCTCTTCTATTGCTTGTCTTTTAGGGATAATTCACTTGGGAAGAACCTGGAATCCCAAAGTAAGATTTTATTTTAGATGGTAATTGTGAGCATTTTGTTTTACCTATGTAAAGGAATTAACATTAATGAGTTTGTTCACAAACAATATTATTTAATCCTCTCACTGTACCTGTCAGGCTGGGTTTTAAAGAAGTGGAAACTGAGGTAAGAAGGGTTAGGAACTTTGCCCTAGGAGATGCATCACAACGCACTGTCCTCTATTCCAGGACTTTAACACAGCTCTCCTGGTCTGGTTATCTAACAAGAAGTCTTTATTAAAATACCTCCTGGACCTACTTTTATAAAAGCACCTTTATGCAGTTTAGTAAACTTGACAGGACTTTAATGAGATCGCCTAATGAATCCCTTTGAAGTTGCCAACACTTAAAAATATATTTGCAATGATACCATGAATTGCTTTTTAACCTGTCGAAACAAAGCACCCTATCTTTGATGTTGGGCTGTGAATCCTAACCTAGGTTTCTACCTGGGGCAGTGCATTTAGGGCAGTGAACTGACACTTGAAAAGAGGATCCGCATTCATGGTGGCCCCATTATCACCCTCTTTCTATTTGAACCCCTTTTTTTCTGTCTAACTGATGAAACCTCACTCCTGGGGCTTTGAGATATGCAGGAGAAATCCATCAAGTCTCCCAGCCCATACCCAAGTAGGTAAAGAGGTCAAAACAGCAACAAAGACAGAGACTTTACAGAATCGTGTCTGTCCCACCTCATGTCGTCTGTGGCGCAGACCCTGGCATTACTCCACACACCCTCATATTGGAGGTACTCAAACTGAACGCAAAGCTTAGAGTTTGGTACCTGAAATCAAGCTTTTATTTACTCCATTTTCCCATCTACTACGTCTCCCATTACCCCAGTACTAAAGTTTCTCCAATGTGATCCTGACTTGTCCTTCTCCTCTTCTTCCTGAGTTTAAACGTTCTCACTCTCTGCCTTATTTTTATTGGTTCGAGATATCTATACTTTCCATAGTGAGCTAGCTTAATAAGCCAATCAATGCAAATATAATAAAAGGCATAGAATATAACCTCTATTATCCCAAATAAAACATATACAGTTCCTTCAAGACCAAAAATATCCAAAACTAAAATGAAAAATTATGAATATATAAAATATCCCCTAATTTATTATGAACATCTTTCCACATCAATCATTTTATGCAGCATTCTTTTTCATATTTCAAAGTTGAATTATACTTCCCTGTTTTTCCACTGTTAAACATTTAGGTTCTTCTCTTTAGTTGTTCCCAACAATGAACATCTTATATCTAAATATGTACACGCAAAGTATGATTTCTATGTCATAAGGAATGCAGCCTGATAAACAGGCCTGTTATGCAGCTTCATTTTCTGTGCATTCCTGGAGCCAACTGTCCTTCCAACAATATCTCTGCCCTTGGCTTGCAGTCATCACTATGAAAACTATTAGTTGGGGACAAACTTGGGGAAAGGGCTTGGGAGCTAATAAACATTGACATGTCTGTCTAAAAATTTTACTTTTATTGTATATACCTCTTTTTATCAGTTTGGATAAAAGTTGGTAAGATTTAACCAAAATCTTTATGAACAATTCACAGTAATTCTGTCTGGACAGTCACAAATGTGATTGAGTTTCTATAATAAATTTTGAGTTTGTGAGGCCAGCAGATGACCTGAGCCTTGGATTGGCTGGTTTTCCTTTTTTGCTGCTATCGCTCTTTTTCTCATCTTCAAAAGGTCAAGAGGGGTAGTAATTGTCCCTCTTTTCCAACATTATGTCGGAATATAAGCATCATGATGATGGTGGTGGTGGTGCTGGTGGTGGTGGTGGTGGTGGTGGTAATGATAACACAAATAGACTCTGGCTAAAGCATTTGTTATAACTGCAAAATCTTCTCTTCCAAAAACAATACTGCAGAGCAGAGGAACAAAATAATCAGAACTGGAGTCTTCTCATTTTAGAGGCAATATGGAGGCTCAGTGCTCTTCTCATCTGCCTGCAGCAGGATCCAGCTGTGTGTCTGTCCTGCTGTTCCTAGTTTCAGAAGGGCAGACTTTACATCTCTTTGATGATTAAAAACAGACACTTGAGGATTAAACTAGAATTGTGCAAAGGTTCATAAATCTCCTTTTAGCCACAAGAAGACTGAAAACTTTGCCTCCAAAATCGAGGGGATAAGGGATTATTCATCATCTTGATATGTTCAACATTCAGTTATAGAGAGAAGCTAAATTTTAATGGAATACCAGGAAAAGAGTCTGGTGGACAATCAGATATTGATTTAAGTTACCACAAAGAGTGTGTATATTCTGTGTCAGAAAGATGAAGGATCTTTTCTTGTGACCAGACTTTGAGGTCTTTACAGCAAAAGACACCTGAAGGGCATCTGTATACTACACCAGAGGCAGTTGCCAGGTTCTTAGCTATCCCCACCTCACACACCTTTCATTTTGGACCATGGTCCTCTCAGAAAGATTTAGACTCGACTTTAAAGTGTCAGTTGCTATTAATCTAAGTCCAATTTCACTTAATGAGGCAAGGACTTATGATTTGAATAGGAGGCAGCCATAGATTTGGGGAGTTTATAATAGTTTCTATGTCATATGATTTGAGGGGCACTGGAAAGTCTCTACTGTGTTTTTCACCAGGTGTGCCCATTGCATGCATTAAGAATTTTTTTCCCATTAAGTCTTAAGACCTTTCTGACTTCTAGAATCCACATTACAATATACAGTTGTCCCTCAGTATCTGCAGGGAGATTGGTTCCAGGACCCCCAGTGAATACCAAAATCCACCCAGGATCAAGTTCCTTATATGCATATAATCTATGCACATCCTCCCATATACTTTAAATCATCTCTAGATTACTTATATTACCTAATACAATGTAAATGCTATGCAAATAGTTGTTATACTATACTGTTTAGAGAATAATAACAAGAAAATAAAAGTCTGTACATGTTCAGTGCAGACACAATCATCATAGACCTAATTACATAGTACACATCAGCAACAACATAACTTTTTTGGAACATTTTCCATCCATGGTTGGTTGAATCTGTGGATGAGGAATCCATGACTATGGAAGGCCAACTGTAAATACCTCTGGAAGGGGTCACATAATCACCTAACATTTTAGAAGGAGTTCATTGTGTTATCATATTCATTTTATTTTATATTTTCAAAAATTAGTTTAATAGTTTTTCTAACAAAATCTTATATAGGACCCCAATATATAAAAAGCAGAGTGACTCTGAAGCAGGGTGGAGGGCTAGGGCTCACCTAACATGGCTTCCTCTTAAATCAGAAGAAATCCAGAAAAGCAATAGTCAGTTGTATATTTTTAAAATAAAATTTTAGTTAAACATTTGCCAGACCCCTTAAGTAACTCGACAAAACTCTAGAGTTCCTCAATATACAGTGTGGGTAATTAAAAACTGAATGACTAGGCATTATGTGCTTCTCAATGTAATACAGTAGGAAGGACATAGGACCATCTATGAAGTATCCCCATCAAAAGTAAAATAAAAAGAATTTAAGCAAGCCTCTAGTTCTACAGTAGCTGTTTATAGGAAATAAGGAGATAGAGAAACAGTTAAATTATACCATTTGGAAATGGTCAGCCAAATATAGAATGAGAGAAATTCTATTTGTTCAACAAATAAGTATGAAAAGGGGGAAGGTGGTAGAGAAACTATTAGATTTAACAAAGCAACAATACTAAAAAAGACAAACAATCCAGTTTAAAAATAGTCAAAGAACTTGAATAGACATTTCTCCAAATAAGATGTACAAATGACCAAGAAGCACATGAAATGATGCTTAGCATTATTAGTCATGTAAAGGAAATGTAAATCAAAATGAGACACCATTTCACACCTATGAAGATAGCTATAATTTTTTTTAAATGTAGAAAATAAGTGCTGGCAAGATATAGAAAAACTGGAACCTCATACATTGCCGGCGAGGATGGAAAATTGTGCAGTCCCTATGGGAAGAAACCAGTTTGGCAGTTCCTCCAAATGTTAAGCATAAATTTATCATATGACCTCAAACAAATATATGCACCCACATGTCCATAGCAGCACTGTTCACAACAGCCAAAAGGTAAAAATATCCCAAACGTCCATCAACAAATGAATGGATTAAAAAACTGTGGTATCATCATATAAAGGAATGAAGTACTGATGTATGACACAATGTGAATGTACCTCAAAAACATTATGCTAAGGGGAAAAGCCAGACACAAAAGGTCGCATATTGTATAATTCTATTTTATGAAATATTCAAAACTGGTAAATCCATAGAGATAGAATGCAGATTGGTGCCTTTCAAGTGTTGGTGGGAGGTGGGAATGAAGAGTAACTGGTTACTGGGGTTCTACAGAATGATAGATAGATAGATACACAGATTTAAAGAAAATATACTTGAGAAGGATACCAATCAGATGAAATGAATAGTCCTTGTTTTGTTTCTAAGTCAATCAAAGTAATTATAAAAGTGCATTTTGAGGCAATTGGAGAACCTCAAACATGAATTGAGTGGTAGATGATATTAAGGAATTATTGTTATTTTTTGTGAACTAATGGCATAGTGATTGTTTTAAAATTTTATTCTCAGAGATTTATTCTAAAGTATTTATAAATGAAATAATATAATGTCTGGGATGTGCTTTTAAATATTAAAAAAAAAGTAAAGAGGGAGAATAGTTGAAACAAGATTAGCAAAATTTTGACAACTAGTGAGGTTAAATATGGGAAAATGGGCATTACTGCTACTTTTGTGTATATTTGAAACTTTCCACAATGAAACACTACTTAATTTGATTTGGAAACTATAGATCTATTAATGTCATTTATGGTCCTTCAAGACAGACATAGGATAGGTGACTGGGAGGTTTTTTGGCAAACATGGGAAGAGGAAACAGGAAGAAGGAAAAGGAGCAGGTGGAAAAGAGGATTACTGGAAAGGAACACTAAAGACATTTAAAACCACATACTCCACAACTTTGCTGCAGGCAGGTCCTTCAGGAAGAAAGAAAAAACAGTGCTTCCTCAGCTGCAAACCACAGCTCCTCCCAGACTATACTTTCAGTGACTGCAGTCACAGGAGACCTAGACATGGGATAGGAGACACTTAGTATATCCCTTTCTGGGGCAGAAGAAATAGCATCCTTATCCTGAATACCAGTTGCCAAACATTTATGGGACATCACACATGTATAAAATGTTGCAGTTATCAGCAGCTCAAAGTTAAAACACAGAATTAGCTGTCAGTAGTATCCTACATCCAAGTAACCCTTACAGAATTTGGGGACCATCTCTTCCAGGAAACAGAAGGGATCTGAGAAATCACAGATCCCTCTTGATTTTATAAGTCACAATGGACCTCAGCAGTGTTGAGTGCAGTCAGGAGCTCTGGGTTCTAGTCCTAGCTCTACCAATTACTAACTGTGTGTACCTATCTCTAGATGTGTCAGTCTCTAGTTGCTGACTCCGAGCACCCCATTTGTAGAATGAGAGTTTGTATGGTTTCTCTTGTCCCTTCTACCTCTACCAAGCGTTCACTTTATTCATTCATTTATTCATTCATTCATTCATTGCACAAGCATTTATTCTATGAATAATCTTAATACATCCACAGCTAGCAAAATACCCTAAGCCTTGATTAAACATAGAATCTCTAGAACATTTCCCCTTAGCAGAACTCTGTAATGACCTCTTGACTTCATGGATTAGAGTTAATTACTCAAGGCTTCTCTTCTAAGTAGGAAAAGTGGAACAAATATCTTTCTTTATTCCTAGTCATAGGTGCCTCATAGATGGAGCCCTAATATTGAAGAAGGAAAACAGCTTTACTTTGCAATTATTGGAAGTCAAGGAGTTCTTCCTGAAGTTGTTTCCTTTCCTTATATTAAAAAAAAAAATTGCCATCTAGAGCAAAACTTTTAACAATAGATAAATGAAAGATAAACCTTTCTCTGTTTATCTTTCCAGATATTGTTTGTGATGGTTATGGAGTATGCCTTTGTATCGATGCACTATCATTTACTTAAATATCCTCTACTTAGGTAGTTTCCTACTATAAAAACACTGGCGGGAACATTCTGGTGCATTCATCTTTGTTAAGTTGTTCAAGAAAATCCTAGAAGTGGAACTTCTGGGTCAAAGGAAATGCACATCTAAAGTTTTGATAAAACTGCATAAGTGCCCGCCAGAAAGACTGTAGCACTATATGAAAATGCCCATGTCCCTACATCCTTCCCAACATGAGTGTTAGCATTCATTTCAGTCTTTGCCAATCAATCCTTCTTGACATTTTACAGGATCTCCTATAATGCTGTGCTTGCATTTCTAGAGCACACTTGAGAGGTGCTCTAATACCGTTGTAAGTTTTTCCAGAGGTGGCATCTCCCTTCCTCCCTTTCTGAGGGAACAGGATCTGTCACAAGTCACCTGAACCTTGTAGCTCTCAAAGTAACAGCCGGGAATATGCAGGCTGCCAGGCCTTCTCCTTTTCTTTGTCCTGCTGCTATAGTAAACTAGCTTTCCACTTCAATACCATGATCCCAACTTCAGAAGATACTCGTTCAAGTTCCCTATCTATTCACAAGCAATTGACAGTTAATTCACCATGGCTCCTGCTTTGGCTATATAAAATAAAGGCTTCTTGTACACCAATTCTGCAAGTAACACTGATTTTTTGGTATAATGTGAGTTTTACCAAGCAGCTGTGAGTGGTAGAGGAAATTCTGTCTTATTTGGATTTTTTCAGTTACGATTTTATGCTAACCACCTGACTTAGCCAAACACAGAGGAAATGCCGCACCATAGGTCATACCTTTTTTCTCTCTTAAAAGATTTTATTTAATAGATGTTGTCAAGGACCTATCAGATTGCTAGGAATTTTTTTTTTCAACAAATTAAATACCTAACTGATTTATTCTTCTGGCCAATTTTCCCTCCCTTGCCTCCACCCTCATGACATAATAGTCATGAGGTTATGAAAACATATGAAGAGAGGTTATAAGAACCAGTAAGGTTCAGAACATGCTGTCTGACAGCCTAAGTTGTCTTCATGAATGTGTACAAATTCTTATTCCCATTTTCTCTGCAAAGAACAGAGTGTTACATATTTCTCTCGGCTGCATTGTGAAATAGCTCCCTATCTTCAGGGCCTCTCTTCTTGACCACAGGACTCTCTCACATAAACCACTGGCTCAGGTAGTGTTTCTAGCCAATGCACTGATAGAAGAAATGAGGGTGTTTTATTCCCTCTGAAAGGGACATGGTGTGAAAGGCAGGCTTTTTAGAAGGGTCATGAAGGGCTATGGATTTTTTGCTGGTCTTAAATCAAGCTGCTGATAAAAAGCAATGTGCTTTCCGGGAAGGTGTGATTTGAAGTAGTCCTGACCTAGGACATGGTGAATATACAGCACATTAAATAAGAGGCAATGGTCACCTGGGCTATAGCTGAGTGACTTCAGTAATTTTTAAAAATTGTATGTTGAAAACTCTAGGGAGTACTTTAAAATTATAATCTTACGGAAGAAGCACTTCATTTGCTAGACACAAGGGGCAGCTGTTGGAGCGCATGGCCATCGAAGGGCTCCCCCTTCTGCTTTGCTTTGAATCCACTCCCTCTCTTCCCCAAAAAAGAACCAGTGGGTTTAGAAAAGCGTTATCCAATTATTTTTTTAACACATGCCCTATTTAGATAAATATAAACATTTTATAACATACTCCCACAGAAATTCCGACAGCCTCTACACATAGTCAACTTAGAAATCATTACTTTCTGCATACCCCACACTAGACTGCGAGATTTTACTTAGCTCTACCTGCAGTTGTTTTTGTTACGAAAATAATAAGAGATTATCTTTATTTGCCAAATGTCTTCAAATATTGAAAATGACTTTCAAATTATGCAGTTCTCCCAGAGGTGGATAATGGCTATCCTAGAGGATCAAGAAATACCATAGCCAGCACTCACTAGTCTAGACCCCTTTCTTGCTCTCCTACTCACCATTCCTGTGATTAAGAACAAAACCAGAGGCTCTGTTGGCCATTACACTTTAGTATGGGTTGCTTATGTCACTCTGTTGCTTCTCTGGAGATATGTGCAAATTAAGCCTGATCTCTGATTGAAGGTGAAGAGCTTCTGTTTTGGGGATGGTGGGAGCATAATGAATCAACTTCCAGGGGTGTGGCCTGAGAATCTCTATTCTTGCAAAGCTCCTCCAAGTGGCTCTGATGCATGTACAGATGTGTAACCAAAAAATCGATCTTGTAATGGACATTTACCATTCTTGGCTGCTCCAAAAATGTTTTAACATTCTCATTACATTTTAATAGTTCTCCATATTGTACACCTCATCCTTCCATTGAAAAATCCAAAGAAACTACTTTCCAGAGTCCTTTCCTGATACGATGTGAGCATGTGACAATTCAGGTGCACCTATGTGAGATTTTCAGAAATAGCTATCAAAGGAAACAGCCTGGGCACTGGGAATTCACTTTTGCTAGTACAGGTGATAGCAAAGGCAGTCTGTTTCTGGGGTTGTCAGTGGTGCAGCAGCTTGCAGATTATGGCAGAGGCTGTGTTGTTCTGAGGCCTGTGATAGCAGCAGCTACCTTGCCAGGCAAATTTGGTAGTGTGGTTCTAGATATTATTCCTAGAATCTCAACCTAGAGTACTGATTCTCAATCTTGGCTGTGCATTTCGGACTTACCCGAGATTTTTTTCAAATACTGATGCCTGGAATCTACCCCACAGTCTGGTTTGTGGTATGGGGTGTAATATGAGCATTAGCTCCCAGGTGATTCTAATGTGCAATCAAGTTTGAGAACCTCTGACCTCAGCCTCTGCCTCTTTTCTTCCAACAATGATTTAATAAATCCTTTTCCAATTAAAATAGCTAAAATTCATTCTGCAACACAGAGACTGACTGACATGATTGGGAGGGTAGGGCCAATTGAGAGAGCAGGTGCAAACCTCCTATGGAATGTGGAAATATAAGAAATGTTTAAGAGCTTTGTGTCACAGAACTATAAACAGGGGTCACCTCTGAGGAGCAGGCTTAAAGTGGAAGGAGAGAAGGCACTTTTACTTTTTATTGTATTTTTCTCCCTTGTAATTAAAATTTTTATGACATTTATTACCTTGTGATTACCAACATAAAAATGAACTAGTTTGCTTTAGCAAGTGTGAGTATGACATTTTAAATGAGAAAATGATCAGGAAGAAAACCATGAAGCAGAAGGAAAGGGAAACAGGAGAGGAAAGGAAAAAAGATGGAGGAAGAAACTAACCACCAAAATGATATTTGGAGAAGGAAGTAAATATAATATAGCTGCAAATTCTTTAAAAAACTAGTTACAGAAGAGTTTTTGTTGCACAGGATAACTAATAAAGTCTATGTCCTTGATTTTGTACATGCCAATTTAAATGATTTTCTCTAGGTTACTTAATTAAAGGTAGACTAGAATTTTAGTAAAAGAAAATAGGTTGGAATATTGACTGCCAGACTAATATCTTGGTTTATTCTGTAGACAAAGAATTTCCTGAAGAATTTTGAGAAGCGGAATTGTACTGGGTAGTGACATGTAGCAATGGTTCCCAAACCGGGCTGTGTATCAGAATCATAGAGTTAGCTTCAAAAAACATAGAGATTCTTGGGGCCTAACAACTTTGTTATTCAGTATGTTTGGGGTCCAGGAATCTGTATTTGTAAGTCTCGTGTGTTTCTAATGCTCTATCATATGGGTGGAATGGGTGGAATATTGACTAGAGCGCAGGAAATAATGCACACAGGAAGACAGAGAGGAGTCTACCAGAAAACTATAGGGGTGCTGGGATACTGAGCTGGAATGGTGGTAGAATGAAAAGGATATAAATATGACTGTCATTATGAAGGTGGACACAAGATTTGGTGAGTGCTTGACTGTATGTCCCATGAGATGAATGTCAGTCTGTGTTATTGACTACTAGATATTCCAGAACCTCAGACAGTGTCCACAATGTAGCATGGGCTCAATAATATTTGCTGAATAAATGAATTAATGAAAGTCAATATGGGAGTTTGAAGAGGGTGACAACACTAGTGGTATAAATATTTAAGGAAGCTAGTTTCAGGAAAAATAATGAGAGATTTTTCCATGAATGAGTCAGTAAGAATGGTGAAATGTACAATGCCTTAAAGATTATGGGAAAACTTGTGCCTACACCTCTCTAAGGCATTGTGGTAGAGATGATAGTGAGAAGAAGTCTGGAAAACCTTTCACTGGCTATAAAGCCTTCATATAACTGCAAAATTGGGCTTTGTGAGACACATAATTGGGTCATCAGGTCTTGCTGAGTTTTCTGACTGCAGGTGGGAGGTTCACAACTAAGTGGTTTTCCACACGTTGTTTTCCACATGTGGTTTTCCCTTCGTAGCCTTTAATTAGGTCAATGAACCCCACACCTTCAGTAAAGGAGTTTGTGTGCCAGCCTAATTCAGTGATTCACCAACTAGTTCCCCTCATTTCATTCCCCTTTTCCATCTGTCAAATCCCCTTTCCCATAACCCCCAGCCCCAACAACCATAATCGGTTCCTATATTTACCCAACCCTTGACCTTTGGGTACTACCTCCCTTTCACAAAGAGATGGGGCTTCTGCTGACTGGACCCTGAATGTTCTTTCAGAAATGTTGTTTTGTTTTGTTTTGTTTTGTTTTACTTTCATTCTACCCATCTCTGTTCCTGGCCACCCTAGGCATCAACTTCCAGACTGGGACCCAGTAAGCCTGTTGCCTTCTACCTAGAAGGAGGGTCATACACGCATGTAGCAGAAAGCTTTGACAAAGAAATGGGACATTTCCTTCCTCCATATAAGAGGAATAAAGACATGGACTAGACCTGTGGTCCATTTTAATTTAGTCTGAATCACACCTGGCTGTACTTAGATGTCAATTAGAATGTCATCTTCCTAAGAAATCTTAGGAATTGGAAATACATACATACATACATACATACATACATAAATACATACATACATAAAATAAAAAGGTCCACATGGTACCTAGGTGCCATATGACACTGGAATTAGCTATGAGACTGTGAGCAACTCATTTCACTTTAAAAGAGATTGGTTTGGCTAAATGATGAAAGTCGTCCCTTCTAACTCTAACATTCTTTGATCTAGTAAATGTATCCCTTTGTTTCTGATCCCTCTATCCTGAGGTAGAGAAGAGAATGGGATAGAGTGCATGTGCCCACCAAGATTGGGGAGATACTTGGCAGTGACACATTCTAGTTTCCCTGATTAATACTGGGGACAGAAATGCCAAGAGCCCAGGTGATCCATCTAGGCTGGAGTGGCTTGCCTGAAAAGGGTCTCCATAGCCATGGCACCTGATATGAGACCCACAAGCCAAAGTTTGGAGCTAAATGAAGGTCAGAGGATTTTAGAATGTGACAGCCATGAGTAGTCGAGTCAGTACAAAATGGGAAGTGATAATGAAAAAATTCTAGGTGTACAGGCTTTGCCCTGGGTTCCTAGACATTTCTTTTGTAGGTAGTCAGTTTCATTTCGAGGGAGCCAGGATGGAACTGAGATGCTGAGGTCATATCCTGGCTGCCATGGCTGCATCCAAGGATTTATTGGGTACCTACTATATTCTCTGATTTTCCTTCCCCAACCCATACCCAGAAAAGTAGCATTCTGCTGTTATCAACTTTCTCAAAGTCAGACTGATGCAGCCGGGAACCCTCTCCCACTGTTTCAACTGGATGTTTTTGAATGAAGGAGCTACATTTCCAGTCATCAAGGGAAATGATGGGCCTTTAGAAGAGAAAATTATGAAATCCATAGGGGGAGAAAACATCTTAATTATAGAGGAACAAAGATAAGAATTACATTAGGCTCCTTCTTAGAAAACATGCAAGCAAGAGACTGGAGTGAAATATTTAAAGTGTTAAAAGGAAAAAATGCCAAAACAGAATTTTGTATTCAATGAAATTATGCTGTAAAGTTGAAAGAGAAATAAAGACTTTTTCAGACAAACAAAAACAAGGGAATTTGTTACCAGTAAGCCCTTGCGAGAAATGTTAAAAAGAATTCTTCGGAGAAAAGGAAAATCATATAAGTCAGAAACTCGGATCTACATTATAAAGAAAAGAAGGAGAAGGAGAAAAAGGTTAGAGAAGAAACTAATGGAGATAAAATAAAGTTTTATATTTTTGTTATTCTTCATGTAACAAATGATCATAGGAATATTATATGGGACAAGAGGGCAGAATTGAGAATACTTTGTTATGAGTCCTTTCCTACCTATGAAGCAGTACAATGTTATCTAAACATAGACTTAGATTAGTTGTATATGCATATTGCAAACTCTAGGGCAAACTTTTTAAAATTTTTGAAGAGGTATCATTAATTTGCTAAGAGAAAATAGAATCATACAAAATGCCTGTTCAATGAATAGAACACAGTTTCAAATATGGTAAATATTAATCCAGTTATATCAATAGTCATTTTAAATGTGAATGGTCTAAACACACCAATTAAAAGAAAATGAGAGAGTGGATAAAAATCACAGGTTGTCTACAAGAGTTCACTTTAAATATAAAGATACATACAGATTAAAAGTGAAAGGACAGAGAAAGATATACATGGTAATACTAATGAAAGCTAGAATAGCTGCATTAATTTCAGACAAGGGCAACTCCAGAACAAGGAAAATTATCATTAATATCAATAATATCAACATTAATAATAACATTGTTGATATACATATAAATAATATCAAAGAAAATTATTAATGATAAAAGGGTCAATTCTCCAAGGAAACTTAATAATTCTGAATGTGTACATGTGAAACAAAAGAGTGCCACAATTCGTGAGGCAAAAACTGATAGGATCTCAAGGAGAAATTGATGAATCTACTATCATTGTTGGAGATTTGAACACCCCTCTATTAGTAACTGCAGATTCAATAGGCAGAATATCAGTAAGGATATAGTTGAACTGAATAGCACCATCAATCAACTGGATGTAATTGACATTTATATAATACTTCATCCAACAACAGCAGAATACACATTCTTCTCAAGCTTACATGGGACATTCACCAAGACAGACCACATTCTGGGCTATAAAATACATGTTAACAAATTTAAAAGAATAGAAATCATAGAAAATATGCTCTCAAACCACAGTAGAATTAAACTAGAAATCAACAACAGAAAGATGGGTGAAATTCCAAAATATTAAAAGATTAAACCACGTACTTCCAAATAACACATTGCTGAAAGAATAAGTCTCAAAAGTGTTTTATATTTTGAACTAAATGAAAATACAACTCATCAAAATTTGTGGGATGCAGCAAAAGCAATGCTAAGAAGGAAATTTATAGCATTGAATTCAAATATTAGAAAAAGAGAAGATCTAAAGTTAATAATTTAATTCTCCACTTTAGGACACTAGAGAAAAAAATATATAAACCTAAAGCAAGCAGATAAAAAATATATAAATTATAGCAGAAATTAATGAAGCTGAAGACAGGAAAACAGTAAATAAAATCAATGAAACTAAAAACTGGTTCTTTGAAAAGATCTGTATTTGCCTTGGGAATATTTCTTTTTATACTGTCCTCTCTGTTTACCAAAGGGTTATTTACATTCTTTTGATTTACCTATTATAAGTATACAGTTATATCAGCACTATCCAATAGAATTTTGTGCATAGTAGAAATTTTCTATAATATGCAAAGTCCAATCAGTAGCACTAGCCTCACATGGCTATTGAACTACTCAAAATGTGGTTAGTGTAACCTAGAAAAAATATTTTTTTACGTAATATTTTTTATTTAGGTAAAATTCACATAATGAAAATTTACTATTTTAATCATTTTAAAGTATACATTTCAATGGTGTTTATTACATTCACAATGTTATATAACCATCTTTATCTACTTCCGAAACATTTTCATCACCCCAAAAGGAAACCTCACCCCATCTAGCAGTAACTCCCTATTCTCTCATGTCATGGCAACCTCTAGTCAGCTTTCTGTAGCTTTGGATTTGCCTCTTCTGGATATTTTGTATAAACGGCATATACCATGTGACATTTTGTGCCTGACTTCTTTCACGTAGTATGTTTTCAAGCTTTATCCATGTTGTAGCATGTGTCAGTACACCATTCATTTTTTTATGTATATACCACATTATGTTTATCTGTTCATCAGTTGATGGACATTTGGGTTGTTTCCACCTTTTGGTTATTGTAAATAGTGCTGCTATGAACATTCATACCAACTTTTGTTTGAATATCTGTCTTTAGTTCTAGGAATGAAATTTCTTGGTTATATGGTAATTCTATGTTTGACTCTTTGAGAAACTTCCAAACTTTTCCACAGCAACTATACCAAGTTTACATTCCCACAAGCAGTGTGCAAGGGTTCCAATTTGTCAACATCCTTGCCAACACTTATCATTTTCCTTTCTTTTCTTTTCTTTTTTAATGATAGCCATCCTAGTGGGTGTGAAGTAGTATCTTATTATGCTTCTGGTTTGCATGTCTCTAATACTAATAATATTGAGCACCTTTCATGTGATTATTGGCCACTTGTATATTTCCTTGGGAGAAATGTCTGTTTGGTCCTTTGCCCATTTTGGAATTGGGTTGTATGTCTTTTTGCTACTGAGTTGCAAGTGTCCTTAATATATTCTGGATACTAAACCCTTATCATATAAATGATTTGCAAACATTTTCTTACATTCTGTTGATTTTTTTCACTTTCTTAATGGTGTCCTTGAATGCTCAAACATTTTTAATTTTTATGATGCTCAATTTATCTATTTTCTCTTTTGGTACTTGCACTTTGGTGTCATATCTAAAACTCCATTGCCAAATCCAAGGTCCTAAATCATTACTCATATGTTTTCTTCTAAGAGTTTTATAATTTTAGCTCTTGTATTTAGGTATTTGATCTGTTTCAAGTTAATATTTGTATATGGTGTGGGGTAGGGCTTCAACTTCATTCTTTTGTATATGGCTATCCAGTAGTCCCAAAGCCGTTTGTTGAAAAGATTATCTGTCTCCTTTTGAATGGTTTGGCACCACTCAATTGACTATAAATGTAATAAGTTTATTTCTAGACATGCAGTTCTATTTCACTGATTATATATGTATTCATATACCAGTACGACATTGTTCTGATTACTGTAGCTTTGTAGTAATATCATTACTGTGCCTCCATATTGAAAAGCACAGAAATAGATGATTTTTTGTGAGTTAATACAGTTGTGTAACCACTAACACAATCAAAATTTAGAACACTTTCATCATAAGATTGTTTTCCATTTTTAATTTCTGTTAATGCTTCTTTTCACTCTCATGATTTTTAATTTTACTGCAATTAAGTTTAACCATTATTAATACATACATACATACATATATACATACATAGAAAGTGTAACCATTATACAGCCTTTATGTATATATATAATATTTGAATTATCAAAATTTATAACATTTTAGATTAATTTATTGTTTGCTTTTTTCTTTTTTTAATTAATGAATTCCTTTGTAAATTAATAAATATTAATTTATGTGACTGCTAGCCAAGATCAGGGCAAAAATAAAGAGAATTTTGCTTGAGAATGGAAAATTCTCAGGTGGAAAGAAAGGAAATTTGAAGTATTAGAGTATATCCTGAGAAAGGTGACAGAGGGGACATCAGGAGCCAATAGACACAACCAAGACTACTTTTTCAGGGTCAGGTCAAGAAGGGTGCAGGTCCTTAAGGCCAAACCTCTCCTAGCCAGAGTTTTTTTGGTAAATGTTCAGTCTTTTGGGGATGAAATCTTCAACATTTCGGATTTCTTTTCCATCTTTCTGTTCTCTTCTAAGATGAAGAATGGGAATGCAGAGGAGGAGTATCACTTACATGGCCACATGGCACTGGAGGCATTACTGGAATCCATACAATGTCTTCTGGCTTCTCATTGGTCTTGGTTGTAGTGACTGGACCAGACATTTTCCTGAACTGAAGGCTGCTGAGGGGAAGTTAATTCTTTCTATTATGATTGATATGCTGATATCCATAACTAATGTCCTAGGTTCCACCTATGTACTATTGGTTCTAATGTCCCTACCTATCGGGCCTCTATTCTATGCCCCATTCTTCATCAAGTCCACTGAAGCTCTCAACCCCTCCCCATCTTCTTTACCTCCCAACATGCTGGCATTGAGGTTCTTGGTTTTTTTCCCTCTATGGCAGCAAGTTTTGAGTAGAGGTATACACTGTATTATGAAAAAAAATAGTATGGTATGAGTACTTCAGGCTTAGGCTTTGATGTGTAAAGTAATTTAGAAAGTCTTTTCTTGCTAGGGATAAACAAGCTGAGTACTGACTTTCTTTTTTTTAAAGGAGATATCTATCCTTATTCTGAAGCTCTGAAACCTACTGCTTCAGTGGGTGGGAAGTCCCATGGCAGCAAGCGTAGAGAATATAGAAATACATATAACAATATTTTTTTAAATATCTACTTTGTTACACTATCTCCTCCTATGTTCCATTAAAGAAAGGCCTGCACAGCTTATTTACTGCTGCATCCTAGCTCCTAGAATAGTGCATGGCACATGGAAAGGGCATACATGTTTTCTGAACAGGTGAATGGATGGGGTTAAACCTCATCCTGCATTGGTTCATAGTGATTTTAGGAAGATAATTATGCTGCTACTAAAAAATTATAAAAGTAAGTAGGAATGAGTTTCAAACCACTTAATTCTTGTTTGCTCATGCCACTATTTTTTCTGAGTCCTGAATTAACTCTTTCATCTGGCCATTAATGAATATTATGTATGGCTCGTACCAATTCTTCAGTCTCTCCCTTCACCAAAGGGAGCTGCTGCACAAATAATTCAGAATATCTGATAAATTTGTACCTGATATGCATATTTTTTTAGATTGAGGAATTTCTGGCCCTAAGGTTAATCCTAGCCAAGTAGATTTGGTCTTGCAGATTATATGCTTTCATTAATGCTGCTGCTGCCTACAGAAAAATTTCCCCTTACTGAGTTGCTGTGAGTATGTCATAATGTTTTGATTCTGAAAGTAAGATGAACTTATTGTAAAAAACTTGAAAATTGCATGTGATAAGAATTTGTGTTTGTTTTGAATGTATACATATTTGCAGAAATGAATTGTTTTGCATAAGAAAGGAAGAGAGATTTAAAGGTTACCAGAAACTAGCCTGTCCAAGTGCTACCCAGAGAAGGACAACAAAGAGGAAATCTTGTTTAGTTTGTAGCTGGAAAAAATTGAGAGATCAGGCATGTAGTCTCTATGGGTTCTCCAGAAAAATAGAACCAGTAGGAGATATATAACCTTCTATAACATTAATCAATAACCAGATGAAACAATTAATTCTGGCCTCCAATATATATAAAAAGATTTATTATGAGGAATTGGCTCCCATAGTTATGGAGGCCGACAAGTCCTACAATCTGGTGTCTGCAAGCTGGAAACCCATGAAAGCTGGTGATGTAGTTACAGTCTGAGTCCAAAGGCCTAAGAACTAGGAGAACTGATGGTGTAAGTTCTAGTCCTAAGGTCTGAGAATCAGAGAGCCAATGGAGTAAGTTCCAGTTGAGGACAGAAGCTCAAATAGGCAGAGAGCAAATTCTCCCTTCCTCCACCTTTTTGTTCTATTCAGGCCCTCAGTGAATTATATGATACCTACCCATAATGAGGAGCAATCTGCTTTATTCAGTCTACCAATTCAAATGCTAGTCTCTTCTCAAGACACCCTCACAGAAACACTTAAAAATAATGTCAACTAGATATCTTGGCATCCCTCGGCCCAGACAAGTTAACACATAAAATTAACCATCATAAGGCACATCTGAGGGGAATATATGATGTGCTGTGAACTGTACAGTATAAAATTCTCCTCTATTTTTCCTACAAAATTTTCAGTAAAAATCAACATTTGGTCCTAATAAAATCCTCCTGGGGAACAAAAGAGGTACAAAAGAGGTACTATGTCTTATTTAATGAGAGATTCAAAGTTATAACAAAGACTAACATGGAAAAATGTAAAAAGAAGACACTGTAAATATGCTAATTCCACATCACAGAAATGACCAGTATTGTTTCTTCTTTGTTTACGTATACATGTATGTATATATGTATGTATGAGTGTATATATGTATGTATATATATATATATATATATATATATATATATATATATATATATATATAATAAAATTGGGACTGTGCTGTATAAATAATTTTCTATTTTGCATTCTTCACAGTATTCAATCACACTTTTATTTATTTCACAACTAATAAATCACAAATGGATATTTTAAAAGCTTTCCAAAGTAGTTATACCAATTTACATGAGAATTACAGTTGCTTCCTCTCCTTGTCAACATTTGGTGTTGTCAGTCTTTTTAATTTTAACCATTCTGGTGGGTAGGTGACACTATTTCATTCTGGTTTTAATTTGAATTTGTCTAATGAATACTATTGAGCTCTTTTTTGTTTATTGGCCATGTAGGTATATTTTTTGTGATGTGTCTGTTCAGACCCTTGCTTTTTTCTATACAGTAAGTTGGATGTATGTGTGTAAATATCTTTTTCTACTGTGTGTATTCCTTTTTCACTCTCTAAATGATATAATCATATGAAGAGAAGCTTTTCATTTTAATATTGTTAGTTTATCGATTATTTCTCTTTAATGGTTAATGCTTTTTGTGACTATTTAAATAATCTTTGCCCACTCCAAGATCATGAAGATATTCTGTTTTCCGCTAAAATTTTGTTTTATCTTTCCTAGTTAGGTGTAATTCATTTGAAACTGATTTTTGTTTATGGTGTGAAGTGGAGGTCCAGAGACATTTTATCCCAGCAGTCAATTTGCCCAGCACCATTTAAGAGAAAGACCATTTTTTACCCACTGCCTTATAATATTTATTGCCCCTGTCATTAATAAGGTGACTGTATATATGTGGTTCTCTTTCTCCAATCTGTCCCATTGATACGTTGGTTGGTTTGTATATTCTTGCACCAATAACACAATGTCTTAGTTACTATATCAAATAGTGTAACTCCTTCAGCTTTTTCTTCAAGAATGTATTCTTTGACTTTTTTTTTTTTATAATGGGGTATTAGGGATTTTTTTTTCTTATTGCTATGTAAGAATTCCTTATCAGTAAAGCATATTAATCCTTGCCTGTTACATATGTTATAGCTTCCTTTTTATCATTTAACTGTTGGTTTTATTTATAGTTTCTCTTGCCATAGAGGAGTATTGCATCCTTAAAAAGTGAAGTCTATTGTTATTTTGTGATTTCCCCCATGCACATTTTTATGCTTACAAAGTTTTCCCCCAAGCCCATTACGTTTAAATGTAATGTTTATATTCACAATATGAAAGGTGTGTGACTACATGAAAATAAATATCTTTTTCCATTAAAATAATCAATAATTCTCCTCACTTTATACAGTAGGAAGTTGAGGTTCAGGGAGGGCAAGGGGTGAATCAGTCTTGCTTAAATTAGGAAAATGAGAATTATGAGAATGTTTGCTTACTTCTCTGAATCCCATAAGGATGGAATGTAGAAAAAATGTCTCTCCTATTTTATATGACTTCTCTGGGCAGGTGGTTGACTCAATCAACAGAGTGGATTATTATGTTAATGTTAGAAGAGGTTAGTGAGCCTGGGTTTCAAGGACAGGCACTGAGACTGACAGCCATCCAAGGATCCTCCTTCTCCACAAGTGGTCAACACTCAGGTAATCAACAGCCTGCTGGGACAAAGCAATATCCTGGGCTTCAGAAGGACTGTCTCAACCCTGTTTTACAGGAGGCTGCCTGGGAGCTACTGACCAAATCAGTGAGGTTTATAAATATGCCTGACCAATAACAGCAATGACATCTCAGCTCACAGAATTCCCTGTGTTTAATGTCTCTTCTGGAAGTGCAGGGAAAAAGAAGGTAGTTCAGTTATTTGATTTCTTTTTGACAAAACCAAGCCTTGCAGTGATTATTTAGAGTCAGAGTAGAAGCCCAACCGAGGCAGAAATGTGGTTTTCATTCTAGCTTTATTTTGATCCTGTGCTTTTTTTCTTTGCAGGGGAAACAAGGGGAAGCCATAAAACCCCTCTTGGCACTATGTGTGTTGTGCTTAGTCCATGGCCAAAGAGAGTTTTATGGGAAAGTTCGCTCTGTGCCAGTGAAGCATTTTCTTTTTCATCATTTTAAAAACAAAAACAAAAACATTAACTAAAATTCTCATCTCCTCCTACCAAAAAAAAAGAAGATAGAAGAAGAAGAAGAAGAAGAAGAAGAAGAAGAAGAAGAAGAAGAAGAAGAAGAAGAAGAAGAAGAAGAAGAAGAAGAAGAAAGAAGAAGAAGAAGAAGAAGAAGAAGAAGAAGAAGAAGAAGAAGAAGAAGAAGAAGAAAGAAAGAAAGAAAGAAAGAAAGAAAGAAAGAAAGAAAGAAAGAAAGAAAGAAAGAAAGAAAGAAAGAAAGAAAGAAAGAAAGAAAGAAAGAAAGAAAGGGAAAGAAAGAAAGAAAAAAAGGAAAACCCATAGAGCCATAATACTTCTTGCCTTGATATGAAAGTTTTCACAAATTAGTTCTTCCCAAAAGTAAGGCATAGGACTGATTGCAGTTATGAAACATTAAAAACTTTAGCTTTTCAGCCACTTAATGTTCTTCTGTTCAGATATCCTTGGAGGAAAGCCAAAGGAGTTGAAATCTTCTGAAAGATTAAAATATGATTATCTTCTTTTGCTCTACTATTTGACTCTAAATTTCTAGCTTTTGAAAAAGGTAGAATAATCAGGTTTAGATGGCAAAAGTTTTTTTCCTTCCTCTTAAAATTATGTTAAATAATGTTTGCATATTCACATACAATCTCATATTGGAGAGTGACTGCAATAAATTATAGCCCTTGTAGACTTATTTTAACAGTTCAGGGAATACTGTACTGCCCTTAGCTGAGTTTTCCATCTACCATCTAAAACCTGGAGTTTCACCTTTCAATGAGATTTTCCTGTGATAAAATGTAAATATTCTTAAAGGTTAATACTAATCATTGTTACCTTAGCATGAATGACTTTACCAGGCCTTCTCTCCAGGGCTAGTTTTAACAGGAAGAAATTGCATGCTCTTCTGAGAGCCAGTTTCAACTGAGGAAGCTGAGAAAGAAGATAGAAGGAGAAATGAGAAGGTAAAAACTTGTGACACAACCAGATAACAGGTACAATGCTGTCTAGTGTACACCCCGTCAAAATTACACCTTTGTTTTATGCCTCCTTTCTCATTCCAATAAGATAAGTAAACTTTTTCTCAGTAAGGATAAAGTTGAAATAATAATTTAAAACCATAGTTTGGAAAAGGAAAGATTAGGGAAATGGGAGCAAGGAGGCATCTCCTGGCAGTGACACATACTCAGGGTCCCTCAAGACTGAGAAGTTATCTTATACTGCCTCTGCAGAGGGAGCCAAAGGCTTCCAAAGACTGTGCTTGCTGAGCCCTAGCTCTGGCCCTGGCCCAGCCAGTCAGTCAGCTGCTTAGCTCTTCCCCGCCCTTGTCAATTGTTTGGGCCTGGTTGTCTTCTGATCTAGGCAAAAGCTCAACCCATACCACTTCTACCATTGTGAGAGTTTTCATACATCTCTGACTTTTCCTCAACTTCTATGAAGCAATTGATTTTTTATAAGGAACAACTGATTTCTAATCAGCTCTTTACTGGAAAACCAAGCTTATAAGAATATTTATAAATGAGGATAAAGGTATTTAGTTAATCATATCCTAAATAAGAGGACAATACATTTGGTCTTCTTCTGAAACCAAATAAATATTAATTAACTAAGAAACATTTCAAGATTATCTTTTCAAAACACTGAAATCATTATTTTTTTTAAAAAGTGAATTATGGACACACAGTTCAGCTTTGCATCTAGGTTAAAAAATTATTTGAGCCCATATAAAATACTTAGGTGAACATAATGCTCTTTGTCCATAGTAGGTATTCAGTCAGCATTGATCAATTAACTACATTTATTGACTCTATTTCCTCCTACTCTGAAGTAAAATAAGACTATTACCAAGAGTCCAGTTACACTCTCAGGTTTCTCAGAGACACAAATTCCCGAAAGAGTCAAATCAAACTAAAGGATAGAAAGGAGTACATGGACCTCTGGTGTTTTGGTTTTTGATGTCTATTATTTTGTGACCACTGCTTTATATCCTTTGAGCTCAGCCTGATTCATTTGAGGACTTGGAATTATGTCCATTTTTGAAAGAAATGGGGATAAAATTAATTAACTCTTTTTTAAAATACAAAAATGCCTAAAGCACTTATTGGTTCTAAAGAAGCAAAATCAAAACTAAGACCCAAATATTTTTTGAAGGACTCAGATGCTGTAAAAAGTAAAGCTGAACTAAGAATCCCACTCAGGTTGGCAAAGAAAACATCTTCTCCCTCCACCTTCCCTGGAAACACTTCTCTGTCCCCTGCCTTGATCCAGCATTGCAGAGTAAAGGCTGACACCAGGATAGAACACTAGAGAGCAAGGAGAAAACAGAAAGTGGTCACACTAGTGCATCACATTATATACTTGAATGTCATGGGTCTATATGTGACTTTTTATTTCTGAAAATTTGATTTTAAAACTCATTGAGGAACCCTATCCTCAACACCCTCATCTTGGGATTGGGAGGGAAGTTTCTTTACCTCCAAGTAGATCCCTAGCAACTTTGCTGTGCTGAGAAGTTTGGCAAAGCACAACTCCTTTCTTGACCATAAAGAACTAGTTGAAAATATCAATATCTTGATACAAAGCAGAGATGTTTAGACCACATTTCAATAAAGCTGAAGTAGGATTCCATCTCCATTTAGGCCAGGAGTTACTACACTTGTTCTGGAAAGGGCCAGTCCATCTCCACTAATGAACTCTGCCTTTGTAGTGTGAAAGCAGCCATAGAGTATACATAAATGAATGGGCATTTTATCCCAGTAAAATTTTATGTGCAAAGATTATAAAGACGGAGAGGCCTCCATTTGGCCTGAAGGCCATAGTTTGTTGACCCTTGATTTAACAATAATAATAATGGTAAATATAATAACAATTAATATAATAATAATGAGTACTTACCTAATTTTCTTATCACAACTCCCATAAGGTAAATACTCTTATTGAAGAATGATATTGAAAATAACTAACAATTGTTACGGCCAACCAATCAGAACAGACAAAACATATGTATATACTGGTTGAAATTAACCAGCGATCACTTCCACATTACAGATTTGGGAACTGGGGCTTGAGATAGGGTGGTAAATTGTCCTAGATTATACAAATAGTCCGCATAGTAGACCTGGGGTTTTCATACATGTGACCTGACTCCAGAGCCCACACTTGATATATGCTTCTCTAGGCCAGAAGGATTTTGTTTCCATTGCAAGCTTGAATTCCCATCAGTTTCTTAGTCACAAGCATGTCTGGGCAAGAGAAACCCATTCATATCACTTCCAAAAATATTCAAAACACAGGTGAGCCATAGTTGCTTAGAAATATTTCAGTATGTTAATAGTTAGATTGAAAATAACTTAAATCAAAAAAGATGTGAATTCATTTGGCTTCCCTCTAACTTGAATCTTTTACCCTTCTCTATCTCTTTGACTTATTCCCACACTTCCTTCTCTGCTCAAGTCTCTGTTCAAATCTTGCCTTACTGTACAACCTTCCTGACCAACAATAGAATAGCAGCTCCTGCCCTGTATTTCCTATCTCTCCTGCCTTGCTTTATTTTTCTTTGTACCACTGAACAGCATCTGATATACTGTTTTGAAATTATTTGTTTTTTGTCTTTCCCAGTTAGCATGTGAACTCCACAAAGTTAGGGGCTTGGTATTGTTGAATATATCCTCAACACCTGGAAAAGCACTTCTTAAATGACTGAATGAATACTGTTTACAGTAGAGAGGCCACATAGTATAATAAACTGTGTCAGATACTATGAATGGGTCAAGTAAGATGAGGACTAAAGAAAAATCATCATATTTAGCAAAATGTAGATCACCATTTTCCTTGACAACTCCTCTTGGGGTGGATTAAAGAAAGATTTTTATACTGATAGGGCCTATCATATTTATTTCTATTAAAAATAATATCTGGTAGTTAAAACTAGCACCTTTTGAAATCAGAGCCCATTAGAAGTTTTCAATCTTGCTAAGTCTTACTCATGCATTACCCATAACTCAATAGTCAGGACAAGATCATTTAGGGATTTGGTCCCAGTTTGACTCTCCTGTAGATAATATGACCTTTCATATTCTTCTCTGAGCTAGAATGAAGATAGAATCTTTCAACTTGATTGCCAAGGAGATGAGATAATAGAACTATCCAGCCACTCCTAGGAACTATACCATAGTACGGCAGAAGAGGACTGCATATGAATAGATCAAACCAATGCAGTCACTAAGAAAATAGAGTGCTTCTCTTTTTTTCATTTGAGGAAATACCCTCATCTCTTCCCTGCAACACCACCAAACAAATGCTTAATTTATACCATGCTTTATAGGTTAAGCAATTTGAACTTTGCCGGATCTAAAACAAAGGGAATTCAAAGACTTGAGCTGTTCATTGAGAAAGATCTGCTACTCAAGTTCAAGTTCATGTCTTCCAGATGTTTCCTCCTGTTCTCCAGAGTTACTTCCTACTTACTGACCCTGAATCTGTGCTTAATTGATTCATGAATCTTGTTGGAGGCATCTACTGTTTAGCAAGAGCCTTTCTCCCATGCTAAGGAACTAAAGCTTTTCCCCACCTCATTCCACTCCCAAGGAGCAGAACCCCTGATGATGAGCAAGGATGAAATCAAAGATACATGTAAGACATAATGTGGGGACCATATAAGGTGGTGATGTCAAAATTCTCATGTTTCTTATTATTCACTCACTTCTTCTTTATCTCATCTGGATAGGTATCTTGAATAGGCACCTAGGGGTGCCTCTTGCCCCTAGAGTAGTATTTAAAAGATATATAGGCTTCTATAGAGGGCCAAGAGGTCTTTAAAGGCTCTATTATCCCACCCAGTTCATTGCAACAGGAAACAAGATTGGGACCCGGAGCTGAAACCCTGGTAGGTAATAAAGAGTGGAATTTTCCCAGAGCAGATGTTCTCGATGTGGAGGCTATCTCTGTGGTGTGAACTAAATACTTGTGTTCCTTCAAAATTCAATTCTTAGTGTGATGGTATTTGGAGGTTGGGCCTTTGGTAGGTAATTAGAGTTGGCTTAGGTGATGAGAGTAGAGCCTTTATGATGGGATTAGTTTCCTTTTTAGAAAACATACAAAAGAACTTTCTCCACCCAACAAAGGAAATAGAAAGATGGTGGCCATCTGCAAACTAGGAAAAGGGCCTTCACCAGGCACCAAATATGCTGACACCTTGATCTTAGACTTTGCAGCCTCCAGAACTGTGAGAAGTAAATGTTTGCTGTTGAAATCACTCAGTCTATGGTATTCTGTGATAGTAGCCCAAGTTGACTAAGGTACTGTGGATACCTTCAGAAACTGTAAGTAACATTTTTAAGAAAAGGGCCCATAGCTCTCAAAGAACTAGCTTCAAAGGACTAAATCTGTGACCCCCAAAAAATAAAAGACCATTGAGTTGGAGAGACATGTGTTCTTATGCTGTAGGAATACAAGAAACTTCAGAATTGGGGATCCCAGTCTTGGCCTTTACTCCAACTTGAAGACATGTACTCTAGGAATACTAACAAATATGATGAAATAAGAAAGATTCAAGAGGATATGCACATTCTCTTTATCCAATATTATTAGTGTCCACTCAAGAAAGCTTATTTTATACAATAAAATATAGAATTCAATCTATTTATAATCATTAGCATGCACTTGGGCTACTTTCCTTATAACTTTTTAATAATATCAACCTTAGAATCCAAAAAAGCTATGTCATTGGGTCTAACCCTAGCTCTGCTTTTTCTCCTACTCTACTCCCACATTAAAATGTATTCCAGAGACAAATATAATTTTTTGGTGATTAACTGTGATTAATTTTCTACTCCACTGAGCCTATAGAACAGTTAATACAACTTTGGATCAAGAGGAAGTGTGACTTTTTTGGATTGTATGAACTGTATAGCAAAGGTCAAGGAAACAGTATAAGCTTTATTGCAGCACTAAGAAGGTGAGCAAGAAAAATATGACTCATCATGAATGAACCTTAAAAATATTATGCTAAGTGAAAGAAACCAAATACAAAGGCCACATTTTGTATGATTCTATTTACATGAAATGTCAAGAATAGGCAAATATATAGAAACAGAAAGTAGGTTAGTGGTTGCCAGATGCTGAGGGAAGGGAGAATGGGAGTGACTGCTAATGGGTATGGGGTTTCTTTTTGGGGTGATTTTAATTAGTGGTATAGTTGTACAATTTGTGAATCTACTAAAAACCACTGAGTTGTATGCTTTAAAAGGGTGGATTTTATGATGTATGAATCATATCTCAATTTAAAAAAGAAATAAGAAAAGATGTGACTCAGAAAGGATTCATCACAATTAAAGTTAAATCACTTATGTGGCAATTAATTTGGGGCATAGTCTTGAGATATTTTTTGTACATATAGTTCTATACTGTCTAACTTCTCCTCAATAGACATCTTTTTATTGGATTTTTTACCTACAAAAATTATATATATGCACTTTTTTTAAATTCTGAAAATGCAAGATGACATAAAGAATAGAAGAACAGAATAACTTAAAAAAAACACCACCGAAGAGAGTCGCTATTAACATTTTGGTGTATATTTTTCCAGATTATTTTTCAATGCATATGCAACGGGGCAAATATTAGAATTATATTAATGTGTTTTTCTCTTTTGCACCTCCTTGCACATCACCACTCCTCAGTCTATATGAGGCATCCTTTTTTTTTCCATAAATCATTAGGATACTTACAGCAGGAATACAAAGAGTGGAAAGAATCAATGTTCAGTTTTTGACTTCTAAAATAAGATTTTTTATCAGGTATTAAAAGTTTTGAAAGCCCAACTTTGAGAACAGAGGAAAGTATTTTAAAATAATTTTATTTATCATTAACATAAAAAGAGCGAAAGCCAATCAACAAAATCAGAGTTTTACTAAAATCCAGGAGTAGAGAAATCTCAGGATGAGGCAAATGTACTGGGGAGTGGGGGTGAGGAATGGGGAAACTTTGGCTCAGATTATGGGAAAAAAAGGAAATAGGGAAAGAGGAAGTAGATAGTCAGACAGGTGTATTCTGAATAGCTACTTTTTGGACTGAATTCACCAAAGGGAAAGCATATTGGACAGTTTGAGGGGTAAGCCAAAGGCAAAGGAGCCTTTGCCCTGCTCCCCAAAATAAACCTAGGAGGAAACTGCAGCTCAGGGAGATCCCATGGTAGTATGTGCGTGGAGTTGAGCAATAGCAGAACAACCAAGAGACCAGACTAGATAGACTAGGCAGAACAGCAATCCCAAACTGGTCTTGGTTCCCCTGTGACACAGAAGAAACCCCTCCCAGGGAAATCCAAAAAAATACATGAGCATTAGTTGGAGAGCAACTAGTGTACATAGACCAGACCAGCTGCTCTGAATGGAAACCAGCCCCTATCCAATTCCACGAGGAGGGTCAGTACTCCCATGCCCAAAACATCGCCTGGGGAAGAAGGAGGGAGAGAGGAGGAAGAGCCTTGTTAGGGAATTTAAATTTGAATTAATGAAAATGTACCTGATAGAGATCATTTTAAATTAAAATGCACTGTTAAACTGCAAGAGACTATCGAATCTGGAAAAGACTGAAAGAACTTTGGTTGAAAAGGTGGGAGTGTATGAGAAGATTAGATCAGTTAAGAAAGTCAAGAAGCCACATGCTCTTGCTTCTGCGTGCAGTGTTCTCACTCTAGACCTTATATTTTTAGCAAAATGAAATGAATGAAAATCTGTAAAATGTATAAATATTTTAGCATACACACTATTGAAACCTGTTTTTCATTTTATAATATTGTTTAATTTTATTTGTTTACATTTTCTTTCCCTCAACTAGACTAAATATCTTGAGGACAAGGACAATATTTTCTATTCCTATTCTACTTCAGGACTGAGCACAAAGCAGACACTCCATGTCACTGCCACCTAAAACATTTCTAGTTTTCTTCATATACACTTGCAATTAAAAAAAAATCTTAAAGCAAGCAGGTAGTTTGGAGAAAGGGCTCATGAAAACAGCATTGACTAGGTCCACTGCTGTTCTGCCTAGTCTATCTAGTCTGGTCTCCTGGTTGTTCTGCTATTGCTCAACTCCAGGCACATACTACCATGGGATCTCCCTGAGGGGCAGTTTCCTCCTAGGTTTACTTTAGGGAGTTATTTCAACTCTTAGTTTCTCCACCAGTAAATTGTAAATCAAAGATTATACCTTAACTACCTTGCCTGCATATGTGAGACTAAAAAGGAAATTAACAAGAAAAAAATCCTGAGTTGCTCTAAATTAAATTACAATGGCAGGAGAGTAAGAAAAAGAGACAGAACAGTTACCCTGTTAGCAGCTGTGGACTAGCTCTGATAAAAGACTGCTCTCATTCCTGTGTATCTATTGGAATTTATGGTTAAATTCCAAATGTCTATTTCTGTAATTATCCAAAAGAGAAAATAGCGAGGTGCCATCAAACCCCAGAAGCCACTGCCATCCTGTCCACAGGAGCCTCCACTTCTAATGTATACATGAACTTTCCAATCTGCTGCACACAGTTAATCCACAGGAACAGACACTTTTTCCCTGCGGACTCTGAGCCTATCCCAGAGCTGGCCCTACTTTAGCTTCTCCCACCTGCTTTGTCAATAGCTAAAGTAAATTCTTTCAGAATTACTTACATCACCCCATTTGATGTATAAAAATGCTCAACAACTCTAGAACTGTGGACATGTTGTCTTTTCACCTAGCCATGCTGCTGGTGGTTCAGACTGCATGCCCCAGGATATGGTCTTTTCATTCTAGCAATGGCCTAATACACCCTTTCTAGTGCTTGCTTTGGCAGCACATATACTATACCTATTTATTTATTTACTTACTTACTTATGTATTTACTTATTTTGCAATTACAATTAACATATAATATTATATTAGTTTCAGGTATACAACATAATGATTAGACATTTATATAACTTATGAAGTGATCACCCCAATAAGTCAGGTACCCATCTGTGCTATTTATTACATTATTGACTATATTTCCTATGCTGTATTTTGCATCCCTGTGACTGTTTTTGTAACTGGCAATTTGCACTTCTTAATCCCTTCCTCTTTTTCACCTATCCCCCCAACCCCCTGCCATGTAAACTCTTTTAAAAAGAGACTTTCAGCTGAGGAACTTAAAATTTTTTGCTTAACAAAATGTACACAAAATATCCAGGAACAGAATGCAAAATTATCGAATACAATGTTTAATCCAAATCTAATTTTACAAGTGATCCAGACTAGAAATCTCAGGATGATGTCAGGCTTTCATTGCCGGCTTCCTTCCCTGCACAATCTTCCTCCAAATCCATTGCTACAGCAACCTCCCAAACCCCCACCGTCAGCTCCTTCTGTAGCAACTAGATTGAAGTCAATGATCTCCCAATAAATACTTGTTTTTAAAGAATAACAAAGATTTTTACTTAGCTGACTTGTGACTCTTCCTTGCACACAGATGGAAAAAGGTTATTTAGAGAGAGTAAAACAATAAAGGCATTTTTCATTCTAATAGTGATTAGAGATCATTAATCTTTTCTACATCACCATTTAGCAGGTCTTACAGGTCTTGACTGAAAACAAATAACAGTAAGGGTTTTCTCCACTCACCGATAGTCTTAACTTCTGGCATAAGCCAGCTGTATAGCCAGGACGTCACCAGGCAAAGCAGTGCATTTTGATTCCTAACCAGGAGGCCTCTGATATCATGCTCCATGGTATGTGGAATATGGCTCTAGATCCTTAATAAAACTCACAGCTTGCCTCCAATAACTTCAGAATCTAAAGTAAGTATGATCCTGAATAATGCTTTTTTAAAATCCAATTTCAATTTAAGTATCTACCATTCACTATTTAAATAGATTTCTGAGAAGTATCTTCTTGAAAGTAAAAAATATTTTTTAATGTTGAACAATTATTTATTTACTTAGGAAACCTAAAACAGTATTTGTTATGTGCCAGGATCTATTCTAGGTACTGGGATACAAAAATGAATCAGTTTAGTAGGAAAACATATGTCAATCTAGTCATTGTTTGATACTCTACTAAGTGCAATCACAAATGTCCGCTGGCCTAAAGGAAGGAGGACCCAGAGCACTCAGGCTAAGTGCTGCAGGAAAAGTTTCATGGAAGAGGCTCTTGAGCTGGATGTTTTCATTCATGCACTCATGCCACAAATATTACTGCACTCTCTATGTTTTAGGCATTGTTCAAGGTACTGGGACTACAGTAGTGAACCAAACATGAAAATCCCTGCCCTCATGAACTTACATTTTTGTATAGACAATAATGAAGACAAGTAAATACATGACTTACTTATCTAAATTGTGAAAAGTACTGTGCTAAGGAAGAAAAATTAAAACACATAGCAAATTTTAAATTGTAGATAAGAAGGCAAAGAGGAAGGTCTCGCTGAGAAAGTGACTCTTAATATCCAAAGAAAGTGTGAGAAGCCCTGGGGATACCATGGGACAATACGGCAGAGGGAACAGCAAGCCCAGAGGCCCACAAGTAGACAAGTCCCTGGAGCATTTGAGGAAGAGTAAGGTCAATGTTCCCAGAGCAGGAGTAAGGGGAAGAGTAGTGAGAAATGAGATTGGAGAGGCAACTGATGAGGAGGGCAGACTTTGGACAAGAAGTCACTGGAAAGTTGTGAGCAAGGAAGGAGTGACATCTGAGAAGATGACACTGCATAATAATGCTTACAGGAGAATGAGCAGGCAAAATCATTTGGGAGGTCATTGCAGAAGTCCAGAGGTAAGATGGTTGTTTTGGACCAAGATGGTGAGAAATGATCAAATTCTGGATATATTTTGAAGGTAGGCCCAGCATAATTTGCTGACAGACTGGATGTAAAATGTGACACAAACAAAGGAATCAGAAAAGCACCAAAGTTTTTTTGGGCCTGACCAACTACAAGGGTAGAGTTGCCATTAACTGAAATGGGGCAGACTGGAAGGAGTTGGTTTAGGGGGATAGAATTAGAGTTCATTGAACATGTTAGGTTTGAGATGTTGGTGATATCTAAATAGAGATATAAAATACACAGCTGTATATTTAGCCTGGAGTTAAGGGCAGAGTTTGGATATGGAGACAGAAATTTGGGCACCAACAGCATATAGATCAAATTTAACGCCATGAGTTTGGATAAAATCACCTAGAGGAATGAAGATATAAAAGTAAGTAAAGAGAAATAAAGGAAGAAGAGAAAAACATTCCAGACAGAGGGAAAAACATATATGATGACAAGAGAGTAAGGACAGAAATTACTTTAGTTAAGCTAGAACAGGAGTTGGCAAACTTTTCTGTGAAGATCCAGATTAATGTTTTAGACTTTGTGGGTCTTACCGTTTCTGTCGCAACTACTCGACTCTTCCATCATAGCATGAAAGCAGCCATAGACAACAACACTTAAAAGAATGAGAGTGACTGTTCAAATAAAATATTTATGGACACTGGAAGTTGAATTTATCATAATTTTCACATAACCCAAATTATCACTCATCTTTTAATCTTTTTCACCCATTTAAATATGCAAAATCATTCTTAGCTCACAGACCATACAAAAACAAGCAGGAGACCAGATTTAGTCCACAGGCTATCGTTTGCCAACTTTTGAGCTAGAATATAGGGTGCAGTCAGGGAGCAGTGGAAAATCAAATTGCATTCTGGAAGAGAGATACTAGGTTTAAAGTGACCGATATGTGGTATGCACTCAATAAATGGTAGATATCATTATTGATTTGGTCAGTCTTATAAAGGGAACTAGCAAACAACTTTAAGGAAGTGAGATTTATAATCAAAACTGAGATCTACAATCATAGGATTTAGGAATAGCTAAACCAAGTGAAGGAAGAGGATAAATGAGGCCTTAACTGAAATAAGATTGAGGATGACTTGAGGGGTCCCCAAGGTACTAGCAAGACATCCTTGATATGGTTGTGACAGGGGAAAAGTATACATTGTTTCTGTAGGTACTGTAGAAATGCACACATGGATGATAAGATATAATGATAATTAAATTTTACCAAACATACATAGAAATTCATTTTGGTTGCTGGCATGATTTATTTGCATTCCATGAATTAAGATCTTAAATCATTATTATAAAAGTTGCTTCAGACCAAATGAACCATATTTCTGTGATATAGAAGCTTCTTTAATTATATGCAAGCTTATCAAACCAGAAATAAACGTGGTGTACCAACGCTTGAGATTAAAGTGCTCCCTTCCCTCTCAGAATCACCAGGCAGAATATAGGCTGTAGGGTGAAATGAACTAGTAATCTTCTCCACTAAACCACCTCCCTACTAGCAGGGCAGAAGGTCGGGTTTACTTGTTTTTCTGCTGCTTTATTGGGCCTCACTCTTCTCATCTATAAAATAAAACTAATAATATATTTACTCATTTGAAAGCTGGCAAACAAAATTTTTGGTTCCTTTCAGTTAATTTTAATCAAAAAGAACTGCCCAGTGACCTGGCCTACAAGATTCTCTAATTACCATTATTTTAAAATAAATTTTATTTCACTGCATTATAGATGTAAGATATGCTCATTATAGAAAATATGGAAAATACTGAAAAGGAGAAATATGGTCACATGAGATACATAAACCCCAAGAACATCACTTAAAATTTTGAAATTTGTCTTTCTATAATTATTACTATATTTTAAATTTCCAAACTTTTCACCACCACAAAATTTCAACTCTCAGCCTATCATAAAAATAACCTGAAAACACTAGACTACATTAATATTATGTAAGAGACATTCTTCTTCTTCAGCACACAAAAGAAAACATAACCCATCAACAATATATGATTAAGATTCTTGAGGATGTGCTTCAGGACTGTTTGTTGAATACTTAAAAATAAAAATCAGCATTCCATTTTTAAAGAACAGCTGGCTGTGACTCCTCTGCAGTTTTGGATTTATGGTCCCTTCTGATTCTTAGCTGTAATTAACTTACTGGAAAGATTTTACGGGACTGAATTAACAATGCAAGCATACAGTTGTATGATAAAAGTCTGTTTTGTTATTCCTCATGTCTCTGTATTTTTTAAAATCATAACTATTTTTCAAAGAGGCTATCAGATACAAATGAAGTTATATTACATGGCAACTATAAAGTTCCTTTTTAATCAGAGTAAAAACATTCTCAAGACTCGTCTTACAGCCTACAAATGAACTTTAAGGAATATATGACAAAATAAAAACTGCTGTCTAATAAGGTATTGTCCCTTATAAATTATTTAAAAAGGAACTAGAACTATGATAATAAATTAACACATAACTATTGAGCATTTCCTAGCTGTTACTTTTGTTCGCATCCTGTCTTGCCCTTCACAATATTATTGTTATGTTGGGGGAAAGGTATATGTTGTTAATGATTTCTGTGCCTGTTGTCTTGCGTACATTCTCTAGAAAGCCTTTCCAAGACTGTTCTCTGGAATCAGGATTAACATGGGCATTCCAAGTGAAAGTTTGACATTTGCCAGTAAATTCAATGTCAGCATCAATTGTCAGGGTCCAGGAACCCTTCTGTGAAAAGCAGTTTGGTATAGAAGAAAGAGCTCTGGACTAAGGTTCTGGGTCCTAATGCTGACCCTACCACTTAGTTTTATGTGTCTTGGCTATTTACTTAAACCAAATGAGCTTTCATTTCCTTATCTGTAAAATGAGGATAATAATAACTGCCCTGCCTATCTCTTAGGGTTGTTCCGAAGCACAAATATAATACTGCAAATAAAAGTGTTTTAAAAAAAGTGCTAAGTAAATTTAAAATTTTTTAAAATTGTGGTAAAATATACAAAATAAAATTTACCGTTTTAACCATTTAGGTATGCAGTTCCATTGCATTAAGTACATTTACATTGTTGTGCAATCATCACCACAATCTATCTCCAGAACTTCTTCATCTTCCCAAACTGAAACTAACTGTTAAACAATAACTCTCCATTACTCCTCTCCAACCTCTGGCAACGACCACTCTATTTTCTGTCTCTAAATTTGACTAAGTACCATATATATGTAAGTCATACAATATTTGTCCTTTTGTGTCTGGCTTATTTCACTCTACATAACATTTTCAAGGTTCATCCATGTTGTAGTATGTATCAGAATTTCCTTTCTCTTTAAGACAATATTCCATTGTATATATAAACCATATATTGTTTATCTATTCATCTGTTAGTGGACATTTGGGTTGTTTTCCCCTTTTGGTTATTGTGAAATGCTACTATGAGCATTGGTGTACAAATATCTGTTTGAATCCCTGCTTTCAATTCTTTTGTATATACACCAAGTCATAAAATTCTTGGATCGTATGGTAATTTAATGTTTAATTTTTTAGGAACTTCCACACTGTTTTCCACAAAAGCTGTATCATTTTATATTCCTACCAATGACAGTGCACAAGGATTCCAATTTCTCCCACGTCCTCACCAACATTTGTTATTTTATTTATTTATTTATTTATTTATTTATTTATTTATTTATTGTTTTCTTTTACATTTTCTTTTTTTATTTTTTACTCCTTCCTTTGGTAATCACTAGTCCATTGTTCATGTCCATAAATCTCTGTCCTATTCATTTGTTGCTTTTAGGTTTATATCCCACATAAAAGTGATATCATGTGATTTTCAACCTTTTCTGTCTGGTTTATTTTGTTTAATATGGTTATTTCAAGGTCCATCCATGTTGTAACATTTGTTATTTTTATATAAAAATATCAAGCCATTCCTATGGATATAAAATGGTATCTATTTGTAGTTTTGGTTTGCCTTTTCCTAATAATTAGTAATACTGAGCATCTTTTCATGTGCCTATTTGCCATCTGTTTTCTTCTTTGCAGAAATGTCTGTTCAAGTCTTTTGCTCATTTTTTAATTGGATTGTTTGGTTTTTTAGTTGTTGTTGAGTTGTAGGTGTTCTTTATATATTCTGGATGTGAATCCTTTGTCAGATATATGATTTGCCAATATTTTTCCCCATTCCATGAGTTGCCAAATATTTCATTTTATTCATGTACCAAGTCCTATTAAAAATATGCTCAATTTTTCACCATGGAGCTTTAAGAATTGAGAACACTCTCGCAAACAGACTTATTTTATATCAAGATGGTACCATAGTTTAAAGACCACATTTTAACTGGCAGTTTTTTTTCTTCCAATTTAAGTAATAAGAAAAAAATATTCATACTCCCCCTACTCACAACGTGTCTCAGTGAGATATTTAATTTGGTAGAAGTTGAAAAGTGAATTTCTTTACTTGTGTGCACAATAATCTGGTAGATTAACAGATCTGACAACAGAAAGCCTAAAGCTTTATGTGTTTGAGGGCAGAGTATAGAGACACTTTTTAAAAATAACACTTCCTGCTTGTGCCTTGTCATTCACTATCCACAAAGATGAACAAGCCATATTCTAGCAGAGAATAGTCACTCACTCCAGAGGCAAACTGTTCAGTTGTGTAAGTGGAAATAATATTCAAAAAAATTGAATACCTATAGGTCTTTCATTTGGTCATTTACTTTACAAACTTGATAGACTTGGCTTTGTGTTAGGTGCTAGAGACACAAAAATGAATGGGTACAGTTCTTGTCCTCAAGGAGTTCTCCCAACCTGTGGGGGCAGGGGGCGGGAATGACCAAGTAAATGAACGAGTACAATACAATACTGTGAGTACAAGGGAGCTCTAAGGAGTTTCCATTATGGATAATTCACAGCTAACTGCTATGAAAAGTATCTCTGAAGTATCAAGCCTATTGCTAACATGTACGGATATAAAATCTTTTGAAATGTTAATTACTGTTATTACATTGTAGTTATTTTTTTAAGTAATAAGAGATAGGGTGTATAACTACATAGGATATTGTATCTAAAATCTTTTAAGATTTGTTTTCATTGTAAAAATAATGTATTCTATTATAGAGAGTACAAGAAATGCAGAACTCAGCAGAAGTAACTGTCATTAACAGTTCGCTATGTTCTATTTCATCTAAAATGCCATTGACCGTAAGAACCAACCTAAATTCAAAAGTGCTAAAAGTGGAGAGAAAAAAAGGATTTTAGTAAGCACTTGAAGTCTTGAGTCTGTGTGAGCAGAGGGCAGAGGCACCAAAGCAGTACTGAGAAAACTGTACAGGAGAATCAGCAAAAAATTCATTTTTATACTAATGTTTTATACTTCTAGGTGCTATATACTGCACTCAGAAGTAAGCATTACAAAAATCCTTGATCTTAGAATATACTCCCGAAGTTTATGTTCCCAGACTTATACTAAGTACCTTATGAGTAGGTTAAGGAATATGATCCTCCTCCTTCCAAAGATTTATTCTGTATTACTCAAGTGAAACTTTGCCTGGACAGAGATAAATCTCTAGTTTCTGAAACATTGGTCAATAAATATATATTGGTCCCACACGGACTTAACAGGTATGAAAGAGCACATAACTTTTTTATTCATTGTCCTATATTTATTTTCTCTTGTAAAATCCAAAGGGTTTTAAAGAATGAAAAATGTTGAGATTCAGCCTGTACAACTGTCAGATCTCTTGTTTTAGAAACATTAAGGAGGCAGCATGGTATAATAGAATGCAACAGGAAGACCTGTGTATGGAGACCTAGGTACTACTCTTAGATCTACCACTAATTAGATGTATAATTTTAGATAAATCACTTAACCTCTCTAAACCTCTCTCATCTCTAATTGCTCTATCTAGTCTGTAGGTTATTGTGAAGATCAAAAGAAATTGTAAATGTGGAAGCACTTCAAAAAATGTAGTACATGCATATTATAAAGTATTATTAATACATACATTTATTGTTGGTCTACAATGCCACTCTTAGACTCAGACGAGAGGAGCCAATGCCCTGAACTCTGTACTTTACTGGGCCCTGTGTATCACAAACACAAATGCATACAAACTTATTAAATATATATTAACACATTCCTAGAAGACATCCTCTCAATTCTGACAGTAGCAATGATACTCTTTGGAGTGATTCAAAGATTATATACAATGTTTTCTGGATTTGACCCAGATTAAACACATCAAATGTGTTTGACCTCACAACGACTCTGGGTTAACAGTGGAGTTGCTATTTAAATAATGTTGGAGCAGTTAGATTTAATTTAGATAAGAGAGCAAGCTGTACCAGGATAGTTAATTGAAACAACAGAAGATTCTCAAATAAATAAGGAATTATAGTATGTTGTGGAAGTTATTTTTTATTTGGTGCTACAAATATTTTAGAAAAATACTGTATAATTTTGCTGTACATAGCAAATAGGGCTCAGATATCTCTGAACATTTTACCCAAGGTAGGAATCACATGTGTTCATGGTTGTGTTGACACTCTGCCCTGTCCACAGATCAGTGACAAAAATGGCCATCATTTTTTAGCAAGAATAGGTGAGATCAAGTTGCAATCCTTTCAGAGACGACCTTGGGGGTGGTTTGAGATTACTGGTCATCCATATCAAGGATGTTCTATAGAGAATTCTGTTTATAACCCTAACCTCTTGTTCAATACAAATATTAGGCTTTAGGACAATTTGTATAGAGAGAAAGATTAAGATCTCCTATCTTTTATATGATAAGGATATTTAGCTTTATATTTCCTTTGCATCCAGTCCTCAAACTAGAAAATGTAAAGGGCTAAAGGGTTAAAATAATTATCTGTACAACAGTCCAGATAACCAACTAACAATTTGTTTTTTCTAAACTATTTATATTTTCCTACCCCAAAGTCCTTTTTCTGTTTGAATTAACTGTGATAGCTCAAATCTCCACATGCAACATTTTCTGACTCAAAAAACATGTCTCCAGTAAAGTATGTTCAGACCACATTTCTTAAATTTTGAGACACTTTTGATTATAGGATTAACTAAAAATATAGTAACCACATTTTTAGGAGAAAAAAATAAAGACTGTAAAATTAATTCTAACTTCAGCACTGAAGTGGGGGGAGGGAGTATGCCTTAGAATTAGGAAAACAATAAAATAGAATTTTTAAAAAAGTGTACTTCAGAACTAAGGAAGTTATTATAATTCTTATGGAAGACCATGGGAAGTGACAGAGTCAAAAAAAGGAGTACATGTGGGTCGTTATGTAGGGACAGCATGGTGCCGCTCTGATCATAAAAGCATAGCATGAGAGATGAGAACCTAGCAGAAAGGACACCAAGATCAAGGAGAAGGGGGCCTGAAAGCAGTCAAGGGTCTTACAGTGGTGGGGCATAAAAACACACAACATCAGGAAACTTGCCTATAGCCAGCTCTGCCTCCAAATAATCCTAAATAACTAGAAACCTGTTAAGGTGAGCCCTCACTTGTAACTTCTTCCCTTAGCTTATTGTCAAAACCTAACGACCATGCAAAGCACAAGACCTTTCAGTTAGCCTTCATGAGAAACAGGGCTGAGTGTTGTACCTCCTGGAACATTTAAAATTATATTTAATCTCATTTTAGTGTAGTATTAAAATATTTTTAGTTTTATTGTGAAGAAATGCAAAATGTTTTGAGACTAAATACCAGAGGGTAGCATCATTAGGTGTTACTGTGTTTATCCAATAATTGGCTCCTTTCCTGTAATGGATGAATCTCTGTTTCAGAATGGAAAAATAAATTAAACAGAAAACAAATTCCCTACATAAAGGTCATATGAGCTCTTTGTAACTAAGAATGAAGTATTACAGTAACTTCAGTGAACACATGGTATTTAGTTCAGGTAATTTGCTTCACTCTGTAAATGCCAATAACTAGCATTTGTAAGTCTGAACTATTATAATGGTCACTTGCAAGTAATAATCACATTCTGATTCTCTGACTGGAAAAAACAACATAAAAACTGCAAACACTATGTGACTAAATAGGTGAAATAAATATAAATATCTTTTAACAGTTTGGGGATAGGGACAGTGTTTGAAGATGGACAGGAAAGAAGAGAAAAGGAAAGGAGGCATTCAGGGCCTTCTTGGAAGTTTTGATGCTGTTCAGCACTCCCAAAGTCTACATGGGTACAAACTGCTACAAAACATCTTTGATATGTCTCTGTAGTCCTCATTCCCAACTCCTTCTTCTAGGTAAGAACAGTTTGGTTTTTTGTGTTGTTCCATTTCTTAAGCACTGGGTGAGGATATCAGATGGTAACCAATGAATAGGAATGAGGCAGATGAAGTGCAGCAAAAGAATTTGGACAAGACTTTTTGGCAGAAGAGACAGAAATGAAATTGGCAGAAATTGGTGAGTCATTAGAGAGGGGCTGGGTCAGAAAGAGAAAGAGGAATATCATAGATGAACAGATAGAAGCTGCAAAGGCACAGGCAGAGAAGTCAAAATCAGATTTTAATCAGATCTTTGTTCTGTCAACTCTGCTTTGGGGAATGTGTCTTCCCCTTGTTAATTGGTCCCTTTGTCCTGCCTCAGGTCATGGCTTCTAACTTGGCTCCAGTAAAAAACAGGCCAATAACTAACCTCACCCTTCTGGGTTTGGCACTTAAGCAAGTCATCATCTTTCTAGCTTCCTCTTTGCTCTCCACTGCTGACTTTCATTCCTGTTAAACCTCTTCATTCAGTGCATTTTGCTGCTTGTTTAACTGTTGTTCTAGATGCCTAACATGCAGTTAAATTAAACTTAGTTGTATATTTATTGATCTTTCTGTGCTAGAAAGAATATCTTTACTCAAAATAAGAGCTTAGTTTTTGTTTTTTTAATGATTTCCAAATAATCAAGAGTCAAGGGCTAAGAGCCAAGAAAGCCAATGATAATGATAATAGCTACAAAAATGGGCTTTTGTTGTTTGCCTCTTCATTGCCTGAGCCTTGCCTTATCTCCTCCACAGTACCTTGATTTTCATTGGAGAAATCCACTCTGCCCCATGAAGCCCATGTGCCTGTAGAGAAACTGCCCCACTGCCTGGTTAGTTTAAGCCAACCATCACATTCCATCTTCCCATACACAGTTTGGTTCCAGGGCAGGCATGTGATTTAAGCAAATGAATATCAAGATATTTGCTGGACTGCCGGGGCCAAATCATTCTCTCTAGATATGGAACATGTACTTTTTGGGAGCTGTTGATAGCCACCTTACAATTGTGATCACTGTACAAGACAGAGTAGAAAGATGGAAAGAAACTGAACTCTGAGTGACTGAAGACTTAGAAAGATAATCCCTAGTGACATAAACTCACCTAAAAGCCTGCCCTACCTCAGGCTTGGACTTTTCATTGTTGTGAACTAGTATATGCTCTTGCTGTTTAAACCAGTTTGAGTTGTGCCTTTTTCTTACTTGCAACATAAAATATTTCATGCTATACAGCTATTATTTATTGAGAGCCTACTCTGTGCCAGGCATTGTAATGGGTATTCTACAAAGACAAATTTTCACAACAATATTTCTCTTTTTTTTAATTGTGCTAAAATATACGTAATATAAAATTTCCCATTTTAACCTTTTTTAAAGGTATAATTCAGTGGCACAATGTTATGCAACCGTTACCACTCTCTATTTCCAATCACAATGATATTTTGAGATGGGTATTAATATCTTCATTTTAACAAAATAGAAATTGATTTTCAGAGAGGTGCATCACTCAAATCAGACCACCAGTTAGTGGGATAGTCAGGATTTAAACTCAAGTATACCTGACTGCAAAACCCATGTTTTTTCTACTTCATTATAGTGCTAAATTAAATTATCAAGCAAGAAAACAAGAAATCTTGGTCAAATTACCAGCCTAGAGTGTATAAGATAAAAATTAAGATCTTGGGAGGTACAGATCCAGCAAACAGGAAACAAGACAAGGAACAAAAACTGATCAGAATCCAAGTCATCAAAGGTAGAACACTAGAGTTTTGAGTGAAAGGGGTTAGGAGAAACCATTTAGGTTCAAGAAGTAGGGTTTGAAAGGGGCTCATCGGTAGAGACTTCAAGACTATCTGGTTGTGTTTGTTCACCTTACCCTGGTTTATAGGTAAATAGTCCTTACCCTGCCCACTTAATTCCACAAAGAACCCTGACCCAAAGACTAATAACAAACTATATTTTAAAACAAAAATACCCCCAATTTTATGTTAAGCATTCATTAAAATAAGTCACATAATAAAGTTGATCCATATCAAGAGGGAGACACATCCTGTGTTGGAGTCTAGTTCTTTAAATGAGGTCTGTAATGACTGGAAAGCTCTACTACCTTCTTGTTAGGACAAGATGGATTCCAACTAGTGTTCCCTAAAAAAAAGTGGCAAGCTTCTATGTTAAAAGCTATCCACCTTTGATGAGTGTCTCTTAATTGTTTACTTTCTAACTAAGGGTTTTTAACTAGGGCTATTAGAATACTAGGGGGTGTTTAATCTGTTGATCTGTTTATTTTAAAAAGTCTGACTCCTTTCATTTGTGATCCTAGGTAAGTAGTAGCTTGAAGGGTTCTACTTATACAAAAAGATCAGTTCTGAATTTTTCAATTTCCATAAGTGAATTTCTACAGTGTCAGAGGCTGTCTTGAAGTTAGGGAAAGGAAGTTATTGAGAATAGATTGAGTAAGACTGCCCAGTGTTTTCACACCCCCAAATCTGGACCTTTGCACCAAGCCCCTTTTCTAGTATTTCCAGTTAGAAAATACTAACATTTTCTCAACAATTATTTTATATATAAACCTAAGTGCTGATAATGATTTATTGCACACTGAATAGAAATATGACAGGGACAGGAGCTCCATAGAGCCATTGTCATTTGACACATTTGACACATGTATGTGGCTTATCACCCTTCTCCTTTGAAGGCAGCATTTGGGGAGTGAAGGTCCATCATATATGTGAACAGTCTGTTTGGTAATATGGTTTTTTTGAAAAGTAAAATATATAGAAAACTGAATTTTTCTTCCTCTTTAAAAGTTTGTTCTCCATGTTAATAGACATTTTAATAGACTTTATTTCTTTAGAGCAGTTTTAGGTTTACAGCAAAACTGAGCAGAAAGTGCAGATATTTCCTGTATAACCTCTGTGTCCACACATGCATAGTCTTCCCCATTAACAGCATCTCTCAACAGAGTGGTACATTTGTTACGACTTATGAACCTACACTGACACATTATTAACACAGAGTCCATAGTTTATATTAGAGTTCACTCTTGGTGTTGTGTATTCTATAGGTTGGACAAATGTATAACGATATGAATCCATCGTTATAGTATCATATAGAGTGGTTTCTCTGCCCTAAAAATCCTCAGTACTCTGCCTATTTATCCACCTTTCCTCTTAGCCCCTGGTAACAATTGATACTTTTACTGTCATCACAGTTTTGCCTTTTCCAGAATGTCATATAGTTGGAGCCTTTTCAGATTGGCTCTTTTCACTTAGTATTATGCCTTTAAGGTTTCTCCATGTCTTTTCATGCGTTGATAGCTCATTTCTTTTTAGCACTTAATATTATTCCATTGATTTGATGTGCCACACTTTATTCATTCATCTACTAAAAGACATCTTGGTTGTTTCCAAATTTTGGCAATTATGAATAAAGCTGCTATGAACATCTTTGTGTAGATTTTTGCATAGACATAAGGTTTTGATTCCAAAACCTTTTGCTGGTCAGAGGATATTTAGTTTTGTAAGATACTGCCAAATTGTCTTCCAAAGTGGCTATACCATTTTGCATGCTCACCAGCAATGAATGTGAGTTTCCACTGCTCCACATCCTCAACAGTATTTGGTGTTGCCGGTGTTCTAAATTTTGGCCATTCTAATGGTGTGTAGTGGGTCTCAATATCTTTTCAGTTTTTTTCTTTGTCTTCCTTTCCACCCCAACCACTCCTTGCAATAGCCTCTTTTCAGAAAGAGCCATAGAAATCGAGGTCTATGCAGGAGGTGGTACAAACTAGGCAACATTAGATAATGAGAGTGAAAGACTGAGAAAGGATTGGCTCAAGTCATGTGGGAGCCATGGGAAAAGGAGTAATCTGGCACCCCTTCAAACCAATATTCTTTAAATAGCTGAGGGCAGAGAGAAATTCATTTTCTATTAATGTAAAATGTATAGCTCTTTATGGTGAAAATAAAGAATTTATTACAAGCATTGAACATAATAATATTTCCACTTATTTGGAATTACCTTTCATTTCATGTTTTTCTCATTACTTATAACTTGAACAGCAATAGTTAGTCACCAAGCACAGAAGTAAATTCCAGTTACAAAATCTTATTTAAAATATTTTTACAAATTTTTTTTCTAGTTATATGTCACAAAAACAGTTTTAACTTTTCTTAAGTTTTTGTTCTTTCTTCATCTTTCTTTTGGGACTATCTGAGCTAGGCAAACTCTTGTAAGACATGTTCATGGCTTTAAAGTATAGAAAATAAGCATCTGTCCACAAAGAAAAAAAAATACAGTGTTAGAAATTTGGAGTAAAATTCCAAACCCAGATCCTAACCCGATCTCTTCTCCTGACTGGCTTACCTGGGGGAACATGCACACCTGTATCTATACTCCAATGAGAACCCCAGTATTGTTTTATTAGTAAGCAAGCAAATGCCCAAAACTTAAAATAAAGCTTCGGGTATGGCTGGGTGGAGGCCAGGTTTAAGTAAGGCCTTTTGCTTTTCCAACTCCATATCTAAATCCTGTAATGCCCTCAGTATGCCAAAAGAGAGTATAGTACAAGTCAGGGTAAGAACAAGGTTCACATAGAAAGGCATTAATAACTGAGTATAAGTCTACCTACCTGACCAAATGCCAGGATGAGGTTAGCCTTCCAGACTCACAAAGTTGGGAACAGAGAGAGGAGGAGAATTAGACCTCTTTACCAGAGGTAGCCTAACCCCATTCCTATAACCACCCCACCTCTTGATTTGCTTACCACATGGAGAGAATATGTACAAAACAAACTGCTGCTCTTAGGGGTAGGAAATGAAAAAGCAGGCATTAGGGCCTGTAAAAAATGAAAGTGTCTTTCAATGTCATGATCCTTCTCTAGTGAAGTATCCCCAGAGTTTGGCCAGACTATCACTTATTCCATGTGGCAGATCTAATAGGAGGGTAAATAGAGGCAGAAGCTATAATGGATGTTTCCTTCTTCATAAGCTATGGCAGAAATGCAGGGAGAGAAGCTGAACCACCCCTCCAAAATACACTCACACAACCCTCATTATTTATTTTTTCTTTAACAACTGGGCTTAACAATTAAAACTTTGTTCAGCCAAGGTTGTCCAACTAGGGGAGATTAGCAATTTCCTCAGTTAATACCCCTGCTCCTCAATGTAACTTCCTTGGATCACTGAAATGCACAGTTGAGTTAATCCTCCTAAGAGTTTCTGTAATGGGTTATAACAGGTCATTAACCAATTTAACTTCAAGGCCATACTGCACCCTAGGCCAAATAGTCATTCTCTAGTTTCCTATCTGAAATCATGCCTAGTCATATTGTCCAAAATTGGTCAACAGAGATTACTCTTAAAAGTCCATATAAAACAAAGAGTGGCTGAAAATAAACAATGTGAAGCCCTTCCCATTATTAAATTATGAGTGAAATTCAAGTCTAAAATGAATTTCTCTTCCTATTGTAGATGGAACTCCAAAGACCTTAAAGTCCAATTACTCTTCTCCAGAATTTCCTGACCTTTTCAGTTCCTGTCAGAGGATTCTCCCTCAATGCCTTGGGGTTTGAGTTCCTGCAGCAGCCACTGCACTTTGAGCTTTCTTCCATTACAATGGGTGCAGCACCTTCAGTACTTTTCAGTCCACCCAAATCTCTCATATACCATAATGTAGACACAAATGTGACTCCTACCGAACAATATTCAAAATACTGTTCCTAGAACCCAGTATATGGCCCCTTGTTGCTGTTTTCCAGCAGAGACTGCAGCAGACTTGGTTTTTTCTAGGGGAAGAGGAATAATGCACAGGGAACAAAAGATGAAGAACATCGTTTTTGCTTCCACTTTGCCAGGATGCCTACTAGAACATGTTTTCTAACTATTACATGTGAATTTTTTATTTAGTTGGGATAAATTTCCCATCAAAGGTTAACTGTGACATAGGCCATAGCAGCTTTTAATAAAGACATAGTTGACTTCTATCCATTTTCCACCTTCTACAACCCCAAAACTAATTTTCTCTAGGGACCCAGATTTCCTCCACCCAGCTGACCACATCTAAAGATATAGAGGCAAGTCTGATTGGTCTAAGAGGGATCTCTTCATTCTTGCCAGAGATTAATACAAAAATGGGCATAAGGCCCAATTTGGTACAAAGAGAAATGAGGTTTTCAGTGGTTGCATCTCCAATGACTAGATCACACCCAGATATTCCTTATTTCTCTTGGTATTCTTCTGATGTTTTGGACACTTCTATTTCCATTTCCCTTTTAAGTCCAGTGTTTCTGGCCTGTAAACTCTATGTTAAATAAGCCTGGTCTCTGTCAAGTAACATAGTTTTCTTTACCATGTCTGAACACAGCATCCCATATTTATAATAAGCAACTCTGCAGTCCATGCTTATGGCCTTGCAGCTGATCTTCTTTGGATATTTGTCCATCCCTAGCATGATCCCAAAACTTTTTTAAATTTATGATACATCTGCTGCCACTCTTCCCTACTCTAAAACTCCTTAGGTCTATTAACCTTGCTTCCAAGATCCTCTTTCCTGAAATGTATCTTAGCTGGATTATATCTCTCAACAGATTCCTGAATCTGAAGCTTGTACTGTTTCCAAAGGCCATAATCTCAGGATCATGGAGGGGTCTAGCATATCCTTTGACATGTGCTCGTTCCCTAAAATTTCACTTCCTTTAGCTTTCAGATTCTGGAATACTTGAGTAACTTGTGCTACTACTTTGTGTATTACTTTCTGCCATTTCTTTCTCTGCTCCTGATCTACTTCTGTCATTTCTACATCTTTCAAGGAGGCCTAAGTGGGTTTTTTAATTTTGACCTGATACTTAAATGCATCTAATTCTGCCACTAACACAGATAAACCTCCAACTGTGTCTTTGTCTTTGGCTCTCCCTCCCTCCCTCCCTCCCTGTCTCTGTCTCTATAGCCATCTCTCTGTCTCTCTGTCTCTCTGTCTCTTTCCCCTTTCCTTTCTTGCTCCGCTTATGCATTATGCATTTGTTTCCTGACCTACTCCTTAGACTCTCCCTTGAGAGGCTCCAATAGTGAAAAATTATCAGAGTATTCTGCACCTGCCACAAGAGCCTCAGTTCAAATATTGCTTGAGTGGATAAATCCTGCTCAGGAGACCTCCCATCAGTTTCAGCCCAGGCATTACCTCTACATATTGTTTTTCTGCCTGACTCCTTTAGTGTTGTCTTCCCTATACCTTTAAAAATTTTTTTCTAATATTATTCATTTTCTGGGCACATTTCCTTATAAGAAGAGCCATACCTGCTTTCTACATATAATGTCTCTATAATCTTGAAAATCATCAAGTAATGTCTGAAATAACACCAACACTCATGGCAACAACAATGATTGCTAACAGTATACTGAGCCCTTACTATGCACCAAGCACTGTTGTAAGCATTTTACAAGTATTAATTTACTTAATCCTCACAACAATCTCATTAAATTAGAACTATTATTTTATAGATTCAGAAACTAAAGCACAGAGAGATTAATTTGCCCAAGATCAGACAGCGAGTAAGTGGCAGAGCTCCCTCTGGTCTTCCACACTGATATCTGCCCACATTTCAGTCACCTATCAGTTTTTCCATAATATAACACAGTGTTTTTGTTTGGCCCAGTCTTCTCAAAATGCTAAGAAATTGAGTTTTGCTTTTAAAAAGCAAAAATAAAGATATACAACTATTACAGCCTATCCTAAATCTTAAACATAATTTATTTTACTAGTGCTATGTCTCTATTATTCCACAGGGAAAGGTATTAAAGTTTGATTTTATAATTCTTTAATGATAATCTCTATTATGAGTATCATTGGATTGTGTGCTTACCAGGTTTTCCCACATATACATTAAATTTAAATCCTTAGTTCCAAGTTAATTTTCACTGCCTGATAAAATATTATCTGAGCATGTACTAAAGAATGAATTTTTGTAGCTTAGTGAGATAAGTCATTCATACTATAACAAGGATATTTTAAACAGAGCTGGTTATTCCTTCAGGAAAACCACATTCAGATCAAACTAATTTCTTAAATGACATAAAAGGAGTGAGTAGCTTTGAGGTGTCTTATGTAACTGACTGAGTGCTGACAGCTTGAGACTAGATGATGGAATGACAGAGGAAAGGGAAGCTGAATCTTTGAAATAGTAAAAATTATCATTTAAAAATCACAGTGAATACCATCTGCCAGGTATTAAAATGATTAAAGGGCTTATTTTTTCCACACTCCTATTGTGATAGGTTTTATAAACAAACAATTTTAAGTACACTAACCTGTTAAGCACCAGTAATTAGTTGAGAAAAACAAACACAAATGTTCTTAAAGAGAGATCAAACCCTGAGGGAATTTACTCCTCTGAAATTATGCAAAGTGTATACTGAAATCATTCTGTGGGACTCCTACCCCAAATAAAAATTCCCTTTAAGGTTTTCTCCTGTTGTCTCTCACACATAAGTGCTATGACAACTAACTGACAGGATTATTTGCTAACACAGGTGGACCTGGTGATGGATAAAACCATCTGGAATATTTTGAGTTTTCACTGTAAGATTTAAAGAGTGTATAATACTTGTGAATAGAAAGGGCACTGGACTAGAAGGCAGTAACTTTGCTACTAAGTAGCTATGGGATTTAGTTTTGTTACTTCAGCTCTTGGAACTTGTTTCCCAGTCTGTCAAATACAGAAATGAAAATTAAATGATCTCCAAGGCCTGTTTGAACAATTCTCAAGTTCCAAAATTTTAAGTTAAGATGGCTTTGAACATTTTTGCTCAAAGACTCTAACATCTAATCCAATAAAACTAAGAATGTGTAGGAACCAGTTATATGGAGCTAGAGTATTATTTTTTAATATCTCCCAATAGCTTTTCCATTATTCTTAAACTACTCTCTTGACCATTCCATCAAGCCATCATGCTCAAAGAAAGGGAGCAGGTGTCATCACAAGAATGAAGAGGACATGGCACATAAGGAAAGATCTTGACATACAAGGAAAAAAATCCATCTCTTGTAGCCCCGAGGGATGACAGAAAAAAGGGGACAAGGAAGACTTATCAGACCTAGTGTATTTACTCTGTTATTTCTCAGGGTGAAAACTAGAATTGGAGGTACATAGTTGAAGTTTTCACATAGATATGGGTAAATCCAAGAAAGCCTGGGTTAGTGGTTTGCTTTCCTGAGTATGCCTGTGAGAGGCTGAGCCCTTCAGGAACTCTGCTGTCAGCGTGGCGGCCTGTTCAATATGATGCAGGGAGAATAATGCAACATGCTGGAAGAAGGTGACTCAATAGAAGAGTCTAAAGCAAAGCTCCTGGTTCATCAAGGCCTACATGTGATGTTCAGGGAATCCAGAAGTTCCCAGACACCTCAGATGAGAGGGTGGCACCATGAGAATCAATGGACTTGTAGAGACCTGGGGTCAGTACAGAGGTTACAGTGTATAGAGCAAATGACTCAGGTATAGACTTCAGCAAAAGAACTAGTGTGACATCTGTAAAGGGCAGAAATGACCAGTTTTACCTCCGGGGCTAGCAGTCTGGCTTTTAGGCCATACCTGACACTCTATACCATTGGACAACACAGGGATTGGCGTGCACGGCTCAGGGCCCTTCCCTGAAGCCATGTAAGCCATCCCATTCCTCAGGGCTGCTACCATCTCTCAGGGGTGCTACCAACCCACTAGTGGCTGTGTGAATTAGAAAAAAGCACTCCCTTTCTCAAGAGACTTTACTTCCATCTTTTGGAAAATTTTTTTAATATGCTGTTTTTGTTAAAACAAGGCATCTTAGTACCACATGCCAGAGAGCTCCCATAATAAACGTAGAACTATAAAGTGCTAAAGATGTGAAAGACACTATACCTATACCTTATATAGCAACCCTTGACCTCCATACATATCCTAGAATGAGAGGGAGGTGAGAAAATAAAATCTGAAAAACTCAGCATTTGTTAAAAAAGTTAGAAAATGTGGGGACTCGAGGTTAAAAATTATAGAAAATAAACAAGCTATGTTTTTTTAATACACTTGAGTTAATGTAAGTAAATCTTCAATTCTGTCATACCAAAATACAAACTCTTTATGACCAAGATTTTGCCTTTTATTTTTTGGTGTTTCCCATAGAACCTTACATGGTAATGCATACACAGAAGAAACCAGTAAGTGCTTGTTGAATAAAAAAAAAGTTAATTTTATTAATTCACTTATATTTTTAATAGCATGCAATTTTCCTTTTCTCTCCTGCATTTATTTAAATCAAATCTAAAATTGTATCTCTTTGCACCTAGCTAACAACCATAAAAATCCAGAGTTCATTTGTTTTGTAGCAGCCTCCCTCCTCAAATATTTTTTGAGAAAGAAACTTAGATCTAAGTGGTCTAAGAGAGATCACCTCAATATTACAGAATTTAAAAAATTTTTATACAGTCCAACATAAGTTCTTATCAAAAGGTGAGGGCCCTGATATCTAGAAAGGTAATTTGACTAAAGTCACATATCAAATCAGAGACTCACCCTACACAATACTAGCTCACCTTTCCTTCCTCCCTAAAGATACACTTTTCTCCCTCTCAGCCTTACTTTACCATACTTTGTAACCACTTAATTATCAACATCATACCTAGACAGCAGCTGATCCTATTCAAATGGGAGAAATCATCCAATAATCCGAAAACCAGGGAATAAAGTAAACTGGCAGTTTTACCACATCCATAAAATAATAAACAAGAGAGAGCAGAGAGAATTGAGAAAAGGTACTTTTTCAGTCATCACAACAGCAGCTAGGGAATAATGCGTTTTCCTTAGGGAGGGATTATGCTGAGGGGACCTGATACAGATACAAAAGATAATTCCTCTTGAGGTTTTTTTCTTTTCCTTTGAGTTTGTGGCATCTAAAAAAATTTTTTTATATCATATAAACAATCATAACCTCTCACCTTTTCTCACATATCATTTTCCAGACCATGACAGAGACTACGTCTCCAAAAAGAAAGGTGACCAAAGGTATAATGCCTATTAACCAAAACCTTTTCAAGACACAGATGAGTCTTCTAAAACTACAATTAGGAACCGTCTCCAAACTTCGGTTACCAAACTCAAACTGGATCTCCAAGGTTTGCTAATACCCTCAGCTTGACTAAAGGGCACAGAATCTCTAGCGCTCCCTACAGCTCAGACTTTGAACCTACCTACTCCAGAAAATCCAAGTTACCAAAGATCTGCTCCCTCGCTCCACTTAAAAAATCGGGTGAAGGTGGGGGACGGGGAGGGGGGGTGGGGAAAAGCTGAAACAGCGAACCAAAGGATTAATCACTTCTTCCCATTACATCAGCAGCCCCCGCCCTTTCCTCCGAGAACCTCCTCTCCTAGAATCGTCGCTACGCACTAGCGCTCTCTTCGCCCACCCCCCCGCTCTATTATATGCCCCGATACCTCCCCATTATCACCCGCCCCACCACACTCCCCCTTTCCTCCTTCCCCCCTCCTTGGCGGGGGAGGTAGGAAACCCGAGAGAGGAAACAGGGCGTTGAAGGGACTTCGCGATAAAAGCGGAGGGCCCATTGGTCGGATGTTTGTACCGGCGCCTTCCATTGGCTACTTGGCCGGAATCCCCGCCCCTCTTCCTCCCCGCCCATTCACCCCTCCCCCCCGCCGCCCCGCGGCCCTCCCCCGCGCCCCTGGCTAGCCCCGCGGCGGGGAGGGACCGACTGGGCGAGTGGAGGCTCCGGCGGTGTCAATGGCTCCTCCTGCCACGGAGCAGCAGCAGAAGCAGCGGCGACAGGGCTGAGGAGGAGGAGGAAAGGCTCCTTTAAGGAGGAGGAACGACGACGCCTCTTTTTCCCTCTATCTCCTCCTTTCACACTCATTTCCCCTTCGCTAAGGAGAGAAGGGGGGAGGAGAAAGAAGAGGCCGAAGAAAGAAAAAATTCCTCTCAGAAATCTCTTTCAGGGGGTGTGGGGGGGAGGAAGAGGGAAAAAAAGAAGCCGGGCGCCCCCTGCTCCCTCCCTCCCTTCTCTCCCTCTCTTCTCCTCCTTCTCCCTTCCTCACCCGCCCGCCCACTACCCCCGCCGCCGGAGACGCCGCTCGGGAGTCGGCGGGACCGGGGTCTATCTCCTCAGCCGCCGACGCCGCGCTTCGCCTCGGAAACCCCAGGCGGGCGGACGCCCTTTCTTCCTTTCTCTCGCTCTGCCCGTCTTTCTGTCTCCGTCCCTCGCGGCCGCCCCGCCCGGCGGCCTCGGCCTTCCCCGTGCGTCAGGCCCGCCCGCCCGGCCTCGCTCGGTCTCTGTCTCCACGGGCCTTTCTCTGGACTCGGGGGCTCGTTCGCCCCCTCAGCCCTCACAGTCTCCCCTTCCCCTCGCCCCCTTTCCTTCCTCCCCCTCTCCCCACCCACTTCTGCCCGAGAGCTCGCTGTGCGTGTGCGTGTGTGTGTCCCTCCGCCAACGCCGCCACCTCAGCCCGGCAAATGAACTCCGTCCGAGCCGCCAACCGGAGACCCAGGCGAGTGTCGCGGCCGCGCCCGGTGCAGCAACAGCAGCAGCAGCCCCCGCAGCAGCCGCCGCCGCAGCCGCCTCAGCAACAGCAGCAACAGCAGCAGCAGCCTCCGCCGCCGCCGCAGCAGCAGCAGCCTCCGCCGCCACCACCGCCGCCTCCGCCGCTGCCCCAGGAGCGGAACAACGCCGGCGAGCGGGGTAAGGCCGCGCTCCCTCCCCGCCGCCCGTCGGCTCGGGCGCCGGGCCGCTTCGGACCAGTGGGGAGGGTGGCTGGGGCGGGCGGGGGCGGCCTGGGCGCCCCGGGGATAGGAGAAGGAGGCTGAGTGGAGGTGGGTCTCTCGGTGCCGCAGTGTCAGCCCGGCTCGGGCACCGGCTGGCAAGAAAAGCCGCGGCTTCCCCACTCGCCTGGGCTCTCGGTCAGGCCGCGCTTTGTTTGGTTTCGGGGCTCCGCACCCTCTACCCCCACCCATCCTTTTGGCTTGTCGGCTCCCTCACAGATCCCGCTGGAATCTGTTGGTAACTGGAGGGAAGGCGAAGGGTGAGATTTCCCCCTTTTCTGCCGTCTTCGCCTGTTTAGTCGCCCCCTTTTTAATAGGAGGTGGGGGAAACGATTGGGAGTGTTCGGGCGGTGGGGTTGGCCGGGGAACTTGTTTTCCCCCTTTTCTTGATTAGCCTCCCCCTTCCTGTGGAGGAGGGGAGAGGGGGAATCGGAGTGGTCCGTAGTGTTGGCCGAGGAACTTGTTTCCCCCGCCCCCCCTCTCTAGTCACGGGGTAGGGGGAGCAGCGGCTCCTCTCCCAGCCCCACAGTGTTTGCTGCGCAGTTTGGCTTTAGTTACAGAACCCCTGGGCAGGACCCGTTAAATCGAGACCTTTAAATAAATAAATATAGAATCCATCGGCCATTTCCAGCCCCCCTCCCTTGCGTGCAGTGCAGTTACCCTTCCGCTTTATCGACACCCCTCTCGCTTGTCCTCCCCTAGCGAACCCCCACGCCGCCGTGCTACCCTCCATCTCCTAGTGCGTTTGAACGCCCCTTAGAACTGGCTGTGTGTGTGTGTGTGTGTTGTTGTGTCCAAGGCCTAGTGAAATGTGTCATTTGGACCCAACTGTGCAGCTCTGTCTGATAACCACCATTGTCTAAAGGCTGAGGTTCCTGGGGGTTGAATTCTTGCTTTACCAGAAATAATGTTCAGTTCTACTTTGACGATATGGTTATTTTGGGAGGTTTATGAGGTGGGGTGTTGCACCTTGGTCTCCAAACATAACTATTCTCTGTTAATTAGCTGCTCTCAGTGGGAGTGGAGGTCACTACCATATTTATGTGTATGGTTGTTGTTTTAAGAAGGAGGGGAATTGTTAGGAGACATTTTGCGTGTTTTCGTTGTCAGATTAAGGTTAATTTTACATGCGTTGGTTGTCACACTTCCTTTGATTAAGGGAATTGAGATTAAATGCCTTTTAAAATTTATACATTCTTTCTTTAAAAACTGTTTCATTGTTACACTTAATTAAAATACTTAAGAAAGGGAGACGATAATCTGAAAAATAGTTTAAAGGATTTTCACTAGTCACTGTTACAGATAGTCCTTGAGAAAGCAATTTGGTATATGTTGTTTGAAAGAATATGATGTTTCAAGCCAGTTTGAGAGGTCTTGTGCAACATTATTAGTAAATGTGTTAATGATTTCTTTGATACATTTTTCCTTTTTTAAATTAAAAATATTTGTAATTCAGTCATTTCATTTCACATTTGTATATCAATTAGGGTTCTCCTGTGTTCCATTCAAATAATATTCAATTTTCCTTCCAGAATTGGCACTATATATAATGAAATTGACAAAATTTTTTGAGAAAACAATGGCACTGGATTGAAATCCTAGCATAATAAAGACTATTGCTAGATGTAAAGCTTTTTCAAGATGTACTCATTTGTTAATGACACAGAATCAAATTCTTCAGCCAAACTTAATTTAGTTTCATTGTCTGTTTTTAAATATTCTGAATCTCCTTTTTACTATTTTGTGTGTAATTTCATTGAGATACTTTTATTTTGGATACTTTTCTTCATTTGTGTGAAATCATTGGCTGCTGAAGTCTTTGCTTTTGAAGTTGACTTGGTCATTGGGAGTCACATGCTGGTGTGTCAATTTTCTTATCATCGATGTATATAAACTGACTAAAATGTTCATGGATCAAAATTTCAGTACGGACCTAACCAAATGGTAAATAAGATTCACTATAGGATTGTTGCTTTGCTGCAGCTAGTAGAAATTGTTCTGGAGATTCTGTGTTGGCACAGAGGGGAAAAGAACTGGCTGATTAGTCTTCAGAAAAAATATTATAGATCTTTTAGAGGGTAAATAAATGGCCTCAAAATGAATAAAGTATTAAGATGAATTAAAAGACTAAAAATAATATTTTGTTAGCTTTATGTAAAAATGTTCTTTGAAAAATTGGCGATTTGATTACATTTTTTAAAGGTACAAGTCACATAATGATCAGAAGTTAGCCAAGAAGAATACTTTTTATTGCAAAAGTTTTATTGAGCATGCAAAGTCACTATTTCTGGTTTGTGTAGGAGAGGTTTTGTTGTTTAAGAATATTCTGTTTCATAATTTTGACCAGGTAATTAAGGAACTACAGCTAACACTGTGTGTGTGTGTGTGTGTGTGTGTGTGTGTGTGTCTGTGTGTGCGCGCGTGCGTATGTGTGTGGTTTTACTAACTTAATGGTTCTGTAACTCTTGCATTGGAGTCTTTGATAGAGTTACATAATAGTGGATCAGACAACTTTCTAGATAGGGAATTGAAGAAGTGAGCCTCACTGTTTTAAAACAAGTTAATTTGATTTATGTATAAATTCACTTATTAAATATAAAGTATGAACTTTTGGCTTTTTAGTGGTAATAAGATAGTTATAAGATAGTATTTTTTTTTCCCCAAGCAAAAATTGTCAGAACTAGTTTTTATTTGCTTCTTTGCCCAGGGTCAATTGGTGTAAAACTTCCTTGACATATACTTACACACACACACACACACACACACACACACACACACACGATAGTGTTCGAATAAGAATGAAACAACCTTTTCAAAGCCTTCCTTGAAGGAGAATTTCTTACACTGATAGTCCACTAAATATTAGTCTTTTTAGTCTTTTAATTTAAATTCCTGAGTTTAGGATTTCACATACCACTTTAAACTCCACATAGGACACTTTGATAATATATTCCAGATTGAGTGACACTGAAAGTAGTATGGGATTGGATTTTTTATATTTTTCTTTTAAAATACTAAAAAGATTTTAGCTTTTGCAACTTGTCCAGCTAAATTTATCTTGATACCTATTTGGTTGTCTTTTACTAAAGCTGTTTCCAAATCTGCAGAAGTGCTGAGGATTCTGAGCACTTTTAGTTTGTAGTTGTTAAAATCCATTAATTTGAATTGGCAATAAATGCATATGATTTAAAATTCAAAAGTCTCTTTCCTGTACCTGTCATCAGCTACCAAATCTTTCTACCTGGAATCACTGTGTTTCTCATTTCTTATGTTTTAGTAAATAATGAAATTTGATTTCTGAAAATTTTCATGTGGAAGATAGGTGTTTTGGAAAATAGGTATAATTTTTGTTCTAATTATTGGAAAAGTCATGAGATTGTTTTGAAGTGTTGAAATTTTAAATGACCATTTTATATTAAATTTAATGAGTGCAATATATTAATGGATTTTGCTATTAATTTCTAGTCTAAACTAATTGTAGAGTAAAAACTTAATCAGCCTCTTTAATTCTGTATTTATGGGATAGAAGTATCACTGATGACCCTAGAATTAGAGGATTTTTTTGAAATAATTCAGTGTGTCATATTACATAAAATATTACTGATGAACCTACATGTTTATAATGCGCAGTAGCCAGGAAACTCCTTAGTGTTCTAGTTATTCATGTTAATTATACTTTCTGTGGGATTATTCTAGCCCATGATATTTTACCTTCCAGTTCTTTCTACTACTTGGAGAATAAGAAAACTTCTGCAACCTTTCGAGATAGAAGAGTTCTTGACAAGGAAAATGATTTTTCCTGTTCAGGAATTAAGTACCGTGAAGTACTACTCTTTCATCTGGTAGCTAAACCCTCAAAGTATTTACATCCCATAGGTAGAAAGATGTTACCCAACTCTGTGTGTGTGTGTGTGTGTGTGTGTGTGTGTGTGTGTGTGTAGCCTATTTTCTCAAAGCTTAGAAATTATTTGAGGAATAGAAATGGGATGACAATGTGGATGTTAAAGTTCTGCTGATTGGGCCTAAGAGTTGTCCTTGTACTGCTTTTCTCTTTCATTACTGAAAATTCTGGCAAACCCAGGGAAAGGCCAGCCAGCTTGGAGACCTACCAGGTAAGGCAAGAACCACCAAATAGATCCTGACCTGTTAGTGAGGACCCGTGGACTTAGATTTGGCAAAATTCAAGGCTAGTGAGTATTTTCGAGTCCCCCCCCCATTAGTCGTAACTTTGAAAACAATCTTTTGAAAAAGAAAAACAAAAAAGAGAAAATAATCTAAAATAATAAGTTATTTCAACTTGTGTTCTCTTATTGTCCCCCAAATGAGGTACTTTTATTTTGCATTTATCTTGTCTCACTGGTCTCTGAAAGATTGTTTTGGACTTTCCATTTTCACTAATTTATCAGCCCTTCAAATTTTATTCTTCCAGAGACTTCTGGTTAATATGTGATATTGTTAGCAAGGTACCCTCAAATTGTGTTGTTACCCTCTAAAAATAAAACTACGAGGAAGCAAAATATAATAGATGAGATAGGTTGTTTGAGTTAGAGCTAGCTAGACCTGGGTTCCAGTCCTGCTATTCCAGTAAGGAGCTGTTTGACATGCATGGGACAAGTGATAACCTCTTGGAGCCTTACTTCATTGTCTTTAAAATGGGTACGATATCACTTGCTTTATGGAATAATTGTAAAGATAAGAGATAGTAAGGTACCCAGTATATGGTAGATCCTTCCTTCCTTCCTTCCTTCCTCTCTCTCTCTCTCTTTCTCTCTTCTCCTTCCTTCCTCCTTTCCTTCCTTCCTTTATCTTTCTTACACCCACAGTACTTAGTATTCCAAGGTATTCTCCCATCCAAGAACTAACTAGGCCCTACCCTGCTTAGCTTCCAAGATCAGGCGAGGTCAGGCATGTTCAGGGTAGCATGGCTGTAGACTCTAGACATTTTCTTAAATACTCTCTCATTCCACTCTCTTAACAGTTCTGTAAAATGGATATTATACAGCAGTGAATATGCATAGTAAGTAGCAGAGAAGATTTTCAGAATTGATTTATTTCACCTAGTCTCTCCATAAACAAGGAGAGATACCAAAATACATTTAGCTAACTGTCTCCATCACTTTCAAGGAAGGGAATAAATAACCTAGCCTGTGTAGCACATCTGTCCCCTGTCCTGTTCTATCTTTCGTATTGGAGACTGATATAGTCTGATGCCATTGATTGTTAAATCATCTGGTTTCACATTTTCTAAGTTAACCTTGTGATCATAATATTACCTCTCATGTAATGTCTCCAAAAGAGATTGCACTGATTGGCCAGCATGTTTTTCCAGCTTGTTGATGAGATCACTAAGCACTCATTGTACAAAGGAGGATAGATTTCCCTTGAATTACTCATAAGTTATGAATAAAGAGTGTTAGGTCATTTTAGCTCATGGTTCTATACTGAATTATTTCATATTTCAGGAAGGAAAAAAAATGTGAGTTAAATTAGACTTTAGTAGTAATTTTGACAGGTTTGTAGACTAATTAATCCTTTTGTCACCGTAGCTTGGTGTCTTTACATGCATAGGTTAGGATTTTTGTATACATTTGCTTAATATAAGAAATGTGCTTAATCGTAATCCTTAGAAAATAGGGAAATGAAACTAACCTCCTTTACATAATTTATTTTAGTTGAAAGCAAATGTTGAAAATTTTTACTTGACTTTGAAAATGAATGCATTGTGTATTCTTTATTTTAAAACACCAAAAATAGCATAGTAAAACAAATATAAGTTGTGTATGTTAGTTTATGCTCCCAATTTCTAAAAATCCAGTTGTCAGATGTTCTGACTTTCTACCAAATAGAAAATTGTGTGACTGTTCAAAAAGAAGAACGAGTTATTAAATGCTATTCTCTCAACTGGTAAGTAAACCTTAAAAAACATTAAGGAATACTTCCACATCTCATGAGAGAAGAGATGTCCATTTATTTTGTTAAATAAGCTTAGAAATTGAGTGATAGAGTAACAATCTGTACTTTAAAATATTTTCCTGGCTACAGTGATAATCTTATTCTCACTGTTTTCCTTTAGTGTACTACACTCATTTTTCTGATGGTCAGGTGGGTTGTGTCAAAAACCTTTTTTAAAAAAACAGAGTGAACCTTTAAGAAAAATTTTAATGTCAGAAGATTAGAGAAAAACAATAAATGTGTAAGGTCAGTGATTCTTCAAGAACCTTCACTCCTCTCCCTCCCCTGATATGCTCATTTTGCCTCCCAGGAAGCACTCCCACCTAAAGTCTTATGTGTATGGATACTATGTATGTATAAATATATAGTGATTTTAAGTATGGACATAAATTTATTAGTCTGTTTTAAACAGACATTTTAATGAAAGTATACAAGTACACAAATCATTGGCTGTCATAACTTGATGACTTCACAAGGTGAACACATCTGTGTAACCAGTAATACCTAGGTCAAGAAATATAACACTACTAGCATCCCAGAAGTACCACCACCCCCAAGTGCCTTCCCAGTCACTACTGCAATCCTGTATTTCTAACTGCTTGGATTAATTTTACTTATTTTTGAACTTTATGTAAACGTAATTACACATTATGTATGCCTATGTGTCAGACTTCTTTTGCTTAATATTGGTTTGTGAGTTTCATCCATGTTGTTGCTTATAGCAATAGTTTGTTCATTCTTGTTGCTGTGTAATATTACATTGTATGGATATATTACATTTATCCATTCTAAAATTGATAAACATAGAATTGTTTTCCTATTTGACTGTCAGGAATAGTGCTGCTGTGAGCATTTTGGTGAACACATGTACACATTCCCTATCAATTTTATACCCCAGCATATATCATTGCTTATCTTTTCCCAAAGACAAAACTTTCATTTACAAGAACACACTTATTTGCAGTTCATCATGCTCTTAAATGTTATTAAATTCAGTCTCTTTAGCTCAGGGGTCCCCAACCCCTGGGCCTGTTTTCATTTACAAAACTTTCATTTATTTATAGAAAGATGAAACAGCTTTAAGACAGATATGAATATGGTCTCATAATTATGTTGGTAAAATACTTGATGATTTTATTTCAAATATTAGTGGGTTTTGTTTTTTTTTTTTAAGTCTTTTGGTGTGTTTGCTCTTGCATCCTTTAACAGTCTACTGTTAGGAAGATAACCCATCAAGGGAATATACTTTGATTTTCCTGAAAGATTATAGATTGGGTTACTTTGAGAAGAGGAAATCTCTTTTATACTTAGGAATTATTTATGAATACTGTGGTTTTAATATGTGATTCTGAGTCTTCATTCCAAAAACATTTCTTTTTGCTACTGCTATAAATATTTTTGTTTCTTCATTTTAGTTTGGAACCCTGTTTTTGCTTTTTCTTTTTTTAACTACTTTTAAGCTTACCCTTTTAACTCTTGTGGAAATATTTTGCTATTTGTGGTTGGTTGTTTTATTTTCTTTTTCCTGCATATTTTGATTATCCTTTATTATCTTACATTCAGTTAAATTGTAGAACCTTCACAGAAAAATCAGGGCATATTTCGCTCTCAAAGTTGCTTTTCTAGTCTTTGACCAGATCTGTCAGTTCTGATGTATAGGAAAAAGGTGAAAGAGTGCCTCTGCCAGCATCATATTATTCTTCAAGTGGAAGTTAGTGGCTTATAAGCTTACACCTCCTGTGATACAAGTATCCCCCAAGAATCACAGATGAGGCTCAGTTCTTAAGGAACTACTTTCTAGAAACCAATGATACAGTAGCTGTGGATACAAAGGAGTAAGATTTCATTGTTTTATGTCTGCTCTTTCAGCACTTACCAGTCCAATGTTAGAGCTAACAGTCTTGTTACTTCTTGTCCATAACAAGTGGTATAGAAGAAACTGCCACCTTCTTTTGCATTTTCCTTTCCTTTCCTTCCCCTCTCCTCCTCTTCTTCTTTCTCCTATTCTTCTCCTTCCTCTTCCCTTTTTTCTTAACATATAACCACATTCAGTAAATGTTGCTGTTAAGTTTAGGCATAAGGAACCTGAGCTTTTTCAAAGTGGTATTTCCTTTTTTTCTAGGGTGTTTATCTTAAGCTAATTTCTAAATTAGGGGATTTTGAATAAAGTGACTTCTGAAATGCTCTAAAATTCTTTCTGTATCATTTGAGTTACCAGTATACATTAGGTCTGAATCTGTTAGATATTACTATAGAGACATAATTCTTGCCTTTATAGAACTTACAGTTGAGTTAGAGCAGCTGTCCTCAACCTTTGTGGTACCAGGGACTGGTGCTCCTAAGAATCTAAAACCTCATGATCTGCGGCAGAACTGAAGCAGTGATGCAAGTGTTGGGGAGTGGCTGCAGATAAAGCTGAAGCTCTGCTCACTTGCCCACTGTGAGCAGCCCAGTTCCTAACAGGCCCAAGTGTTGGGAACCCCTGAGTTAGAGACCAGATTTAAATAACATTTAAAATCAAGATGAATTGCAAATAAGTGTTTTGATATTTTCATTATCTACTGATACATAGATTTTTAACAATGGAGATATATATATACACAGACATACATATATATACACATACATACACGTACACATACATACGTACATGCATGCATACCTGGTTTTATTTATACCCTTATACTTTGTCTGCAAGACCAGGGTCTGTTTTCTGTGAAATGCTATTAAGATGATTTGTTATAAGCTCCTGCTGTCTGTTATATGTTCTACCCTTTAATCAGCCCTTGAATTACTTTTGTACCACGCTTAGAAAGTTGTAGCCTCAAAATTAAGTTAAATTATAGCATGTTTATGTAAGTGATTAAGAAAGAAACATGTGCCCAGCGAGGAAATTACCTGCAGAGTTGGGGTCATCCATCTTGTTTTCATAGTATTGTCCTCCTTCGTTATATTCATTGTTTTGTCCATGTATCCAGAAGTTGAAGGTAAGAGGACAGATTTAAATTATATTATATGTTGCTAGAATCTATACTCCCCAGTTGCAAAAATAAAACAACACTTTAAAGTTTCTTCATAGTATCTGTAATCCCTCATACCAATTAGTTGTAATTCTCAGGGTGCCTTTATGGATAGTTCTGATTCTTGGTATCTCTATTGCTACATCTCATCCTCTATTTCTGAGTCATTTGTTTTGAGAACCTCTTAGCTGAAATCTTTAAAGCTGAAAAACTGAGCTGGGAGATCTGAATGTAGTGAGGTTGTACAAGGTCTGTAAAGTTAGGTATAATTTTAGAGGGCTAGAAAAATGTTACTAGTCATAGACATACATTGACAACACACAGTGAAACTGGGAATATGCACTGTTTGTTGATTTAGTGAAGTGTCTAACAAATTTTGATGAAATGTTAGCAGTAGTATGTTGGGATGGTGAAGATGAGGTGATTTTTGTTACTATTTCTACATTTGTTTTACAACTACTATACAGAATCTGGAATGAAAGAGGTTTGTATTTTTTAAAAGAATTTAATAGTTCTGATTGTGATGTGAACTCATATTTTGATAATATAGTCCCCACACAGGTCATTTTAAATTTGAATAAAAACTTGAAATGTTCCATTTTTCAAAGCTATTAAATGTGTTTTTAAATGCTTATTAATTTATGGACATCTTTAGTTTTTATATTCATAGTAACTTTAGGATAATTGGTACTATTATTTATAGGTAATGAAGCTAATTGATGATCAGAAAGTCAGAATTCAGAATTAAAAACAAAATTTGATACTTGAACTTTGAGTCAGTGATTCTGTCTTTCTAGGATAAGTTTGTGATTATAGACTATGGTAGTAAATACATACAAATAGTATTTTAATTACATGCTTGGCTGAATGATAGAAGATGGAAATTTAGTGTGCAAACAATTGAATAATTAGAACAGAGAAATTTATTTATAAGGTCACAACAGGTGGGTATTTCTTTTGTACCTTACCGTGGTATGGACTCATGTCTATGTGATAATTTTATGTAGGGATATTTTCTTTTCGAAAACTGGAGTTAACTTTAAAGAAATTAATGATGGTCAATTAAGTTGAAATAAATTGCTAAGGGAAATTGTTTTATCATTATCAGTAAAGAAAACACACCCTCCCCTTTCTAAGATATTATATTCTAAGATGTTTTAGATTATAGGACCTAATGTGTTTGGGAATAAATAAGAACCTGGCAATGGTTTTCAAAAAAAATGGGCTTTTAAAACTTAAATTTAGTTATTAGATTTGCAGTTAACTCATCTCACACTCAACTAGTCTTTTGATCATCTCACAGACTATTTATAAACCTAAACCACGCACGAACATTTTCCTATTAGAAAAATGGTTTTTTGGTTTTAAAATAGGGACTACTGATAGGGTTTAGGGCAGTTCAGTCATTAAGTGTAGATTCTAGATAGTAATCAACATCGTTTTATGAAGAGATGATTACAAATGTATTTAAATATTTTCCCGAAACAATGACTTTTGGTGGCTGAAGAGAGAACAAGAGCAGCTTAGCCAGATTTAAAGTTTTATTCTTTTATAAAAGTTATCATGTTGTGACAGTTGGCAGAAATTTTTTTAAGTTGTATTATATGGAGAGTACAACATATAAAAATAGTGCTAATCATTTGCCAAATAGACATTTAGTAAATAGTTGTTTCTATTTCCCTTCAGCTTCCTTCTCTGGACCCAAATTTGTTCATATGATTGCTAATTTAAGTTACTAAGCATATTAACTTCATAAATAATTTTTTTTAAATAGTATGAGGTTAAGTACCAGAAAAAAAAAGACAAAATCAAATTTCTTTGAATGGTCTGTTAAAAAAAAAAAAAAAAAAAGCAAATGTGCTTTAGTCTGTAGAAATAACAGAAAAATAAGTAGTCACAGAAATGCATGCCAGAACTAAGTATAGCAGCAGGCGATATGGACTATAGTAGAATGAATCATCCTAAAGCATGTGCGCCCATGTAAACATGATATTGTATGGTAGCAATAAGACTTGTAAAATGTTGCAGTTGTTGGAAAAATATGTCTATTACAAAAAAAATTTAAGTGTTATTCTAAAGAGAAAAGCGAAAGGATGACTAAACCTTTCACTTGGTTTAAAGTAATATTAAAAGAAAAATGTTACTCAGTTATTTTTCATTATGCTCAGAAACTAGCTAGAGAAAATGAATTTAAATTATTACATTGGTGATTTAGATTGTAAAAATATCTAGTAAACTCAAACAGGTCACTAAGAAAGATTATATACTTTTTTGGTTGCAGCTATTAGTATTAGGTGTTTTAATTATCTTAGAGATGGTAATTAGAAATTATGGAATATTAAGAATAGAAAGAAACATAGTCCCAATTCTTGAGGTTTGTTTACTTGTTTAAGGTGGCAGTTGGAATTAGAACCCAGGCCTCCTGACTCCCAATCAGTTAATCTGTTCTTGTTTCAGAATTTTATTATCATTCGGTTTATTTTCCAATTGAGTGATGTGTTGAACCTATTGATCTGGTAAAGTTTTCTGTAATTCCTTAGTTGAACAGAAATTAATTTTTTAGAGTACTTGTCTCATCGAGTAACATGAATATGCAAGTACAATTATAGTTTGTTTCTTATTGCTTGACTTAATTTTTTCATTATTTTGTTTTAGCTGTGACTGGTTGGAAATAAGTCAATAATATTATTCAGTGTAAGGTGAACCAGCTTGATGATAGATTCATGTGATGATTCCCCCTGTAACTGATTCCAGGTGCTCAAAAACTGGTTAATGCTTTTTTTTTTAAATTAAGTTTATTGGGGTAACATTGGTTAATACAATTATATTATAATTGTACAGGTGTACATTATAATTTAACATCTGTATATTCTGTTGTGTTTACCACCCAAAGTCCAGTTTCCTTTAGCTACCATATATTTGAACCCCTTTACCCATTTCACCCTCCCCCTGTGCCCCCATTTTTGACACCCTTTACCCCATCTACCTTCCCTCTCCTCTCCTACCTCCTACCCTCTGGTAACCACTAGTCTATAGTCCATGTCCATGAAGGTTAATGCTTTTGAAGAGGTAAAGCAGAGTTCTTTTCCACTATGAATTCAGGACTCCATTTATGGTAATGTGGTATTTCAGAGCAATAAGGAAACAATTCACTATTCAAAAAATGATATTGAGACCAATGGTTATCCATTCACAGGAACATTCAGTTAGTTTCCTAGTTTGCTCAATACCAAAACATACATCCCAAGTGATTAAAGAGCTCAACATTAAAAAAAAAAATTTTGTAAGAACATTTAACATGAGATCTACCCTTGTAACAAATTTTTAAGTGTGCAATACAGTATGGTAACTAACTATAGGTGAGATGTTGTACATCAGATCTTGAGAACTTACTTATTTTGCATAACTGAAACTCTAAACCCATTGATAGCAACATCCCATTTCCTCTTCCCCCACAAGCCCTGGCAACTACCTTTCTGCTCTCTACTTCTATAAATTTGACTATTTTAGATACCTCAGAGAAGTGGAATCATATATTTGTCTTTCTGTAACTGCTTATTTTATTTAGATAATGTCCTCCAGTAAGAGCTCAACAGATTTTTAAAATCATAAATGAAGTAAAAGAAAGTACTTTTTCCTAACCAAGGCCCAAAAAAAATCAAAAAATTTTTAAAGATCAAGAAATTGATTGCATAAAATAAAGTGAAGTTCTGTGCAATGAAAGGTGCTAATAGACAAAGTTAAGGCAAATGACAGACTGGAAGAAAATATTTGCACTTTATTTAACATACAAATGATTAATATGAGTTTTTATGGGAAAATGCTGATAAAATATTAATTATCGAGTTAAGCCATTCCTCTCCTTACTTTCACACTTCTCAGAAGCTACCCAGTATCATGAATTAGATATGAACCTGTTTATTCCTTTTTAAAAATACTTTCACACATGTGTGTGCATCTTGTAACTATTTAGTTCTGAGTTGTTAGGGTTGTTCCTGTGGGAAAGTAAGAACTTGCCTTCAAAATATTTATGGTTCACTGGTGGTAAAGAGGACCATAAAATACTCTCTCAAAAGATATTTAATGTATAAGTGCCAAGTGAGTAGTATAAATCATGAGTACCTAGCATACTAGAAATTTTTAAATAAGTGAATTAATACAGAAGTATCTTCAGTAGAAAGGAAGGTCAGTTATTTTTCTTTTCCCTTGTTATATTCCCCAGATGTAACTCTGAATTGTGTATATGTGTGTGTTTACTTCTGAATTTTTTAATGCATGTGTATATAAATACACATACTTTTTTTCATTCAAAAGAAACCACACTGTATTAATTTGTAAATAAAGTTTTTTTGCTTAAATATATCCTGGGCATTTTTCTATATTGATATAAATAGAAAGTTATCTCATTTTTTACAGTTGCAGAATAGGCCATTATATGACTATACCATAATTTATATTAAATATATCTCTATTGATTAATATTCAGGTTCTTAATTTCTGCTATTCTGCTATTATAGGTCTACAGTGAACATCTTTGTACAGATTTGTCACAATTTTAATAAATAATTTTATAAAAGTTTTGAGTCAGAGGGAAATTTGCATTTTAGTTTGATAAGTATTTTTAAACAATACCACCACTGAAATGTTTTGGAAAGATTTCCCAAAGAAAGTGGATGCTTAAACTAGATCTTGAAGAATGAGTATATCACATGGATAGAGGAAAGAGGATAGGAGTGGGAGAGATATTCTTAGTTAAAAGGAAATGGGCCAGACAAAGGGCATTAGAAGAGTTACCAGGACAAAATTTTTGCTCTGTCATCATATTCTGTTCATCTCTCAGTTTACTTTTAAGTTACTTTAACGTGGAATTTAGGCGCTCTTCTCTCTTCAAGGCTTTGTTCTACCATTGTGGAGTAATCCAAATTATTTAACCCATAAATCTGTTTCCTGCACTTTGGCTGCCTGTTTTTCTTTTAATGATTCTTTTAACACACTCATCTACATATTGTTCCTGAATGTACCATACGCATCGCTACTATGCATATATAATTTTTTGGACACTGATGTAAAATTTTGAGCTCAGTTGTTTGCTTGACTTTCGTATTCGGTCACTCCTTTTTATGCCCTCATGCCTTCTTGGTACCTACCCATATCCCAGCCTCAGGTGCTTACTGTCATTTACAGTTGTCGGTAGGTCTATTTATGCTTAATGTGCTAAGAATGATCAATATTTGATAATAGTTTATATAGTAAGCTTATCTTGTCTATGTCTTGAACGTTTATTTATAATACTGATTGGCACTGTAGTTTCTGAAAACTCAGAATGTATTTTCCTTGTAGATATCTATTATCCATGCATGAACTTAAAATACACAATAGAAATGATGTATGACTTATATGTTAAGCATAATAAGAAAATATTTTGAAGGCACTTAAGTATCAGTTAAGCTATCTGGATATCCATGGAAAAGCAGTGCAAGAAATTTTTGTAATAATAATTGTAGTTACTGTTTAGTAGTTGTAATATTAGCCATCATTTATTAATCACTCTGTTCTAGATAGACACTAAATTCTCATTTTATTCTTATAAAAGCTCCCATTAAGTAGGTTAATATACCCATATTACATATGAGGAAACAGAAGTTTAAGAAATTTAAATAACTCCTCTAAGAGCTAGTAAATGGCAACTGTAGGGTTAGAATCCATGTCTTTCTGATTAAAAACAGCCTGAATAAAGTTCGAATTACTATATTATGCTCTATCAGTAATCATTTCCCTTGTATAAGTTTTTGAAAATACATATTTTTAGGAAATATTTGTCACATGAAAATGATCACTACAATTACTTGGAAGGCAGGGGTAATGAATCATCAATTATGTGATTCCCAAGAAAATTTTGAAAATTTAGAAAAGCATAAAAAGAAATTGAAAACTAGCAACAACCAAATTAGAGAAAACATTCATTTCTTTTATTTACTTTAAATAGAATATATAGAAACATATAAAATTACATGTTATTTTCATTGTAATCATGCTATATAAGTATGTATAGTTTTGTATTCTCTCTTATTTAACATACTATCATTTTCTCGCTATAAATTCATATGCATATGTGTATATATTCCTTGAAAATAGTTCTCTGTGACTACATAATATATTTTACATACATTTTTTAGTTTATTTTATATTTCCCTATTAGTTGACAAGCAGATTACCTCTAATTTCTCTCTGTTATACATTACATTGTAAGGAGAAATCATCAGGATGGGTGCTATGAGTTCCACTTTTCCAAAACCTTCCCCACTTTTCCAAAGACGACAATGACAAATTAAACATGTACACACAATAATCAGATTTTGGCATGAATGTAACTACATAAGTCTACATCTTTCACCTTTAGAAGTCATGAAAAGGAAAATAAAGAGGGAAAAGGCAAGGAAAAATGCCTCAACTTCATTTTCAGTGAACTGAAAATAGTTATAGTAGACTCCAAATTATGTTTAATGGCTATCAAAAACATCTTAGAAAGGGCAGAAGCAGTGAGCTTAAATATACTTACTGAAGGTGAGGGGTTTACCTTAAAGTTCAAAAGCTAATTTTCTTGTTTGTAAGGGCTGGTGACAGAACTAACTGGTTTGAAAAGGTAAAAAAGAAAAGGTAGAGACACACATACACACTGCACCATATGTACAGGAACCAGCTTTTTCTCTATATAGTATCAAAGGAAGAGTCTTTGGACTGTGAAGCCTGTCCTTTATTCACTCCATACCAGTAAAAAGCTGGTTCAAGATCATCCAACTTATTTTGCTGCCAACTGACATGACAGCAAAACTTCCAAAGGACTAAGTATTCTCATTAGGAAAATGTTATTACAGAGCAGATGAAATTGTGACCCAACATTTCACCATACATTTATTTAGGGTTGAGAAAAACTTCATAAAGTTCTACCCCCTAAAAAAGAACACAAAGCAGAAATGCAGGAACTCAGAGAAGAGATCACAAGGTAACAGAAGATGAAATATGAGATAAGAGAACTTAGAAATTAAAGAGCAAAAACTAACAAATGCAGATGAAATTGGAAGGAGCACAAGGAACAGACTAGAGCCAAGGAAAGCACAATAAAGGACATAAGGATAAAAATAAGAAAAAATGGACAATATAAAATAGAAGTAAAGATGTTTTTTAAGTTTTAGAAAATGATAAAAAAGGCAATAGATCCAGCACACTTAAAATTGAAACCCCTATAGTAGAAAACCAGACAGTGCAAAAGAATGAATTGTTATAGATACAATTAAAATTAACTTAAATTTACATATTGAAATGGCACCTGTGCCAGAGAAAACTAACCGGAATTATCATAAAGATAAAGATTCTTTTAAGCCGCCAACCACCCTCAATCCCCTGCACAAAGTCATTTATAAGGGGTTGATATCAGGCTGGCTTCAGATTTCTGCACAGCATTCAATACCAGAAGACAGTGGAGCAGTGTTTACAAAATAAGGAAGTAAAGTGGGAGCCAAAGATTTCATATCCACTAAAGCTCTTCTTTAAGCATAAAAGGTACAAACATAACTCAGAGAATATTGTTTACACCAACCCTTCTCAAGGAAACTACTGAAGTATAAACTTTAGCCAGCTGAGAGACATCTGAGGAAATGATTGGTGGTAAGCGTGCACGCGCGCGCGCGTGTGTGTAAAATAATCCTAAAGACTAAAACAAACATGGAGATCATGGTGACAGAACATAATGTTATATTCCCTGGTGATGTAGAAATGAAAGAAATAATAAAATTTGAAAAAGACGAGTTATAGATTACTTTATTGTAATTACTAGTAGTCAACAAGATATGTAAAGATCACAAATCAACTAATAAAAGTTTAAGCATATTTAACACTTTAGAGGAATCCCTAAAGATAACATTGATTAAATCAGGTCGGTAAGGAAGAGGAAACATTAATTTTAACATTGTTCATGTTAAGGAACTAATAGGTATCTAAAGGTAGAAATCTAGGGGAATTCTGTTAAGTTGTAATTTTGAGAGTAACCACTAGAACAAAATATAAATCTTAGTAATTGTTGAAAAAACTACAAACCTATCAAAAAGAAAACATAGTGAAGGAATACTTACATAGAGCCACACACATGTAGCAAAACATGACAGTATTAAGACTAAACATCTTTAATGTAAAAATATAAATAGGCATAACTTACCTTGAAAAAGATCTTCAGATTAGATTCAAGGCAAAACCAATTCTGTGGCTTTTGCATGGTATACACCTACAATAAAATAAATGGTTAACGTTTTAAAAGATGGACAACATGAACAGAATTTAGGGTATCAAGATCTGAATGTACAAGGTGGAGTTCACACTAAAAGCAATAGGTAAAGAAAGGCATTTCTTTCAGAGTACACTGAAAATTTAACAGCTATATTTGTTTATCAACTATAGCTGAAATTACAGAAAATAGGGAAAATTGAAACAGCAGGAACTATTTAATTGAAAGATACAAAAAAAGCCTTGAACAAATGTAAAGACATACCAGGTTTTCAGGATATAAAGACTGCATTGTAACAGTTCTCACTGAGGTAGTTTATAAATTAATTTTTAAAACTAGACATGCTAATTCCAAAGTTAAGATGGAAAAATAAGCAAGAATAGCCAGGAAAACTGAAAAATAAAGAGAACTAGCTTTGTCAGATATTAAAACAAAGACAAAACAGTGCAGTACTAGCCAACAAACTTAACATAGGTCAGTAGAACAATAGAAAGTCTAGAAGTGGTTTCAGATACATATAAGAATGTAATAAAGGTGACAAATCAGTGGAGAAAATATCAACTGTTCGATTTACTCTTGGGGGCCCCCGGATAGCCATATGAAAGAAGTTGGATCTGTATCTCACACATATACCAAATGGATCAGTGAAAAATCGAGCTTGAAAGTAATAGAAGAAAACATTAAAGAAATTTGAAAAATAATTTGGTATGGAGAAGACCTTTTAAACTGACTCCAGAATTTATAAGTTAATGGATAAATTTTACTACATTAAAAGAACAGTCTCTGAATGGTTAAAGAAAATGTGATATATACATACAATAGAATACTATTCAGCCTTTGAAAACAAAATGGTGTTTGCTCAGGACTAGGGAAAGAGGAAAGAAGGGAGTTGTTGTTCAGTGGATATAAAGTTTCAGTTTTGCAAGATAAAGCTCTAGAGATCTGTTGTACAATAATATGCTTATAGTTAATACTACTAAACTGTTACTTTAAGATGTCAAGTTTTATGTGTTTTACCAGAGTTTTAAAAAGCACTCGGTGTTAAAAACTATCATCGCTAATATCAAAATATATGTTACAAACTAGCAAAACTTATCTGCAATTCATATCACAAAGGATATCCTGGAAACCCAATTAAAAGATCCTGCAGCCTATTAAAAAGTGAAAATATTATTCGTAGAAAATTAAATGCAAATGGCTTGTAAGCATAGGAGCAGTTTCTAATCTCGTTCAAAGTAATAAAAATTCAAATCAAACTCAAATGATATAGTTCACCTATTAGGTAAAAACGTAAAAGTTGGATAACATACTCACAGGAGTAAAGACTGTCATATTGCTGAGAATGCAACTCAAGATAACCCATGTGGAAGGTAATAAGGCACTGTCTCCCAGAATAAAAATGTATATACTCTTAAAAACAAAACAAAGATAAACTATCTTTGGATTTAAAAGAACAAAAACAATGTGTTAAGTAGGAAGTTAAATAAATACATGGGCTTACCTGAATCTGCTTTAGAAGCAGGCAGGTGCCCCGAGAGTTCATTTCCTTCGGGATAGAGACCAAAACTACCTTATGTTGGTAGACAGATTTGGGAAGGGAGATATAGAACTTGTTACTACTCAAGAAACTAGGGGCTGAGATAGGAAGGAGCTAAAAAGAGTTGTGGGATCACTGCTTAGGGATATGGCTTATATAAATATTCATAATGGTGGAAGGAAGCAGTGAAAGCCTCCTGGACAAGATCTGGGCCACTTTACCCATGACTTATTGACTGGATCTCTGGGAATAGCAATCTGCAGCAATGATAAGCTTCATTCTGGGGTTGTGAGGTTTGGGTAAGAGGTGCAACAAATGAAAACTGTTAAGAGTTAGGTAAGGACATAAACATACCCAGCAGTCTGTACCCCACCACACACAACTTTGACTTAGATTTCCGATGAACCAGCAAATGAAAATTCAAGAACACACAGATGAAGCTAACCCTAACAAAAAAGGTCAACATCTTCATTAAAAAGAATGGTAAAGAAAATGCTCTCTGTGTACTGTAAGAAAATATGTCCAAGATTTGTTGCTTACTGGGGAAAAAGGATATCATAGTACAGTGTTTATAGAATGTTTCCTTTTGTGTAGTAGTAGGGAGATAATTGATATTCTCATTCAAGTAAATCCTTAGTCTTTGAAGAACAGTCTTAAAGTGACTAAGCATGTTTAAGATCCTAAAGGAGATAGGAAAGAATAATAGCAATGAAATAAAATCAAAATTAAATAGATGCCAATTAACAAATGTATATATACAGAAATCTCTAGAAATCATTTAACTGAACTCAGTAAATGTGATGTACTAGACTGAACACTGTCAATAAAAGAATTAGTGAGTTTGAACATGATGTTGAATTCACCCAGAATGTAGCAAGAGAAGTGAAAAATAGGAAAATAAATATTGAGGATATATTGAGAGAGTCAAACTTTGTCCAAAAGAAACTTTAGGACAGATTAGAGTAGTACAGACACAATATTTAATGAGACAATGATTAAGTTTTTCAGAATTGAAGTAAAACCTATGTGCCGTATTGAAATTGTATATTACTGAACAATTGCTTAGCAGGATAAATACAAAACAAACAGACAAACAAACAAAAAACCTAAATGCTCAATAATGAAATTGCAGAACATAAAAAATAGTTCAGTGTATTTGCTGGAACAGTGATTTCCAAAAGATAATGAGATATTCTTTCCTCAAAATGTACAAGAAATACAACTTTATGTTGAGTTCTGTCCCCACTTAAACTGTCAGCAGGAATGAGGACCAAAATGAGGGAGGATACATACAAATCTAAGAGCTTATCATTTATAAAAACTGATGCAAGAACCAAAATGTTGAGCTGGAAGAATAGTAAACTAGAAGAAGGGAGGAATTGGATTAAAAAAAAATACATCATGAGAAAATAATTGGTAAAAATTGTTACTAAATAAGGTTTACTATTAATTGTAAATATGTATAATTGTTTTAAAGGTAGAACTAAAATATTGTAGAGTAACAAGAAAATTGAAAGAAAAGGAATTACATTGAGTCAAGAAATGTTACTATTGTTCACGAGAACTGAGTACAGAGATACTAACTTGAGGGCCAAAAATAAGTACCAATTTTTGTGACTAGGTACTCTGCAGTCAGACTACCTGGATAAAATCCTAGTTTATCACTAACTGTGTGACACTAAGGTTATTTCACCTTCCTGTACCTAATCTTTCCTTATCTATAAATGAGGTTGACAGTAATACCTCTTCATAGTGTTATAGGAGGACCAAGTGAAATACATATAAAGCCATTAGACTACTACTCAGTACATGTAAGTACTTGATACATCTTTGCTGATGCTGCTTTTATTTCTTTTTTAATTTAAATGTAACCATGAAAAGAAAAGAAATAAAATCTACCAATAAAATCCACAGCTTCCATGCCAGCAGAAATAAAATTAGAGAATGAAGAAAGCTTAACCTTCAGTTATACCATCAGAATCAGTTTTTAGTTTTTTATTTTTTCTTTTGAGCAGTTTTAGATATGTGTAAGGGTTAGTATTTTACAACTTTTAATCTTAGAGGTCTTGCAAAGAACAGAGAGATTTTACTTTGTAAAAAAATTATTCTATCTTGCAATTAACCATATAGGTCCATTAGACTCTTTCTAAATCTAAGATGTGGATAGGGTTTTAGTGATCTTTTCTTACTTCTTCAAATATTTCAAAGTATGGTAAAAAAAAAAAAGACTAAACCAATAAAAGTAAGAATGATGAAGTTTCGTAGAAGAAAGATGCAATACTGAAATAGTAATTTTTCAATTTTTAAATTACATTTCTCAAGTATCACATCCTCCTTTGAAAAGGTATAAAAGAAGATGAGAGACATATAGATCAAAAGATTAAATGCAAAGAGAGAATTAGCACTCTAGACCAGAGATATCCAATGGAGTAGGCACTTGCCACCTGTGACTATTTTGTATTTAAATTAATTAAATTGATAGACTTTTAAAACTTAGTTCCTCAGTCGCACTAACCATGAAGTGGTTTTGCAGAAGGAATATAACTATTAGCCTCATTTCACTATACCATATTGGACTTCAGAGATACAGAACATTTTCATCATTGCAGGGAGTTCTGTTGGTATCACTGCTCTAGACTCAAGACTCTAAATATAGTGAAATTGATCATATATGTGATAGCAAAATTGATCATCTACATGAAGTCTCAGATTATGAGACCTGAGATGATTATTAGATCCTGTATGAATTTTCTCACACTCAAGAATTGATGAACACACCATATATTTCTGATGAATGCACAGTGTATTTCTAAAGACAATGAGAAACATGGAATTCTTTAATTAGTACATTCCACAGGAATATTTTGCATCACAACCCTGGACCATCCCCTTTTGCTGAAAAAGGCCTTGTGACATGTTCTTTCATCTCCTACAATGTTTATAAAAAATTACTTAGAACAAAGAGGTTTGCTATGTTTAAATTCTTATTAAAATTTCAAATAAAGCTCTCTTTCACTAATCCTTTAATCTTCTGTAAATAATTTGTAAAATTATCTAAAAATTTTTAAAATATTCTATTGGATCCAGCTGATAGTATAGTGTAGGTTAAAGTATGAGAAGAGGACAGGAAAGGGGAGAATGGGAAGTAAAGAAAAAGAATAAATATAATAATAAAACAAAAAAATATAATTAATTGCAATTAATGGATAAAATAAATGTGTTTAACAGTTATGTTTTTAAATACAGTTAAGTTAACTGCTAGTTACAAAAGGTATACTCAAAGCAAAGGAACACAGATAAAGGTAAAGGGATGGAAATGTGGTGACTTGAACCCATATGTTTATCTGTGTTTCCTTTGAAACACCATAATGGTATAGCAAATAAATTTTAAAAGGCGTAAACCTATAAAAATAAAGGGGGAAAAAACAACAAAAGAAATTAACATTTTGTCAACTGAAAAATGAATGGATGGGTGGTATCCAATTTTGCATCTGCAGTAAAGTTGAAAGTAAGCCTGCAGGAATGGAAGCTACAAGAAACAAGCCAAATCATGCCCCAGAATCCCAAAAGACTTGGAAATTAGTGGCACAAGTACTGAGTGTAGGACTGGGCTAAAAAATTGGTCGTAAGACTTAGAACAGTTAGATTTCAGCTCCCTTCCTGCATCTTGTGTGACTAGTATTTCTCTTCTCCATCAAAAAGCTGAAGATTTATTACGGAAGAAATTATATATCAGGTACAAACAGGTGAAGGTGGACCTTCAAACCTAAAATGTTGGTCAAATGGAAAGTCTACATATGAAAAATTGAAAATTACAGTGCCTTAACCCTCCTTGCCTTCTTGATTTATAGATTTATGTCTTCCAGGGAAGAAGTTAAGAGTACTTTCTGAGAAAATTAACCTGTTTAAAACCATAGACTTAACCACTACTGACACTGAAATTTTTTGTGTTCCTACTTTATTACTCTGTAGCAATGGTTCTTAATTTTTGTGGTTTGAGGACCCCCCTAAGAGTTTTTTAAAATGTGGCTTATAGCTATTTACTATATTATAATTTAAAATAAAAATTTTAGGTATTTCTTTGAAAACAATAAACCCATTATATACTTTTATGAAAAATAACTACTTTCAAAACAATTATAATAGAGTAGCATTGTCTTATTTTTTGCAAATCTAATGTCCAGCTTAATAAAAATTAGCTGGATTTTAGTATCTGCCTCTGTGTTTGGTCAGATGTGACATACCATGACATGTATGTAGCCTCTGGAAAACTCTGTGTACTTGTGAGAAAATGAGAGTGAAAAAAGCATATAATGTCTTACTATTAACAAAGACTTTTGATCCTAATCCCCTTACCCCCAAAAGCCATCTCTTGATGATTCCAAAGTGTCCCACAATAGATGATTGATTAAAGAAGCTATGGTACATATATACAGTGGAATATACTTGGCCATAAGAAGAGATGAAATATAGCCATTTGCGATGACACGAATGGAACTCAACTTATCATGCTAAGCAAAATAAGCCAGGCAGAAAAAGTTGAAAATCACACATCACTTGTATGTGAGATATAAACCTAAAAGCAACAAAGGAACAAGACAAATAGAGACTCATGGCCATGGACTATAGACTAGTGGTTACCAGAGAGTAGAGGGTGGGGGAGGTAGATAGGGTAAAGGGGGTCAAAATACGAGGGTAGGGGTAGGGTGAAGTGGGGAAAGGAGATTAAATATATGGTAGCTGAAGAAAACTAGACTTTGGATAGTAAATACACAATAGAATATACAGATGTTAAATTATAATGTACACCTGAAAATTATATAATTGTATTAACCAATGTTACCCCAATACATTTAATTAAAAAAAAAGAAAATAGCCTCTCTGTACTAAAGCCCACTAGTCACAACCCTACACAGAATTTCTATATGAATGGACAGCTGGAGCTTACCCAACAATTGAGGGAAAAAACGTATAACATGAAAATAGGAGCCAGAGGAGAAAGATGAAAACAAGTGACTTGGAAGAAGCAGAAAATGATAGAGAAGAAGAAAATGTGAAACGAATAGCCTCAGAAGGCCAAAAGAAGCTATTGTATTTGCAAAACCAGAACTAGAGATTACAAGGCACGTCATAGAGCAAAAATGAGCTCCAAATTTAAAATATAGAGCAGATATGAAATGTTAAAGTTATAACTATAAAGTAATAGGAGGAGATGTTGACAGATTATATTTGTAATATAGGAGTGAGAAAGGACTTTGTATACCAAACTTTAAAAGCATATTGCGTAAATCAAAAAGTGGAATGAATTTGTTTACATCAGAATTAATGTGCATCAAAGGGACATCATGATAGAATGGGGAGAACGTATTTGTAAAATAACAAGGGATTTAACATCTAGAAAAATGAAGAAACCCCTATAAATCAAAAGGAAGAAGACAGCCACCCCAATATAAAAATATGGAAATGTTCAAAGAGGCAATTAATGGAAGGAGAAACCCCAAAGCTAATAAGCCTATTAAGAGATGCTCAAAATCATTAGTTGTCAGAAAAATGTAAATTAAAACAATGAGGTATCACTTTATACCTATTAATTTGGACAAAAACAAAAAACAAAAACCTGAATGTATTAGTTACCTATTCATAACAGATTACCTCCCAAAATTTAGTATTTTAATACAACAAACATTTATCTCACAGATTCCAAGCATTAGGAATCTGGTAGCAGTTTAGCTAGGTGGTTCTACCTCAAGGTCTCTCATGATGCTACCGTCAAACTGTCAGCCAGGGCTGCAGTCATTTGAAGGTTTGCGGCTGGAATACCTGCTTCTAAGATGTCTCACTCAGATAGCTGTTGGTAGGAAGACTCAGTTTCTTGCTGGTTGTTAGCAGAAGGTCTTAGTTTTCCACATCCACCAGGCTGCTTGAGTGGATTCATAAAGCTGCTCCTAAAGATGTGGTGCTATGAACTGAGTATTGTGATCACCCTCCTCCCCAGAGTTTATCTGTTGAAAGTACATTGTTGAAATATAATCCCCATTGGGATAGTGTTTGGAGGTTGGGCCTTTAGAAGGTGATTAGATCACAAGAGGGGAACCGTTGTGAATGGGATTAGTGCCCCTATAAAAAGAGACCAGAGAGTTAGCTCACACTTTTTTTTTTTTTTCCATGTAAGGCTACAAGGAAAAGTCAGCCATTTTCAGCCTGGAAGAGGGCCCTCACCAGAACCCAACCATGCCAGCATTATGATCTGGACATCTATAGAACTCTGAGAAATAAGTTTTTACTGTTGAGAAACCACTTAGTTTATAATATTTTGTTACAACATCCTGAGCTGACACATAGCATCTAGTGATCTAGGAGGCAGCACTGCCTTTTATGACCTCCTCTCCCAAATTGCATAATGTCACTTTCTGTTCATTAGAGACAAGTCATTAAGTCCAGCTAATACTTATGTGGAAGGGAATAGACTTCACTTATTAAGAGAGACAGTACTTTGGTTAAGAATGTGAATGCCCTATGACAGTAATTTTGTTTGTAGACACATATATCAAGGTATTAGAGATTCATAGGGGATATATATATATATATGGATGTTCATTGCAGTATTATTTGTAGCATCAGGAAGATGGAGGCAATCGATGTGTCCCATATACCAGTCAGAGTGTAGATAAATATAATTCGTGAATTTTTTATTTGTGAATTTTATTGTATTAGTTTCTATAACCAAGTACCACAAACTGGGTGGCTTAAAACAATAGATTTATTCTCTCACAGTTCTAGAAGCTAGGAGTTCAAAATTAGAGTCTGAGCAGGATCATGCTCCCTCAGAGATTCTGGGTGGAATCCTTCCTTGGCTATTCTAGATTATGGTGGTGGCTTTTAATTTTTGGCATCCCTTGGTTTGCAGCTGTACCACCCAATCTTTGCCTCCATTATCACATGGCATTCTTCTTGTGTGTCTTCACATGGTGTTTTTCTCTTCTTATAAGAACACCCAGTCATATTGGATTAGGGCCTACTCTAATGGCTTCATCTTTACTTGTTTACATATACGAAGACTGTATTTCCAAGTATGGTCACTTTTATAGGTACCAGGGATTACAATTCCAACATATCTTTGAGGGACACAGTTTAGCCTGTACACACATGTACTATTATGCAGCAATCAGAAGGAACCTATTAGATGTATACATGCATATCGTACATAGCAAAAATGTAAGCAGCAGAATGAGGAGATAGGAGTAATAGCATTTATGTAAATGAAGAGAATATATGTGTATTAGTCAGCATTCTCCAGAAGGGGCGGAAAAACAGTAGGATTAGAGATTCATGTTTTCTCTCTCTCCCCCCCACCTCTCCCTCCCTCTCCTCTCTCTCTCTCCCCTCCCTCTTCCTTCATTCCTCCCTCCATCTCCCCCATACTCCTCCCTCTTTTCCTCTTTCTCTCTCTCCTGCTCCTTTCTCTCTCTCTCCCCCTGTCCCCCTCCCTCCCACCCTCCTCTTTACTCTCACCTACCTACCTAGAGAGAATTGAGAGAGATTATAAGGAATTGACTCACATGATTATGGAAGCTGGGAAGTCAAAATCTGCATTGTGGGTTGGCAGGATGGAGACCCAGGAGAGCCAGCAGTGCAGATAAAGTCCAAAGACAGTCTTCTGGGGAATTTCCTGCTTGGAGAGGCTGTTCTTTTTGTTCTAATCAAACCTTCAATTGATTGGATAAGGCCCTGACACAATATGGAGGGCAATCTGATTACTCAGAGTTCACTGATTTAATGTTAATCTTGTCCAAAACACCCTCCAAGTTGATACACAAAATTAACCATCAAAGTCTATCCTTGTCAAATTGACACCATAAACATCTCCTTAAACCATGCTTAGTCTCCAAATAAAGACAATAACAAGGTTGTACTTCCACCTAACATGATACAGCTATCCTATATACAACCAAAAACACATCCTTTCCCCAGAAAGGATGCATAGTCCTTGCATGATGTTTGTTCTTTTTGATATCCCATACTTAAATACTGTGATCTTATTTTTATATATAGTTCACATACTATATATAGTACATTTCGTTAAATGATAAAAAGACATTTACTTTTTACAACACACACACAAACATAACAAAATAAGGAAGAAATATTCATGAGAATTTCAGTCCTTATTTCTGTGATTGGTCACATGAGTCATACCTGGTATTGATAACTACTTTTATCCACTACTCATTCCACATTACTTTGGCCTTTAGCAAGCAACTTGGGTGGCTGTGGTTTTTCACCTGGTGTAGTAGCCCAAACTTCCATTCCTGAGGGGCCTGGGTCATTAAATAGTCCTGCCTGAATTGGGTTGTTGTAGTTTTTGAATGACTTTAATACCAGGGCATGTTAATACTAAGAGTTGCCCTCAGGGGTCTTCTGTATTTTAGACATACTGTTCTTAACCTCCATTGTGGAGTAATAGTCCATTTTCCACTTGGTCCAGTCATGCCAGTAGCACTGTAAATCCCTTCTCTACCTGTTGATTCAGATGCATGACAAGTCCAGAATGTCCAGGGAACAGGTTCAACTTCCAATTCAGTGGAATCATTGTTATGTCTCCTGATGGAAGCATTCCATCCTTTGGAACTAAGACCTCTAGGCCAGTAGAGCATAATGTCATGGGGACAGGAAGCAAAAATTTTGCTAATGGATTACTAGAGTTATAATAATGAGTGGTGCTACATCCATTTCTACCCCTTGATTCCTGGATTTGTGAATCCTGGCTATAGGAGAAACAATACTATATATTGGATGTTGATTCAGAGCACTTACAATCTCCTGGACAACTTTGCCCCCACCCTGTAAGATATTGCCACCTAGCTGGTGCTTCACCTGAGTCTTTAGAAGGCCATTCCATAATTCTGTCAAGTGAGCTGCTTTAGGATGGTAGAGCACATGGTAAAACTAGTGAATTCCATGAGCATGGGCTATTACTGTTCTTCATTTTCGTGAAGTGAATTCCTTTGATCAGAAGCAATGCTGAGTGAATACCACAGATAAGGCATTCTATAAGTCCATGCATGGCAAAAACAGTGCAGGAAAGGCGAATCTGTAACCAGAGTAAGTATATTCCAGTAAGAACAAATGCTGCCCCTTCCATGATGAAAGCAGGTCCATCAGGCTGATCACCCTGGGGAAGGGTGTTATATTTGGGACTCAGTTTTGGTCTCTGCTGCTAGCAGATTGGGCACTGAGCAATGGCTATAGCTAGGTTGGCCTTGGTGAGCATAAGTTTATGTTACTGAGCCCATGCATAACCTTCATCCTTGTCACCATGACCACTCTTGTTTAGGAGCCCATTGGGCCATGACAGAGGTGTCTGGGAAAAGTAGCTGACTGATATCCACAGAATGGGTCATCCTATCCACTTGGTTATTCAAATCCTCCTCTGCTGAGCTCACTGTTAATGTGTTTTACCCATTTAGAGACATCGATGCACATACTTGTTTCCCAGACTTCCCATGTCACCAGTTTTCCAATCACATGCCTCCTAAGACCCTGACCATCTAGACAAACTATTGACCACTGCCATGCATTGGTATTTAATTGCATGTCTGGCAATTTCTCCTTCCAAGCAAAGTGAACAGCCTGGTGTACTGCTTGAAATTGTGCCCACAGGGAAGATTTTTCTTCACCACTGTCCTTCAGGGCTGTCCCAGAAAGAGGCTGTAATGTCACAGCTGTCCACTTTCAGGTAATGTCCTGCATATCATGCTGAACCCTCTGTAAACCAGGCCTGAGTTTTAACTTCCTCTGTCAACTGATTGTAGGGCACTCCTTGAGAGCTGGTAGGTGCAGGCTGGGAGAGAAAAGGTAGTGTGGCAGGGATAAGGACCATGGATATTTGGGTCACATCTTCACATAACTTTTTTGTACCTTCAGGACTTGTTTGGGACCAACTCATATATACCACTTTCATTTGTTGATGGAGTGTTGCTGTACATGCCCAACTTTATGCTTTGGTGGGTCAGATAACACCCAGTTCATTCGTGATGAGCAGCTCAGGTCACATGGTAACTTGAACACCTATGGTTAATCGTGTTCAGTCTCTGTTAAGGCCCAGTAGCAGGCTATGAGCTATTTCTTAAAAGGAAAGTAGTTACCTGCAAAGGATGGTAGGCCTTCACTCCAAATGCCTTAGGGCCTGTGCTTCAGTTCTCCAGAAGCCTACCAAAGGTTCCAAATAGCATCCCTGTCTGCTACTTCAAGCACCATTGAATCTGCTAGATCATATGGTCCACATCAGAGCAGCTTACACACCAACTTGAACCTATTGCAGAGCTTTCTTGCGTTCTGGGTTCCACTAGCAGCTTTGGGTTACTCAGTAAATGGTTCAGAGTAACACACCCAAATGAGGAATATGTTGCCTCCAAAATCCAAGAGGCCCACAAGGTGTTGTCTCTCTAGGCATTGCATGTGTGTATGTGCGTGCACATTTGTGTATATGTTTAATTGTAGGAGGGGCCAGATGCAAAAACTTATCTTTCACTTTAGAAGAGATATCTCAATTCCTAGTACCACTAGATTTGTAGTAATTTTACCAACATTAAACACCCCTGAATTTTTGTCAGAAATCTGTTCCTGGCACATGCATATCTTACTAACAAGCCTAGAGTAGTTGCTACTGCTTGCTCACTAGGTCTAATCAGTGTAATTTACCAGTGTGCTATCAGGTGAAAAGGAAAGGCGATCAAGATTCTTCATCACACCGTGTATACAAACCTAATGCTTGTTTTGTGACAAAGATTTGTATTAAATGTTTTATAATATTTGCCTTTGTATAAGGAGAATGGAAGTCAAAAATAAATACAACATGAATTTATGCAAATAGAATTGTTAGATAAAGTTGAAGTTTCCCAGAAACTAGAATCAGAAGACCAAAAATACGGAATATGGGTAAGAAAAGTAGAGAACTGTCAGTCTGCGAGGTCCAACTCTCAAATGCAAGGAGTTTCAGAAGAAGAAAATTGAGAGGAAGTAATTCAAACTAATATTTTGAAAAAATCCTCAAAAATAAAGGACACAAATTTGCAAATCGTAAAGGCCCTCTGAGCATTCATGATAGTGAATGAGAAAACACTTATATTGTGCTGTATCACAGTGAAATTTCAGGACATCTAGGGATAAAGGGAAAAACCCAAAAAGTTCTAGAGAGAGGAGAAAAATGTCATGCCAGTGATCTGGAGTCAGCATATCATTGAACTTCTCAAAAACAAATCTGAAAGACACTTGATCAGTTTTTAGATTTATGAGGAAAAGTTATTTTTACCTTAGAATTCATTTCTTAGGCACACTGTGAATGTGTGAAGTAGAATAAAATACAATAACTTTGAAATGTCTGATGAAAAATATAAAGCCAAAAAGTACAGAAAATGGACAAGTCCACAGTCATAGTCATACCTCACAACTTAGTAAGAATATAGAAAATTTAACAATACAATTGACAGGCTTGATTTAAAAGACATAGAATCCTACACACACACACAAGTAGAATATATACATTATTTTCAAGCATATAAAATTCAAGTTAAAGAAGTTAAATTTGTATTAGGTCACAGTAGAAATTTCATTAGATTTTATGGAATCAGTGCCATTTAGAATATATTGTTGTACCTAAATTCGTTTAAATGAGAAATCAGCAACAATGAGTTTTTAAAATTACATATGAAAAACTGTAGATAACTTATGAGATAAGAGAACCACATTAGAAATTACAAAATATTTAGAAACTTTGACACAGAAACACTACATGTCAGAACTTGTACATTATAACTTATATACACAGGTGATATCTTTAAAATACTGATTTTTAAAATATCTAATATAGAGTAAGTCTCCAGCTCTTGGAGCTAGAAAAAACAAAAGAATAAAACTAAAGATAAAAGCAACAAGAATATATAATAGAATTAATGAAATAAAAGAAATAATTTGATCAGCATATACACTAAAAAGATAAACTTCTAATGAGTGATTAAGGACAAAAGGTACAAATAAACAATATTAAGGCAGAAAGGAATATAATCACAGATAGAATAAAAAGTTTGAATCCTAAGATAATTCTATGAATGCTTTATGCCAATAAATTTGAATCTCAGATAATATGAAGTTTTTTAGAAAAATGTAATTTGCCAAATTAACCTTAGAATTAGATAACACCAGTAAAATAATCACCAGTAAATGCTACATAGAAAATAAAAAATAAATTTCCTTTTACCAACACCCTCACCGGAAGTATGCCAGACCCCCAAATTTTATAGTTATAGAGTAGAGAAAAAAGTTGTTTATTTTACAAGATTAATCATTTGAGTATTTTTGGAGTATTTATACTATATATATTAGTGAAATAATACAAAAATATTTGATATCCAAAGCAACCAATGATAGTACAAGAGAAAATATAGCTTAATCTTATAAACAGGGATGCAAAAATCTTAAAACATTAGCAAATTAAACCCAGCATATATTAACAAAAGAATCCATCACAATCAAGTGGTGTAAATTCCAGAATGCAAAGTCGGTTCAATACCAGAAAATCTGAGTGTAACCTATCACTTCCAACACATTAAAGGAGAAAAAAGTATTTAACATAATAAGCAGATGTGAGCATCCACCATCTTCTAGGAACTAGGCATTAATGGTATAGCAGTGTACAAACAAGAGTCCTATTTTCAGGGAGTTAACAGTCTATTGTAAAACAAATAATGCTATGAAGAAACATAGATCAGTTAAAGGGGACAGAGTAATAATTACCAATAATCATTCATACATTAAATATAAACCCTCACTCTCCCATTTCCTTCCATCTGTGTTTTACTGCAATCTCTTTAACATCTATTTACATTTCCCTAAGCACAATTTGAAGATCTCTACTATAAAACAATCAGATAATTAAACACTCCTGTATACGGTATAACTGCTGTAATTGACTTTTGGCCATCAAGATCTTGTAATAACTCAGTCTTTATCAGTTGAAGTTTAAAGGTTTGAAATTTGTTTGTAGGGATGATAACATAAATGTATGGAATATAAGTATATATTTATAATCTAATATCAGTTCTATAATTTAGTAAATGTCTGGAATAAATATAAATGTTTGGAAGTTATGTTTCTTAGTAAAGCAGAAAATTCAAAGACTGCCCATGTATAATTTATTTTTTTTTTACGTAGAGCAGTTTCACTTTTTTCTCTCATAGAAGGATTAAAGGAAAAAATAAGCTGTTTTACTCAATAACTTATTAATTACATATAGTAACACAGTACCTTTAGCATAGTTCTAAAGTTGTGATGAGCATGTCTGAGGTAAGTTTAATTTGAACACAGTGCTAAAGGAAGCAAAAGTCATGTAAATTAATTTTGTAAAGTAAGACCTATTTTTCATCTTGGATAAGCAATCTCTCAAATGCATTCCGATCAGTCATTATTAGGGTGAACTGTAGAATACCTATAGCTTTACCAAAAAAAAAAAAAAAAAAAAACCCGTAAGGCATGTTTAATAGGGTTTCATAGTGTAGTATTGTATTTGAAGAACAGCACTTATTTCAGAAGACTCTGATTCTTTAAATGGATTTTGGGAGATCTCGGATATAAATTCCTTTTGTTTAATCCCTGCAAAACAACTGAACTGTCATGCTTTAACTTTTAAAATACTTCTTTAACTATGAGCTCCTGCTAAAATGTTTCTTATAGTACTTTTTATGTTAACATATTTTAAATAACTTTAAAAGCAGAATTGTGTAAAGTATTTTGTCTGTTCTGTCAAACTCATAGTTTACCTCAATATTCCCCCTTCCCTTAGAATAAGGGTTTATTTTTCTAAGATGCCTCTGAGACAACAGTCAATTAGGCAGCTTCCTAAAAAGTCAAAGATCTTTGAGTTTGCCTAGCCCAAAGGTTTCAGATTTGTGGCCAGCAGACTGATCTGGTCAATAGAATGATTTATTCGTTTGCAGTGTTCCTAAAAAATAAATCTTTCGTTTCCATCATTTTAAATGTGAGATTTTATATAATCTTGATTTTCAGTTTCCTTTAACATTTCAGATCATCTGATATCACTGGCTTGAATTTCTAACATGGGAGCAGTTGGCCAGGGTTTAGCACTGTATAAGGATTGCATGAGCCATAAACTCTCCAGTTCTCTGCATCCCTCACCATTTCTTAATTTTTTAACTTCTCTCACTTTCTTTAACTGTGATCTTTGTGAGCATTTAAGTATGTGACCTTTGTTAATGTATACAACCCATATGCAGAGTTTTTTTAAATTTTGTTGTTTCTAATTGTGTCATGAGAAGCTAACACTAATTAGGATAAATTTAAATTTTTTTTAACCTGAATTTGGGCTAGCCATTGACATCTCTCTTTCCTTGTCTGTAGATAGAGATATATAGACATGTATATCAACTGTTTATTGACTTACTCAAAGCATTTGATATGGATTCCCCTGAAGTCTGATAGTTTCTATAAGAAGAATGTCAGTGAATTCTGTGAAGTTTATATTTATAAAGTACTGTTTATAAGTGATGATAGAACTATTAGAATTAATCATTTCTTAATCTGTATCACTAAAAAGCATTTATTTAACATATTTCTGGTCAGTAGGCTGGACACTTGGGATACTCATTTATACTGCTTACTAAATATTTTTGGCTCTACTACATCTGGTACTTACTTCCTGACCCCTCTGTCATTGGCCCTCTGAACAGTTCTGGCCAAATAGTTGTAAATGGAAATGAGTGTGTCACTTCCAGGCCAATCATTTAATTGCCATTATGGGACTTTCCAGAGCTCTCTTTTCCTTCTACCACTAGCAGTGTTTCAGAGAGTGACTGCTCCATAAGTCTGAGTTCCAGAGAATAGCAATTATACAGAGCAGAGGTTGATTTGAAGGCTTTACCATGACATTAAGGCCTGTCCACTATCCTCTAAACACTTGACTTTTATTTTATGGTTCAAAATATCAGCTCCTGTTAAACATTCTACATAGCAGAAAGGATAATGAAGGACCCCCTTCCTTTCCTTCAGAACATACCCCAGAAGTCATAGAGGACACTTCTGCTTATATCCCATTGGCCAAAACCTAGTCAGACGGCAAACTCAACAGTAAGGGAGGCTGAGAAATGTGGGCTGTATACTAAACTTTTTGGCACCAGGGACTGATGCTCCTATGAGAATCTAATACCTGACGATCTGAGGTGTAGCTGAGGAGCTGATGCTAGTACTGGGGAGCGGCTGCAAATACCGGCGAAGCTTTGCTTGCTTGCCTGTTGCTCACCTTCTGCCATGTAGCCCAGTTCCTAACAGGTCACAGACCCAGTACCCATCCATGGCCCTGGAGATTGGAGACCCCTGTTGAAGATGGTCATCTGCTCCCCTAAAAATCTCGGATCTGTCTGGAATGACATAAAACACTCATCTCCCACTCACTCCCTTTTCACATATCTCTTAGTCTCCACATCTTTCTTGGTCCCTCTCACTCTCAGCCTCTGCAATGAGACCACACTCTGTGGAGTGTTACCCCTTTTCTAAAAAACTTTCCTTTTGACTTAAAAAAAAAATCTCGAGTCTTGTCAACAGAAGAGGTGAATAGATTTGGAGTAATAGCAGTTTCTGTTACAGCAATGTAATTCATTTTTGTTTGAAATTGTGTATTCATAGATATTTCCTGAACTCATATCACACACTGTGATTCATAAATACATACTAGTAAACCGTATTAACTCTTGTGTTTATTTTTAGGTTAAGAAATTTTTACTCTATAAATAGGTTAAAATAAAGAATGCCCAGTTGTTTGTACATATAAACGTCTGAAAGTGTTAGGTTAATATTCTATTTTTAAATATTGTTGATAAAATAAATGAGAAAAGTGTGTTTCTGTCTCATATAGCAAATAGAGTATGATTAATAATACATGTGGATTCATTTGGGGATCTAAAAAGTAGAATTAAATTTCAAGGCTTTGCCTCTTATTTTTCTCTTCTACTATTTGTGAGTCAGAATACCTAATTGATATGCATGTCATTTGCCTAGTGAATATGAGTTAGTGATTTACCTAACCTCTAGGGACTTTTATTTATCTTAGAAGACCCTGTTGCTTATATATAACAAATAATTTATTAAATCTAGGCACATACTTAATATTTATCCTATTATTCTCTTTAATTATGTTATTCAAAGGTAGTTTCTTTTTCACTACTTTTTATGGCTCCTCATGAAATAGTATCAGTACTTAATAAACTTCATATTTAATATTCGAATAGCAACATTTATTTAGGATGGATTCTGTTTACGTTAGTTAATAAGGTAACAGACTCCTAAAAACTGAAGATCAGCAGTCATATGTCTTTGTAAACATGACCAAATACCATCTTTTAATTTAAATAAATGTAAAATTTGTAGCAGATATGCCAGTTAGTAAAAATGGCAAAACAAAACTATAAATTCACCTTTTCAGAAGTCAGCCAGTACTTTAGAAAATTTTTGTGCACAACCCCAAAATACTAGGTGAAATGAAAAAAATGTGTGAAACTTTGAAATAACATTGTAACTTAAATAATTCATGAATTACGAGCTGTTTATAGACCCTTAGTACTTGTTTTTTTGTTTTGTTTTTTTTCAGGCAAGGCAACCCTTGGTTGACCTCTTAGGTTACAAGGACCTTGTCATCTTACAATCCCTTATTTTTTTTTTCTTTTTTTACACCTACAGCACCTGGTCTTCCTAGGTGGTCTCCCATCCAAGTACTAACCAGGCCAAACCCTGCTTAGCTTCAGAGATCAGATGGGATCGGGCTTGTTCAGGGTAGCATGGCCATAGACTAGAAACCCTTAGTTTTGAACAATTTATTAAATTAATGCCCTTATTATTTGATTATAGGTTTCTCTTATGTTTTCTGTAACAATTATTTCAGAGCGATGTAAATGGCTATTTAAGAACACTTGTGGACATCAGAGTATATTTTCATTTAATTCTGTGTTCTATTAGCTTTAAAGCAGAATACCTTCTATAAAATCAACTAATGATAAAATGTATATGATAGAATTATCATTTAATATTTACCTTATTAGCTTTCCTATTTCCTATTTCCTATGGTACCAGGAGATGATGCAGCATTTTAAACTTGAGACAATTTTATATTGAGCTAATTTAACAACAGTGTTTGGTTTTATTTTCTATACTAAAACAGATTTGAAAGCAGGGGTGAAAACATTGTATTTGAAGCTAATATAAGTCTTTGAACTAATAGTTTTAAATTTGTTATAGTTGTTAAACAACATTGGTATGCCTGGTACAGTGTTAATCGCTTTTGAAGGAGGAGCCAAAGAAAGAATCTGTGCATATTTTGAGATATGCACTTACATTTTTATGATTAAGAGTTTTGTCCTGTAGATTAGGTTTTGATTCTTTCTCTTTTCTTTTGTTTTTCACATCACTCTGCTTTAATTCCTTTAGAATTTTAGATTATTACTTCTCTAGTTCAGTGGCTTTCAATCCTGGTTGTGTATTGTGAACAGTGTAGCTTTTTCAAAATTCAAGATGCTTTTGGGTTGAGTGCTTCAATCTTACTCAAATTTGCTTAAACAATAGGAAAATTTATCTCATGTGACAAGATGTTTTGTCTCAATTCCCCTCAAAGACCTGGGATGGCTGCCTTCCATAAATAATGCAACATTTATTCTCATTTGTATCTACTAGGAAAAAAAAAATCAGAAGGACCTCCCTCTCTTACCCAGAAACCAAAAAAGCAAGCCACTTCTTGTATCTTACTGTGCCAGATTGGCTTAGGCCTCTTCCATCCTTAAAGGGTATGGAATTACCGTAAATAGCCAGACTATTCACATGTGGTGGAATGGATATTATGAAGTCAGTCACAGTGTTCACCTCATAGGAAGTAGAGATACATGTGTTCTTACAAAGTCCGCAGGGGATTCACACACAGCTAAATTTGAGCACTTCCCAGTTCATAAAATAACATGGGAGGAAAAAAACCAAAGGAGAGTGTGGTTTAACTTGTCTTCTTGATTTCTGTTGAAGAATGTGAAGTTTTTGGTTAACTTTGGTTAAGGCTCCAGGATAAAATGTTGTTTAAGCATAAGGGTTGGAAACATTCATAGTTGTCACTTAGATTTATTAACCAATCACGTGAAATATAGCCAATTTCTAATGCAGCAGCTGCTGTTGGAGATCTTTTAGTTGTATGCTGGCAAATGAGTTAACCACTCAGAGCATAATGATTAAAAAAATAACAACTTTGGAATAAAGCTGTCCAGTAGTCTCACTTATCTAAACACAAAGAAACAGAAGCAATAAAGAATTCTGAGAAGTATGACATAGTTCTAAAACCCATATGCTTAATTCTTGGAAAAGTCTCATAAGCTCCTATTTTTTGCCTATTTTTAGTAAAACCTAAAGTATTTCCAATTGGCATTTGATGCAAACTTGTATTTTTAAGTGAGTATTCATGCTCTATAACATTGATATTGACATCAGTCTGTGGGTATAGCACATGAAAACCTGGACAATTTGTTTGAGTTTTTTAATACTCCAGTTCTAATATGAAGAGTTTTTCCTTTTGATTTTAGTTAATCTTTTATGTGACCCAAGGCAAAAGTGGAAAAAAAGTATTTTAGCGCCATCTGCTGTTCTTTAAAATGATACTTTATTTACTTCAGTAAAACTTGTAGGTAAATTCAAGTATGTATGTATTTTCTCTTTACCCATATAAAGCCTAGAAATCATGGAGATTTTTAAAAATATCTGCTAAAGCTGTTTTATATTTTCTGTATTTCCAGCTTCGAAGGCTGTCTCCTTGTAATTTTTGTGATAAGAAATTGTGACTTGTCTAAAAATTATTTCTGTATCCTACCTCTCCTACTTTTGCACATTCATTCAATGACTCTGAGTTCCGGAAGACTTCTTTCTCTAGCTTTCTATGTCTTCCTGTGAAAGCTACTGAGTAAGATAGGTTCACTGGATTCCTTACTTACCATTTCCTGTGTTTTTATGTTCTTTGTCCTTTCTGAACACCTTGTTTTTCATCTTTCATAGTCTGCTCATATCTTCAAGCCCCACTTCTGTCCATTCTGTAAACCCTTCCTCTGTGATTCTGAATTGCATTTACTTTTATTTTTATTCCTTTTTTTATAATTTTTTATATAAGAAATTTATACAATGGAGGTAGCATTTTCTATTCATAGCTTCTTATTGTCTCACATGATCTGGTACTTCAGTATAGCAATAGATAGACAGAGATATATGCTATTTTGCTCATTCATTGCCATGTATGTCTTTTCTCACCAAATGGCATGTTCTTGGGGCAATTTATATACTGATTTTATAAACTTAAGATAACAAATCTGCATGTACAATTAGGTATGAAGACTTGGAAATTTGATGCCCTAATTAAAAGAATTATGTGCCGAGTAAAGATAAGTGAATCTTGAGTAGTTGAACTTTAAGTGGATGAATTTTTGTGAATAAATAATGATGTTTATTTTGGCTACCCGAAGCTTATCCTACTGTTTCTCTGTCAGATTTAAACATTGTCTCGATTTCTGTTATGATGGTTTACTTATAATATTTACTTCACCCACCTCATTCCAATATAACTTTAAATCACATACTTAAAGCTTGATTTTATATTTTCTCAACTGTAGGTAATAACTACAGACTCCCTCCTTTGTAAGATGAGGATATTCATGGTTCTTGCCTTTTACCTGTAAGCTGTTTCAGTTCTGCATTTTTATTATCAAGGTTAATAACATTTGTAGTGTTTAATAACATTTGAAGTCATTTTAGTGATTTAGTATGTAGGTTGATTCTAGAAGTTGAAAAAATAACAAGTGTTTATCTTTTTATGAATGTAGAACTAAGTATGTGCTAGATTAGATTATTTTTGCCACTACCTAATAGTCCTAGGTCACTCAAAAGAGATCATTCCTGTTATGATGGATTTTTATTGCCTTTATCATGTTCTCAAATTTTTCTAAGCTCCCTATTATCTAATCAATCAGTTTCCTTTTTTTCCCCCCAGGATATTATATTGCTTTAGCCCCCTGAAACCTTGTTCCAGTCTATACTAGTTTCTTTGGGCAAGTTTCATACCCTTTATCTTAGAATTTCTTCACTTTTGTCGTTTTGCTGTGACGATTTCATTAATTACTGCATCTCAAGTCAGTGTTTACTTTCTAGTTTTATTGAAATATGTCCTTGGGTCACTTCCTAAGAAAGATTATGTAGGAGATAACTTTGTAAACCTCTCCATGTCTGGAAATTTCTTCATTCTACCTTCACTCTTATTTGGTGGTTTGATGAGGAGACTTGACTTCTTTTTATTGATTTACAACGAATAGCATTGTTTTCAGATCTTCATATTACTGTTGTCCTTTATTATACTTAGATTTTTAGAGTTAAAAGCGTCTCTGAGGTTTTGAGGGAACTTGATCGCTCCTTTTTCTGTCATAACCTCTAACACGGGTCCTTAACCCCCAGGTGGCAGACCAGGACTGGTCTTTGGCCTCTTAGGTATCAAGCCACACAGCAGGGGTGAGTGGCAGGCAAATAACCAAGCTTCATCTATATTTGCAGCCCATCCCCAGCACTAGCATCACCGTGTCAGCTCTACCTCGGATCATCAGGATTCTCATAGGATTCTCGGATTCTCATAGGAGCACTGGTCCCTGGTGCCAAAAAGGTTAGGGACTACGGCTCTAATATGCTTTACTAGGCAGTAGCTTCCTCTGCTTTGCTTCCTTTTGTATCCTTAACCTCTGAATATTGTTGATATTTATAATACAAAAGTATCTAAGGAGATACCCTTTATGAAAATACAAAGGATCTGATGTATATGTTGTGACGTTTTTGTATAAAATATTAACTTACTAGCACTGAATAAAATAAGGCACAATTTGACTTTTTAAAAATTCTTTAAACGTTTTCAAAAGCTGTGTATGTTCCATTTCATGATATTCTTTTATATACTAATATGCTTCTAATAATAAGTATATCCAGTAATATTTAACGATGATTAATTTGTATTTAGTTGGAACGGTGGTTAAGTGTGGGGCTCCAGAGCTAGACTCTCTCTGCTACTTAATACTGTGTGACCTTGGGCAAGATGCTTACTCTCTGTGTCTAGTTTCCTCATCTTATAAAATAGAGTTAATACATATATAAAACATTTGAAAAAGTAGTGCCTGCACATTTAAGTTTCAGTGCTAGGTTTACTACTAAAGCTAGTAGTAGTACATTACTACTACTATTTTTCCAATTACTATTGTTATTGTCGTTATCATTTGTATTGATTATATAATGAACTTTTTGGAGACACCCAAGTTACTTTTTGTTAAAAATAAATTTAAAAACATTGTATTTGGAGTCCATTGACTTAAAGATTATTTTGCTACCAACTACTAGCTTTCTAACCTTTAGCATTTCATTGAACCTTAATGGGCCTCAGGTTGCCCCATCAGTAAAACAGGCTAATAATATCTTTCTTGTCAGGTGATCTCTTGATCTGTAAAATGTTATTAGAAATCTTTCAGTCCCAGAAATTATAGTCTAACTATGGAACTGTCAAAGAAAGAGAACTGATGATGCTCAGCCTCCCTCTCCCTCCCATTGCCTTCCCATCCCTCAACTTGTCCATTTTCCTTCCTTCAAAAATTAGTTTTTTGTATGAATTTGCAACAAAAGTTAAATATTTAATGCTTGTAAGAATATAACAGCTTTTTCTCATTTTAATCTTCATACTTTCCTAGTTTTGGTTATTCCTTCACCTTAAAACTGAACTAATAAAAAGCATTTCTAAAAATTTCATGTAAAAATAAAATTGGGGACAGGCTAAATTGTTTTCTTTTAAGCCGTGTGCATAGGGTGGTTTGTGTGTCCTATTTTATACTTTCCTAACACCTTGTGTATCTTTAGTATGGTGCTTATTACATTGCTTCAATTATTTGTTTACATGTCTAGCTTCCTTACTAGATTGAGTCCCATAATGGTATTCAGAGTGACTAGCAAATCTAAATTAACAGTTTTTAATTAATGACTCATATGAAACTTAGGTGAGCCTAGAATTAGGTTTGCCTTAATTGTTGATTTGAGACCATGGTTATTCTGGTCTTGAATTAACAATGCACTTCGTTCTCTGGTCATATTGGCATCTATTTTGGATGTAATGCTATTTTTGAATTACATTGTTGTCCAGTTGAACTTTAAAATACTTAAAATTTATGAAAGTACTAACTTTAAAAATATTTTTTTTTGTTTGATAAAGAACATGGTTGTATTATTTTGTGAATTTTTTCACTTTTGCATTTTAAAAATGCAAAATTGGAGGTAAAAATATGAGAATAGAAGAAAGAATTTGAAAATGTTCCGTGTTGGGGTGAGGTATTTTATACTTTTTCCTTTCCCTGAAAGCAGTGGGAGAAAAATGTCTTAGAATAGAATGTGACATGTAGCAGGAAAAATTAAAACAAAGCTAAATTATTCTCAGAGGATGTTAATCATTGAATTAGTAGTTGTCAATTGATTTTCTATTTCTCATGAAGCTAGAGTTATGAATTCTTGTCAAGTCTTGGACTTACAGATGTTTTTATATACATATTGACATAATTACATTTTGACATCAGTAGATAATTCATTTTACATTATATGGCTGTTTCCCAGTAGTTGGATGGCACATCTACCATGAAACATCATTATTGTATCATATATAAATAATAATAGTAAATCTACACTTTCTTACTCTTCTCTCCCAATATGTTATATTTTCAGAGTGACAGAATTCTCTTTTTATATTAACCCAAATCACTCACTAGAACTTGAGACCCATATATTTAGTTTTGCTGAGAATCTTGACTTCAGTATCCCACAGGTACCTCAAAACTCAAAATCCAAACCTGCAATCATCTTTTTTTCCCTCCCCACCCTGTTTCACCCAGAAAGGTCCCTGCCTTAGTATGTGGCACCGCTATCCATTGGATTGCCCAAATTAATATTATTTCTAGCTCCATCTCTTATCCACTCCCACCCATATACATTCAATCACCAAGTTTAATGAATTTACCTTTTGACTGTATCTTAAATCTATCGTGTGTATCTTAAATCTACCCAGTTCTTCTATTTTATTGCTGTCATTTAAGCCATGTTCATCTCTGTTACATTACTGCCATAGCCTCTTGACTTGTCCCCCACTACCCATACCATTCATTTCCAATGGTTTTTACACTATTCAGTTAGTCTTTCTAAAACACAAATCAGAACATGTCAGTGTTCTGTTTAAAACACTTCAGTGGCTATCCTTGGCCTTCAAGATAAAATCTAAATTCTTTAGTGTTTAGCACCCTTCATGATCTGGCTCCTGCTACATGATTCAGCCATATGGAGCAACTTGCAGCTCCTTGAGACCTGTGCTGGAGGTGAGCATCTTCAAACCTTTTCAACTTGGACTTCCTTCAAGAAATCTTAAATTAACTAATACCCCAACATCATTTAAGATTGGACTAGATATTTTAATGTATTCACATAGTACCTTCTGCTTATCTCTGTTACAACATGAGACATACTGTATTATTATTGACTGTCTATGTCTCTCCTAAGCTCTTGGAGAGCATGTACAATATTCTGTTTGGTTGCTCTTTCACCAGTACCTCATACACTGCATGGTACATTCATTTATTCTTCACTCATTGAGCAAATATTTGTTGAACATACTTTAAGGCAATTTAGAATGAATTGGTCTAAATTTCTTCTGAATTGAAGGCTGTTTGAATTTTGAGTAGTTTTTTATACTATGAGAGATTTATTTAGCTTCTGAAGATTATTCAGTGGTCAGTGACTTTACTTCTGGACTCCCTACCTTAAAATATTTAAGTAAATTTTTAAAGTAAAATAATTAAATTAAAAAGCATTTTTTTAAAAAACATTTAAAATAAATTTTGTCTTGATTCCAGTTTATTTGTAGATTTTTTTAGTAGTTGGAAAAAAACTGTGGTAGTTCCCAACTGTGTTAGAAACAGTTGTCAAGTATGGTTCTTTACACTGTGAGACTGGGAGCTGTTTCTAAACACAGTTACTAGCACAGATTTGCCTAAGTTTCTAGTCTGATCTTTGGCTATGGGTAAGTAATGTAGATTATGTATAATATTTGTGGAAGAAAAAACTTCTGTAAATTAAATTCCATAAACTAGCCTCTAACTTTAGGTTAGTTTATACTCTACAGTGTATATAGACTTTAAACCCCAGCCAGTCAATGGTACAGTCTTTTGTAAATCTTTAAGATAGTTATACAGGTATATAAAAAGTAAGGTATTCTGCTAGCTTCAGAATATATAGACTAAATTCTTCTCTTTTTTGGAAATGAATCTTAATGTAAATTTTCAGTGATGTTTAATATCAAAGACTTCAAAGGTTATTGTTTAGTTAAGGAATCTTGCTTATTCTCCAGAAGCCTTTACTTACCCTGTGGTTCCTGTTAATCATAAAAACTCTAGATATTTATATCGTATTTGTAGTAAAATCTAAATATTATAAATGTAGATATTATGCATAGGTATGTATAGCATCCCTTTAAATTGCATGATACTAACTTTTTATCCTTTAAGAGAACCTATAAAAATTTAATCAAGGAGTGTATGTGTGTATGCATGTATACTGTCCATTTAGGGTACCCATTATGTAGCTGTTGAGCACTTGAAATATGGCTTGTCTGAATTTGAGGCATGCTATGTTAAAAATATGAAGTAAGTTCAAAGATTTAGTAGGAAAAAAGGTAAAATATCTCATAATGTTATATTAATTACATGTTAAAATAAATTCTAGATATAGTAGGTTAAGTTATATTAAAATTTAGCTGCTAAAAAATTAAAAATTACAAAATATGGATCATATTCTATTTCCATTGAACATACCCGATTGAAAACATTTTTTATAACTGAAGATCAAATTTTCCATAAGTAATGGTTGAAACTTTAATGTTTTGGTATTGAGTTATTTTTATTAGTCTTAAATTACAGCTTGACATCTAAATTTTAGCATTCTAATATTATATGTAAAAATGAAAGCTATATATAAAGGTAAAATTTTTAACAAAATATTATTTTGAGGACTTATATTTAGACTCTGCTGTTAGAATAAACCATAACCAATCCTTCATGATTTCTTGGTTCTTGGAGTGGAGCCAGATCAGTTACTATGGATCATTTACCTTATTCATTGTTTCACTTACTTATTTAACAAATATTTTTTGTTTGCTTCATATCTGCCAAATCTATCTTGGGAATACTTCTCCATAATTTCAGTAGGGAACAAAAAATAATGGATGTGCATGTAAATGAAATCATGGAGTTAGAAGTAGGAAGAAGTGAAGCTATTCCTGTCTTTTTTGTTTTCTGTAAGGTAGTATGTAAGTCATCATAACATAACACTGGTGATGGTTTCTGGGAAAAATTACTTGAATTGAGTAAATTTAAAGGGTCTACATGAATGAGAACCAATATTATTAAACACTAAGGAAAAATATGAAAGAGGAGCCTGTGCTCAGAGCTTATAATTTTGTTAAGGAAATATGAGATATGCCAAAAATTAAATAACATAAGGCAGCTATGATATGGTAAAGAATATATGGTGTATATACAGTACTTACAGACGAGATCACTAATGACTAGAGTCTTTTTATTTTTAACCTCTTTGCTTATTACAGTAGTGGGCAAGTGATCTTTTCAGAATGGCCCCTTTGTAAAAAAATAACCTTCTGGCATTGTACCCTATTTTCTGAACAGTCAGTAGTAATTTATTATGAGAACTGTATAAAAATTTAGCCTAGGTTCTTTATCGCAGCACAAGTAAGAGTTTAATACAGTTCTTTCAGAACTGAGCTTTGAATGGGTCAGAACAGGACAATGTTTATGAATGGAAAGTTAAGATTACTATGCCATTATTACATGATTCATGAGGTAGCTTCATGTATTTATTTGATGTGAACTTCAGGTTGCAACTGTATTAACCAACACCTTCTCTTTTCTGTTTGACCTCTGAATTCCTTACTTTTCATTTTTTAATATTTGCCGTTGATGAGAAAGAAAGGGTCTCTGTAATAATATGTATATATATATTTTAAATAGGGGTGGTAGTGTAGTGAGAGAGAGAGGGTTGTATAGGATGAAAAGTTTGACAATTTACTTTTGGATGTTGTGGAAACTGACTACTGGCAGCATAATAAATCAAGCTGCTAGCTATGTCACCCCAACATGTATATACACTATAAACAGAAATATAACAAAACAAGAGCGAAACTGTAAATGCATAGCTAAACTTGGAGGAAGGAAAGAAAAGAAGGAATTCCAAGGTGCCAGAGATGAGAGAAATCAAAGCAGTAAGTGAGAGCTGGTATTGCTAGATAAAATAGCACAGGGGCCTTTTGGTTCTGGATATATGTCCTGATAGATCTGGGGTGGAATTTTAGTGCACATATAGGGGATAGGAGATGCAGCCTTGGGCCTTTTCAAAATAGAGCTAGAACTAAGACCCAAGTATGTGGCCTAGAACCTGAAACAACTTCCCTAATTGTGCACAGATTTTTTTAAGTGTCCAATGATAGAGCAGTCTAAAAGAGAATAAATATAAAATAAGTTTGTGAAATGATTAAAAGAATTTTAAAAATGAAATGTGGGATGAAGTAACAGGCCAGTATTAAAAAGAAACAATAATACTCAAACCAAAGCAACCTTTAGAAATTAAAAATGTAATCATGGAAATTGGCTTTAGCAGATTAGACAGATATTTTTGCTTTGGCTGAAAAGGCAAGAAAATGTAGCAATAAATCGTTGAGAAGTAATTCAACAGGAAGAAATAATCTTGAACCCATATATCCAAATAATATCTTAAAGTATATAAAGCAAAAATTTACATACTAAAAACAAATGGACTACCTGCAGGTATAGTGAGAGGTTTTAGCACATTTCCTTCAGAAGCCAATGGACAAGTGAGACCACCATTACCACCACTCCCCCAACAAAAGTAAAGGCATATAATATTTGAATACAAGATTAACAGACTTGCTATTTTAGATATATTTAAACTTTACTCTGGAAAAACAGAATGTAGATGTCCCTCTCAAGCACATGAAACATTTATAGAAATTAACCACATACTAAACTACAAAGAGATGACTTCACAAATACCCAGACATATCATACTGGCTTTATTTTCTGACTAGAGTGCAGTACATAGAAAACTTAACTCGATTTTCCAAGTTTGTTTGAAAGTGATGTTAATAGAATAATATTTAAGTGAAATAATAACTAAAACATTTATTGAATATTTAATGAGCCAGGCATACTGCTGAGTGTTTTGTATGTGTAATTCTATTTAAATTCTTTTAGCACTCCTGTGAATTATAAGATACTGTTACCATCTTTAATAGTTGGGAAAATTTAGGCTTTAAACTGTTCATTTGCCCAAGTATTGAGTTATTATTAAGGTTGATATTATAATACTAACAGGTCAAGACATAGAACTTTGCCAGTCACTGCAGACTCCTTTTCTGTGCCCCATTTCAAACATAACCTCTTTCTTCACTGCAGAAGGCATTCATATGATAATCATTTTCTGGGTTCTTTATAATTTTAATACCAAAATATACATTCTTAAATAGAATGCTTTAGTTTTGCTTTTTTTTTTTTCTCCCACTGATATTCTGTGCAATTTATTTGCTAAAGAAACTAGTATAGTTTGACCTTGTAGAGTTTCTTACAGGTTTGAACAGATTCAGATTTGATGTTTCTGTCAAAATTTTGTCGGTGGTGGTATGTCCTTTGATCAGGAAATGTGTAATGTCTGGTGATGGTTCTTTTTGTGATATTAGGAACTATTGATGCTCAGTGATTAAATCCATTAACTCTTTTTAGAGATTGCGAATTTTTATTATTTCTAATTTTCTTACTCTTCATTTATTGCTAGACTGTTTCTGTAGAGAAGCTTCCCCTCATCTAATACTTGGTTACTCTGGTGATTCAGTTTATAAAAAAGAGGAAGAATAATTTATTATTTCCCGTTATTTACCAGTTTTCAAAATGATGAGTTGGTTTTCATTAGGATCTTGCAAAGTGACCATTTTTTTAAAGTATTGTAAACTCACATATTTAAATATATTTATTTTAGTTCATTCCAGTTATTCTTGCTGATGTTCAAATTGTCCCATGTTTGGCCTGTGAGAGCCTCTTTAAGTTGGCTCCCTGCCATCATGGAATTTATATTTAATAAATATATATTATACATATATAAGAATATGTTTGTGTAGTGTTAAACCACACACATACACTCGAAACAATCTTATGTACCTTTTGATTTTTAAACTTACTACATATATTAGAAATAGTTCCTTATCACTCTATCTAGGACTGCGTTGTATTTTGTAAGGACCACATAATAGTTAATTGTATAGCAATACCATAGTTTATTTAAGAAACTCTATTGATGAACATTTTAATTGTTACCAGTTATTATTACAAACAATGCAGTAAATATTGTGGTACATACTACTTTGCCCACATGTAAAGATAGCTGCAGAGTCAGTTCCTAGAAATGGAATTGCTAAGTAGTAATAGCTATTGCCAAGTTGCTCTTCTTAACAGCAATTAAGAACTGTTTTTTCTCTCATATTATGCTTTGAATAATACTAGTATGTGATCACACTTTTTGATCTCTGATAATATGCTGCATTAGAAAGTATCTCATTGTAGTTTCTGTTAGCATTTCATTTCTATTTATTTAATTCTTAATTATCTGTTTATATGTCCTTGCCTTGGCCTAAATTTCAATTGAATTATCTATCTTTTCCCTATTGATTTGTAAGGACTCATATAATAAGGATATAATTACTCTTTTGTGACACGTTCTGCAAATATTTTTTCCTAATTGTGTTGCTGCTTTTGACTGTTTGTAGTGCTCATTTTTCAAGCAGAATTTTAAAATTTTATATATATTACTCAAATGTTATTTTTTAAATGATGCAACTACTTCGAGAAGAGTTAGAAGTACAGTATAAAGTGTTTATTCCCTGAATCCTTCACGAGTTGCCATCCTATTCTATCACCTCCTAATACTTCAGTGTGTATTTCCTACAAAGAAGCATATTCTTCTAAATAACTATACTACAGCTATTAAAATCAGAAAGTTAACATTGACCCATTACTATCTTCTAATCTTCAAACCCCCATTCAAGTTTCACTGTTTTAATAGCAGCCTTTTAGCAAAAGGATCCAGTTCAGAACCACATGTTGCATTCAGTTTCTGTATCTCTTCAATGTCCTTTAGTCTGTAATGGTTTCTCAGATTTTCTTTGACTTTCATGACTTTGACAATTTTGAAGATGATTTAGAACAACTTAGAACAAATTCAGTTTGTTGTTGTTTCCTTGTAATTAGATTTAGGTTATGCAACTTTGTCAGGAATATCATAGAAGTAATGCTGTGATCTTATACGCTATCAGGTGGCACACAGTTTCAATTTATCCTATTATTGATACTCAGTTTGATCACTTGATTAAGGCCATGTCTGATTGGCATCTCTATAGAGTTACTGATTGGCATACTATAGAGTTACTGTTTTTTCCCTTTCTACTTAATAAGTATTTTGTGGGGGAGGTACTTTAAACATCCTATTCCCTGTCAAACTTTCAGTTTATTTGTTTGTAGCAGTATGAATTTATGGGTTGCTCTTCATTCAGTGAATTATAATCCCTTTAGTATCATTAAGAATTTTGATGCTCCAACATAATTTTGCTAGTGGATGACCATTCAGGCTGACTTCCATGTCCTTTTGACATATCTTCTTCATTCTTTCAACACTTTCTTGTTTCTGCCACAAGGTGTAGTCCAGGCTCATCTTGTGTTTTTCTCAACCTAGAATTGGCCATGTCTCCAAGGAGCCCTTATTCCTTTTATAGAAAAATGTTATTCAGAATATCCAAATTATAGTTATGCTCATTGCTCTTGAAGTGTCACTGTTTCCATGCTCTCTCAGTGGACAGAGCTAAGGAATATATACATGTACACACATGCCTCCAAACATATACATCTATATTTATTTCTATATTTATTTATTAAAAATCATGATTTCATGTTGATACCATCAATTCTAGTCAAATGCCATAGGATTTATTGTAGTTTTCTGTTTATATTTTTAACTCCTCTCTGACAGAAACCTGGCTTCTATTATCTTGTTTAATTATTTGATCAGTCTCTCCATTGCATGTATCTTCCTGTTCTGCCATCCCCCCTCTTGTGTGATGGCCTTCTCTCCCTGGTCTGTCTTGACTTTTCATTTCAGGTCACCCCCAATTCCCCAGCACACACATAGGCAGACTTCCTTCTTTCCTCTCTTCAGCTTCCACACCCTATGCCAGACCATGCTCTGTGTAGTAGACACTCTTTTCATTCTACTTGGTATCTTATAACTGTATACCAAGCTGTTCCTCTTCATGGACATCCTCTTCCCCCTTCTTTTTGACTGATACCACTTGCCAGGCTGTCCTTTTCACCCCTCTTGAACTGTAACCATATAGTACTCATTCTCCTTCCCCTTCCCCTTCCCTTTATCATGTGAACATTGTCCTTACCTTTTTTAAAAATGCCCGCTAAGTTTTGTGTCATACTTTGAAAGAGCTTCTCTATCTTAACATTATAAAAAATAATTTTTTCTATTTTCTTCTAGTGATTTTCTTTTATTTTTTTTTTGTATTTAAATATAGAGTCTATTTTGGAATTTATTTTGAAGTAAGAAGTGAAGTAGAAATCCAACATTTCTTTCAGATGGTTATTCAGTTTGCTGGAATTTTACATAAAAGTTATATTCCTCTTCAAAAAAAAAAACTTTATGAAGTTTTTTTTAAGTTTACTGTATCCATAGAGTTTTTTTTTTTAATGTGTGTCATTTTTCATATTGCTTTTTATTTATAACAGATGATGATGTACCTGCAGATATGGTTGCAGAAGAATCAGGTCCTGGTGCACAAAATAGTCCATACCAACTTCGTAGAAAAACTCTTTTGCCGAAAAGAACAGCGTGTCCTACAAAAAACAGTATGGAGGTAAATTAAGCATAACTATTTTTCTTTTAGTAATTAATTAATTGTTAGGAAACAAAAAGAGAATGTAATAATTTTTTAGAAGTAGTGATTGCTTAATTAGTTTTCATTTTGTTTTTGAAGGGTGCCTCAACTTCGACTACAGAAAACTTTGGTCATCGTGCAAAACGTGCAAGAGTATCTGGAAAATCACAAGATCTGTCAGGTATCTCCTATGGGAAAACTAAGAGATAGGGTCATATTTTTAAAAATTTTTGTTTGATACCAAACAATTAAATGTAATTTAGTGTTACATTTGGGACTGAGAAAGTGATTATTACAGAATAAAGATGGCAACTCTGATGTCTCCCACTTTGGCTATAATTGTTATATAAAATTACTTTTTATATATTTATTTTCACCAGTTTCTGAAATGGTACATACTAGCTAAAAGAAAGAATACTTAAGATAAAAAAAGATAAATGTGTGTCATCTATAAAAGCAAAATGCTTATAAAATGATTGCTATCACAAAATAAAAGCTGTTAGATAAAAAAAAAATTATGTTCTTTAAATAACGACGAAGTCATGGCTAACACAATAAATAGACTGTTTATATTTTGTTTGTTAATCTCTTTATAGCAGCACCTGCTGAACAGTATCTTCAGGAGAAACTGCCAGATGAAGTGGTTCTAAAAATCTTCTCTTACTTGCTGGAACAGGATCTTTGTAGAGCAGCTTGTGTGTGTAAACGCTTCAGTGAACTTGCTAATGATCCAATTTTGTGGTAAGGGAAAATTTATTTCTTATTATCTTGAGATATATTACTTGCTGCCCAAAATGCTAAAGATGGTAAGAAAGTTGAGGTGTGAGTTGGTTACAATTAATCAGAGCAAAATTAGATTGCTTATAAATTCTTAGTTACCTGTTTATCACAATGTGAGTTGTCAGTCTAGGTAGTATTTATAAAACAATAAGTGAAGTACTTTCTCTGCTGTTTATCATTTAATAGCAACTGAGCAATTGTGTGAAGTGTTTTTAATTGCTTTTTAAAAATTTTTTTAATTGCTTTTTAAAACCAGAGTTAGATCTAATTTTAAAAAGCTAATTAATTAAATCTAATAGTTTAGTGAGAATGTAGGTTTTATACATTGCTTTTGGAAAATACTTTGATAGTTGTATTCATGGATTTTTAAATATGCGTGAATTGCCTTTGACCAGGCAATTCTATGACTAAAATTTTTTTTTGCATTATGTACAAACTTTTTATAATGTCATAGTTAATCGTGGAGCGCGGGGCAGATTAGAAATAATATCTAGCGATAAGGAAATGGACTAAGTGAACAATGTAATGTCTACTTAGAGGTTTGGAGTATACTCTTGAACAGTGATTTTTATAGAGTTCTTAATAACATGAGAAAATGCTTTGTTATTTAAAAAAAAAAATCTACAGCCCTGTCACCCTGAACAAGCCCAATCCCATCTGATCTCAAAAGCTAAGCAAGGTTGGGCCTGGTTTATACTTGGATGGGAGAACACCTAGGAAGACCAGGTGCTATAGGCATAAAAATTTTAAAAATAAAAAAATAGTAAGATTTATAAGCTGACAAGGTTCATGCAATCTGTAAAATATAAATAAATAATTTTAAAAATTAATAAAAAGAAAGCAGAATACAAAAATTTGTGCTCTGTATAAATCATAACTAATAAATGATAAAAAGACTAGAAGGAAATATTGTAAACAATAAATATATCAAAAATGTAGGTTATCTCTTTTCTACATACTTTTCTGTATTTTGCAGCAGCTTCTATGACGTTAAAAATAAGGTGTAGCTTAAATTTAGGAAGAAAAATTATATTTGTGTTAGAAAGGAAAAAGAGACTAAAGAGCAGAAGAAACATTTTGCTCTTGTACAGGACATAATAAGTTACTATCACTCCATTTCTAAAATTTGATGGTTCTTGATTAGATATAAATGAATTGAAGATATAAAAGAGTTGTTTGAAGTATTTTATTAAAAGTCATTCTTTTAAAAATAACTGTATGAGGCTTTTATAGTAAGGGTGACTCCTTTTTTCCCCCTGACTAAACAGTTTTAAAGAATGGACACTTTTTATCCTTTTGAGTAGACTTTTTTATATACAGTTATTTTAGCCAAAAACTATTTTTATATCTAAGATTTTTTTTATAGTCTTATAAGTTTTTGAGACATCAAATAATATTTTGTAGTTGTTGAAAGGACATTTTATGAGGAACTCTTTTAATTCCTTTCTCTCTTCAGGAAACGATTATACATGGAAGTATTTGAATATACCCGCCCTATGATGCATCCTGAACCTGGTAAATTCTACCAGATTAATCCAGAAGAGTATGAACATCCGAATCCTTGGAAGGAGAGTTTCCAGCAGTTGGTATGAAGAATAAATAGAAAATATTCATTTATATTATGTATTTGTAAATAAAATTTCCTTTTTAAAAATTTAAACTCAGGGTTTTAAGCCAGTGAACATTTATCAGCTAACATATTCAAAACAGTTATTTTCACAACTGACATGTTTACTGCCACCAGTAAACATCAGTACCCTGAGAGCAGTTATACTTTCTGTGGGTCTATTTGAACTTTTATTTAAATTATTAGTGTTCAATAGTTGTTTTAAAGTTTCACATTTAGCTTAATTTTCACATGGTCCTTTACAAACGGTTCTTAACTTTGACAATTTTGCTTCACAGAGGGACATTTGGCAACTTCTGGAGACATATTTGCTTGTAACAACTAGAGAAAAGGATGCTACTAGGATCTATTGGGTAGAGGCTAGAAATGCTGCTAAACATTCTACAGTGCATGGGACAGCCCTCACAACAAAGAACTTTCTGTTCCAAAAAAATCAGTAGTGCTGAGAAATCTTGACCTTTTGTACTAGATATTAATGAGTCATAAGCTGTTCCAAATTTTACATTTCACTATGCAACAGAAAATTAGTTGGAATAATTGATAATCGTTTTTAATATTTAATTTAAAGTATTCATACAGTACTAAATTAATTTAGAATTTTTTTGACATTTTAGTATAAAGGTGCACATGTAAAGCCAGGATTTGCTGAACACTTCTACAGTAACCCTGCAAGATATAAAGGAAGAGAAAATATGTTGGTATGTTTCATCTATATTTTTATAATACTTAAAATGGTAATTTTTCAGTTCTATACTGACACTTTTATTTCATTATTATAGTATTATGATACAATTGAAGATGCCCTTGGTGGGGTACAAGAAGCTCATTTTGATGGACTTATCTTTGTTCATTCTGGAATATATACCGATGAATGGATATATATTGAATCTCCAATCACCATGATTGGTGCAGGTATTTTGCAATGCATTGTCATGAGAATTTTAACATTTGATTTACATCATCAGTTTATAAAATGCTAATAATGACTTAAAATTTAGATGAACCTTGATAATACCTTAATAATAGGAAAGAACAGCAATTAAATAAATATGCAGATTTTATATGATGAAAATGAAAGCATGAGTTCACAAACTATGGATGCTGGTGCACCCGGGCCCTGGCACACCCAGGGTATGATCCGTGGCTCTACCTGGGGCGCAAACCCAGGACCTTCTCTGTGTAAAGCACACGTGCTAACCACTACACTATGAAGCCACCCCTCTGTTTCTTTCTTAGATGTATATATTTCTTGATGTCAGTACTTCGTCCAACTGCCTTAGTTATTAGGACAGAAAAATGTTTTATCTTATTTGAGAATAAAGATGCTACTGTTTTTATTACTGTTTTTAATTAAACATGTGCTTTTAAAATATTTTTGTACTATTTAAAAGCTATATTTATGCTCAAATTTCTAATAATAAATGTAATAAAATATTTGTTGAGCGCTGATCAGTCATTTGAAGATCTGTGCTGATTTTTTAAAGGCACAGTATATAGACCACTTTAAAATGGCTAATAATTATTACTTGCATTTACTTATGAATTTTACTTTCAGTTACTGCCACTTCTACTTTCCTCCCCCATTTTCTTCATGAAGAAAAAAGTAGGGAGAATGTAGGAAAATTTTACCTAGAGATTTTTATTACTTTTCAGATCAAGACCAGTTTTGGAAATAAGTTTAAATAAAGAGGTTTCTTCTTCTCTCTACTCATTGTATGATACTCATATAATATCTACGTTAAATATGACTGCCAGTAGTAAAGGCTAGTGAAACATAGTTATCGATATAAATATCAGTGCTAATGTTTTTTTAAAAGTTCTTCCTCCAAAAAAAAGTACCCAACTAAAAACAATAAAGTATTCTACTGTATTACTAGTTTATGGCAAAGTATTTTTACTGATTAAAAAAGTAATTTTTAAATTTACGTTTAATCTGTCTGATAGAGGTAATATGCTTTAAAATATCTTCTTCACAGCACCTGGAAAAGTAGCAGACAAAGTTATAATTGAAAACACTAGAGATTCAACTTTTGTTTTTATGGAAGGTTCCGAGGATGCTTATGTTGGATACATGACAATAAGGGTAAGAAATTTTAAGATTTAAAATATAATATGTTGAAATGGTTAAAGTAGTGGTTATTTCAAAAAAAATTTCTGCTTTTCAGTTTAACCCTGATGACAAATCTGCTCAACACCATAATGCACACCACTGCTTAGAGATTACAGTAAATTGTAGCCCTATTATTGATCACTGTATCATTCGAAGTACATGTACAGGTTAGTGTTTCCTTTTTTCTTTATTATAAAATGAGTCACTGTGTTGTTGCCCAGTAGGTTTTTAAATAAATTATTTTTCTTTCAGTTGGCTCTGCAGTATGTGTTAGTGGTCAAGGAGCATGTCCCACTATCAAGCACTGTAATATCAGTGACTGTGAAAATGTTGGACTTTATATAACAGATCATGCACAGGTATTTTTTATTTTTATTTTTTTTATTTTTTAAGATTTTTTTAAAGCTCTACTAATGTTTATTTCTGATTAATTATTGTAGGGGATATATGAGGATAATGAAATTTCCAATAACGCTTTAGCTGGGATTTGGGTTAAAAATCATGGAAACCCAATTATTAGACGGAATCATATTCATCATGGGCGTGACGTTGGTGTGTTCACATTTGATCATGGCATGGTAAGAACGAACATGTATACTTAATAAAAAAACTTCACTTCAGTTAAATTTCAAATAGGTTTCAGCATTTTCTCATCACTAAACTATCTGAATTGAAGAGTACAGGTTAAAAGATTTCAGCATTGTATTATAAAATCAATATTCTGTAAATTCATAGATATAACATATACATGTAAGAAATATGGAGTCATTAAAGAATTGATGTGATATTTGAGGGGGGGAGTAAGGTCTAATCCAGTAGTTCTCAAATATAAACATGCATAAAAATAACTCAGAAAAAAGGAATCAAAATTTTCAAGGATTGGGCCCAAGATACACATTTTTAATAAGCACCACAAAGAATTTAATACAGGTACACTTTGAGAAGTAATAATTTCATCATTAACTTGACTTCCATTTTATTCCTCTTAAAAATTTTTAACTGGCAGAACTTTAGTAAGAGATATAATGATAATAAAATATCAGTTCTACAACTGTTATGCAGTTAATTAGATATCTTTATGGATGATGTTATATTTTAAATTCTACTGTATCATTTTACACAATTTTCTAGAGACATGACTTTTTGAGTTCTCTTAGGCCACTACTTCAAAATAATGTTCTTGGATGTCTGTTCAGGTACTCTTTTCATTTAATGTCTAATTTTCATTGAAGTAATTTTTAAGTCCTACTACAGCATTGGGAACCTTTTTTGATAAGGAGTAAAAGGTGAAAGAGGAGCTGGTGATGTGGTAGCAAATGGTTATGGAGAAACTTTATTGCTATTATATGGTATTAATCAAGCAGTTTAGGAACACTGGATTCACATATACAAATTAACAGTTAGCAAAGAAAATTTTTATTTTTATTGTTTGTGCCTAAAACCCAAATTCAGAAGTCGTTTTTAAACTGAATTAGTCCATGAGCAGAGTACCCTTTTATCAAGTTCTGAATAGAACGAAATAGTTTCAGTCCATCCAGTTCATCATCATTCCTGGGATAACAGTAATCTGAGAAAAACAATTGGCTTGCATTTCAAGCAGTAGCATTGACCTGTAGATAGAAAGCAGAGTGGAGATGAACAGTTGCCCATCCCCAGCTGGAATAAAGAAATTGACATTTTGCTGCAAATTGTAATTGTTTTTTCCAAGAAGGTAGGAGTTGGGGAGTCTGGGCAAAGGTATGGAGGATGTCAAAACTTAAGATTCATGAGATGCTGCCTTCCATTAGAGGCCTTTATTGGTTATAATTCCTAAGTGAACTCTTATTTTGTAATGGGACTATACTTAACTAGTATTTTTTTTGCCTATCTTTTTTTTTTGACTTAGCCCCAGAGGTACATATATTTCAAGTATAATATGTATGCATATCTCTGGTATCATTCACAAATGATTTGAGGTACCAAGATAATTTTAAGCAGAGTAAATGTCCTTGTTTTTAAAAGACCTGTGAAGGTGGTCACTTACTAAAGTTCATCATAATAATCAATTCCTCATCACACATCCTTGATACAGTTTATTTTTTATAGATTCAGGTTTATAAATTTTATAACTTTTTTAAAACAACTATAGGAAATGCTAAAAATAGATATTCTTACTAAGATTTAATGAAGATATTTGTAAGGTATTAGAGATTTATAAGGTAAGGCTTGAAATAAAGCATAACTTGGGCCTAGCATCTGTTTTAGGATTGTGACATAATCCTTTAAAATCCTTTGGTAGAATATACTCTCATTCCATGTACAATCAGCTCATTTTAGTACAATGTTGATGTGGGAAGAAATTTTTTTCTGGACTGGTGCTACTGTATGTGTAGAGTTTGCACCTTCTTCCCAGGTCTGTGTGGGTTTTCTCCAGGTATACATGTTAGGTTAATTAGTGTGTCTGAATTCTTCCAATCTGAGTGAGTGTGGGGTACATGTGAGTGTGCCCTGCAATGGAAGAGCATCCTGTCCAGAGCTAGTGCTTCCTTGTGTCCTGAGCTGTAGTGTTAGGCTCCAACCACCCAAGACCCTGAATAAGCAGGTTAGAAAATAATTACCTTGTTTTTGTTAGTCTTTCTTAAATGTATGTATAGCTCAGATCTACTTCAGTGTCTAATATTAGTATTTTGGGTCTTTATTTAGAATTTTGGTGATGTTTTGTGACCAGAAGCATGCCATAGGAACTTAAAACTCTTGTTCATAGCAATTAGCCTGTTGTAAAATTGGTTTCTTTATACATCGTTTTGCTTAGAGTTGCATTTTCTAAGAACTGATCAACCACATTAAGTGAGGACTTAACTGTATTATTTTGGCTTGTCTTCTTTGTGTTGGCAGCCCATAATAGGATGACATCACTAAAGATAACCTTTTAAAAATTGGACTCTGTTTTCTATAGAACTTCAAAGAACACCAGAATAAACATTTAAATTAGTTTCTATGTTGTCCTCTGTCTCTAAATATATTTATTTTTATTGTTCCTCTGAAATTGTCTTTCTTTTCCTTATCTGTGACATACTTAGAATTTAAATTCTTATGTTCATAAGAATAAATTGTAAAATATTTTCTATGCCTTTTTAAAGAAATTAATATTTTTGTAAAAATACTGTGTACCCAGTATAAAAGACACCTTTAGGATTTCAAAGGGTATGACTCTAGAATTTGACGTTAATTGTTTAAACTTTAGAAAAAGGATGAGCTCCCCCTATGTAAACTGAGTAAATAAACACACATTTCAACCTGTCTCTACCCCATTATTTATATTCTTATTTTCTTGTGTAAAGATTTATAACATTTACATTCCTATAGTTATTGGTGTATATTTATTTACCTTTAGTTCTTTTATCACAGTTTCTCTGTTCCTGATTTTTTTTCTTTTGAAATAATAGACCTAAGACTGTGTATTCTGGTTTTTTTCTTTTAAATTTAATGTGATTTCTTCAAATCTGTGTTCTTTAAAAGGTGCTGATTCTTTTCTCTCTTCTTTCACATAATTACAGTTGCCATCCTCACTCCTTAAAAACAGTTTTCTATCATTGTTCACAGTTCTTTAATTATCTTTGTTTAATGTTCATTCCATTGCTGAGTGTTATTTTTGTAGAATAAAATTAAAATGTCATAGCAATGTCAAATTGCTATAAAAGTTTTCAGTCATATTCAAAATTTATTAATTTAACTCGACATATGGATAGAATCTCTATGTTGAAATTTGTCCTCTCTCTTCTCCTTTGACTTTACTTTGGATAGTCATTGTTAGATAGGAAATTTAAGCTTTAGACAGTAGAAATTGCACATTAGTGTAGTGTGTTTTCTTCTTCAGTTTACTTCTTGTGCTTGAGTTATTTCTGTGAAAATATTACTCCAAGTATTTCTTTCTCCTGTGTTCTGTTTATGCCACTAGATCATTGGGTAGGCTTATGAGAATCTTCAGCTGCTTGGGGAAAACTACCCCGCTAAAGGTTTAAGATAACATTTATGCGCTCAGCACTCTACTCTTCTTTATTCATATTTCACAGTATTTGACAAGTGTTTTATAGCAATGAAGACAGCATCTTTTTTTCTCCCTACTTTTTATTCTTTTTTGTTTTTTGGAGAGTTAAGAGAATGCCTTTTACTGTCATATTTAATAATTCATTTCAAAACTTAAAAAGTGCTTAGTCTCGCTTTTTATTTTTATATCAGCATTAAAGTTTTTAACTTGATGGACTGGTGATTTTCAGGGACTTGTAGTAATGTGTTTGGCTTTCATTTTAAATATAGAAGAAGCTCTTAATAATCTGGTATCTTTTGGTATGGGAATAAATCACATAATATGGGATAAAATGTTCATGCCTTTAGAGTTTTGTATATATAAGTTGGAACTTTTTTGGTTTGCACCTTAAAAAGTATTTCATTAAAATGTGTTTTAAAGCAAAATTACATTAACCAAATCTTTTAACCCATAATACTAGTGAGATGTTTCCTTGTAAAATTATAAAACTCTTTTAAGTCAGTCATTCTTTCTGAATGTAATAAAAATCACAGTTTTAGCATTGTAGAGGCTTCTGGTTTTAAGACATGAATATTTTTTTGCTTCTTTCTTTTCTCAAAAATTATCCTGAAACAAAGATACAGATTACAAACTCTATTATTAATAGAACTAGGGGACATTTTTAACCCTTAATCTAAATTAAATATGGTAAATGACCTTTTGCATATGACCAGGGTAACCAGTCTGGATTAGAGCAGGTTATAAAACCTGCTTATATTTAGGAAGATAAATTGGTAAACCTAATGTGTGTGTAAATATATTAAAAGATGATTTAAACAAGTGGTAGCAAATCTAGAATAGATTATCAGATATCTAAGCTAAAGAGAACAAGATGATTACTTCAGGGAAAATAAAAAGTTGAATATGTAGTTATACTTTATGGCTCAGCTCTGAATAACACACTAATTAACCAAAATTATGATATAACTACATTGTAAAAATACACTGTATGAATGTGTGTGGTGGGGGATAGAAAAGAAAGTTAAATTCTCATCTTTTATAATAGGAAGCCAGAGATAATACCTAAAACTGAAAATTCAAAATAGTCTTAAGTCTTTACTTAAAGGTATGGATATTGATTAAAAGAATCAGCTAAAAGAATTGAAAATATAGGCCTCTGGGTAGGGGAAAATAAGGAGAGGGGCTGCTGTTTGCTTAAATAAACTTGGTCTAGTTGACTCTCAATCAAAAGAAAATGAGAAAAAGCATTTCTGCATTTGAATAATGTTTAGTCAATATATAGCAAAGTATACATGTAATACTATTTTATATTTAGTATAGCCAGGACATGACAGTGGCCTATTGGAATCTTTATGGAATCCCAATAAATATAGCACATCTTTCCCTGCCACATTCTGAACAAATGGTAGCATGAGGAGGCTGAAATGTTTTCTTTATTACTCTTAAATGTTAAGTTAGAAGATACCGCTTAGAATGAGAACCAAATTGAGTCTATTTAACTGAATCTCAAAATTAAATAGGCTTACCCACTTAGTCATTGGAAGTGTTCATGGAGTAATAGAAGGCAGCATGCTTCCTAAGGGCAGCTCACTTTCATGAGGAAGAGGTTGAAGCTGAATTGAACATACCCAGTTTATTATTTCCCACGTTTACCAGTCAGATATGTCATTTTACTCCAGGCAGAGAGAAACAAAGACGAAGTGAGCTCCCTTCTCAGTGATGAAAATATCAGAAAAAATGTTGAGTTGTCTCAATAGGACATTAAGTTCTTTCAGTTTAGCCTCTTTATAAGTTCATTCTTGTTTCTTTGCTCAGTATTGCCATAATATGTATATTTACCTAGTGTACATTTTTATTTGGTATAAAATCAAAGACAACTTTTATACTTAAAGAAGCTATTGTTTATGTAATCCCCCAAAATAAAAAAAATAAGATTATAATCCATGTAAAAAGGTAAATTATAGATAATTTGCACTTTATCTGTGGAAAATGAACTGAAAACTACTTTCGAATGTTATGCTCAGATGTCCATTTTCTTAAAGAATTACCTATGTAGTGTACTAGAGTGTTCAAAATTACATTCTGTTTTAAACTATTCTAGATTTGGCAAAAGGTTCATCAAATCTTACTTGAGTGCTATATGTAAAGTCTTGTATAGATGCTTCAGAAATTAGTATAGTTCTTTTCAAGAGCTTATGATCAGGTACAAATGGATATGACATTTAAATACAGAAATAGTATAGGTCAGTCCATGGAAATAGCATAAGAAAATACTTAGTACTGAAAGGATTTTACAAGAGGAGAGCATATTCATTTTTAAAGAGAGATAAAACAAGGGGAGTAAAATGGCTTTTAGAAGTGCCATCTTATAAATATTTTTTTTCTCTTAATATTTAATCTTGATTAAAATTTAGGATATCGGTAGTACAGTAATAACTTGTCTTTTCATAAAATTAGTAGAATGTTCCTATTATAGAAAATCTAAGAAATTTAGAGAAGTGTAAAGGATACAAAAATCATAATACCACTACTCAGATGAGCATACCCTCATATTTTTGTTATTTTTCTTTAAATGAGATTGAGATTATACTTAATGTTGAGGCATATACGGTTCTTTTCATTTAACATGATAGTATGTATCCCATGAACATAAGTCTTCAAAACTTTTTTTTTAGCCAGTTCCTTATTATTAATTAGGCTAAAATGAAAATTATTTTGTAGTCAGATTATGTCTTTAGGTCAACTTTTTAGAAGTTGGGTTTCTTAGGACATTTCTAAGGTTACAAAGATTTATTTTCTTTACTACTTACAAATCTTTTGTTGAAGGATATGTGTACTTATTGGGTAATGGTATTTATTTAAGTTAAATAAATCTTTTCCTATTTTTCTTTCCTGGCTTTGAATATACTCAGACTAATTAAAAGATTTGTAGTCCCATTGTACTAAAATTAAAACAGTTCCATGTTTATCATTTGAAATTCAGTGTATATCTTATGTTTTCATTCTCTTAAACATTTCTGATACTTAATTTTGAGGTGTACATTAAAAAGCTTTTCTTTAAGTTTTTTTGGAAAGTAGGCCTTACCTACAGGTTTAATTTCTATATTTTTTAGGGCTACTTTGAAAGTTGCAATATACACAGAAACAGGATAGCAGGCTTTGAAGTAAAAGCCTATGCTAACCCCACAGTGGTGCGATGTGAAATTCATCATGGGCAAACCGGAGGAATATATGTCCACGAAAAAGGAAGAGGACAATTCATAGAGAATAAAATCTATGCAAACAACTTTGCAGGTGTATGGATTACCTCAAATAGTGACCCAACAATAAGGTATTTATATATAAATACAAATGGAAATTACTTTTTTACTTTGTTTCATGTTATAAGAACAGTCAAGATACTTAGCTCTAACTCAGTGTTTTTCCTAGACGCCTGACTACTATAACTTTGTAGTAAAAGTCTGTGCATCTGAATGAGCATAGCTGTTGTGTTTATTTTTGTGTATTCTGTTTACTTTTTTATTAGTGATCTAAGTCAAGTGCAATATGTTTTATGAACAATTCTAAATGCTGTAATTTTAATTTTAAATTCATCAAACTGAGGTATGGATGAGTAAAAAGGGCTATGACCTTCTCTTGGAACCAAGATGACCTGTCTCTCCTTTTTGTTTCCTAAGAGTCAGCCAATAGAATAACTGTGGAAACTAATTACCTCAAAGATTCTTGAACAGAGAGACCAAGAATAACAAAAAGTCAAAACTTCAGACTGTCACTTTTTCTTTAACAATTCCTGCCACTCCCTCTGGCCACAGCAAGGAAACAAATAGATCCAGTCTTCAGTGCACTGATTAAGACTATTGAACAGTTATATAATTTAATCAGAGACCATGAAGTATTTTTTGTTAAATTTTTTTCCACTGGTTTTATGAGAGTATGGATTTTCCATCTCATTAATACTCAGCAAATTCTTCTAGATCAACTCCAAAAAAAGGTTATTTTGAATGTGTTAACTGTTTTGAAGTGCATTTTTAAGAAGGATGTTTTGTTTCAAATACTAGATGACTTTTCCAAAGCTTTAGTTCTTAGAACTAAATGGAAATTTCGAAATCATCTAGTCCGAGTCCCTTATTTGCTGGATTAGGAAACTGAGGCTTATAGAAGTTAAATAATTTTCCAAGGATCATGAGTGACCTTACAATTAATTGTATACAACAAGTAAATTTTGCTGAATGATGCTTATTTTTTATTATGTTACAGGGGAAATTCTATATTTAATGGAAATCAAGGGGGAGTTTATATCTTTGGTGACGGACGAGGCCTTATTGAAGGAAATGACATTTATGGTAAGCATGTGGTTTTATTCTTTTTAGGGCTTGGCTTGTCTTTCTGATGTTAGCAAAATGGACCAGTTTGAAATCATCCAAGGTTTAGAACTGATTAAATTTCTTTAACTTCTTAATAAAGATTATTCTGGGACATTTGTTTACTTAAAACATTTAATGAGTATCTGGAACTATGCCAGATACCAGGAATCAAAATATAAATAAGAATTTCAAGGAGTATCAAGAGTTTCCTTAGATTTGTTCCACTTTAACAGTTAATAAATTATTTCCATGGTAGTTTAATACACTTTGGCACTAACCAAAAAGGGAAAATATTTATTTCTCATTAAAACTTTTGTGGTATTAATTCAGCAGACAATTAGTAGATATCTATGTGGTAGACACTGATACATTCCTGGACATTCTCTTTTGCTAACATTGATATTACTCACATAAAGTTTACTCAGTGCCAGGTACTGTTCTGAGCACCTTATCTGAATTAGGCCATAAAATATTGACATCAACCCTGTGAAATAAACACGATTAAATATCCTCATTATTCATCTGGAAACAAAGGTACGGAGAGGTTAAATAACTTAATGTCACACAGGCAGTAGGTAGAATTCTTGGATTCAAAGTCACACAGGAAATAGGAAGAATTCCTGGGACACAGCCTGGCCAGGAGTCTACCCTTATCTAGTATACCTGTACTGCCCATAATCCTCTTAGTTCCCCTAGTTTTATCTTGTAATACTTACAGGCCATAAGTACCTTTCTGAATATGGCATATTTCACAAAATCGTGCTTTTACTAAAATTCTAGTAAGAATTTTAACTATTATGTAATGTACACTTTTACTGTGTTCCATATGTTGACATTGTAACTTGTACTTTCAAATAGGAAATGCATTAGCAGGAATTCAGATTAGGACAAACAGTTGTCCAATTGTTCGACATAACAAAATTCATGATGGCCAGCATGGTGGGATCTATGTGGTAAGTTAACAAATACAATTGTAGATTCTCTTAAAGTTTGAATTTGTGACTATCTTTAACATTTAGACAATAAAAACTCTTGTTCTCCCTGCCAGTATGTATGAATGGCTTTTAATTCTATAGTGAGTGTAATGTTTTGTAAAATTTAATCAACTGACTAAATTTAGGCATAGAAGATACACCTTTTTATTAAACTATTTAATTATAATTGGCAAATGGGCTAAATTCATAACCAACAACTGATTGGCACTCTTGAGTTATATCTGTTATACTGGAATTTTGACAATGTAACTACTATATGAATCTGAAATTTTCCAAAAGTAAAATCATAATGTCACTGAAAATACTAATAATACTAGACCCGAATATTTTTATCTTCTGAGAAAGCCAATTTTCATTTGAATTTATGTTGAAACATAATTGAGCATAATTAAAACCTATATATTAGTCCTGTGTCGTCTGTCACCATGGTATCTGAAACTTACTACTTACTTCAAGTAAGAAAATAAAGGATTCTAATTTCTAAGTGGTCTTTGTGTAATGACAGGTGTGACTCTAATTTTTAATTACAGTTCTAGAAATATACATGTCTTATATCTGCTGAAAATAAAATTTTAGCAACCTTGAGACTTTATCATTTTGAAGTGATTTCACCAGTGATAATTTTGAAATAGCTATTAAAGTTACTAAATGAGAGATCTTCAGTTTGTTATATATATTAGAATGAAGTAAATTCTTTTGCTAAAGAAAATTGCATGCTACTATTATATTTAAAAGTACAAAACCACATAAAGAATATAAAAAACTTGGGGAACTTAAACTCAGGTAGAAGCTACAAAAAAAATGTTAGCATTACCTCTTTATCCAGATAAACAAAAATTGAGATTTTGTTCAAACTGTTTTTAAAAGAGAGAATACACTATAAACTACTTACTTATACAAAATATATGTTGTAATCAATGTAACTTTTATTTAGCATGAGAAAGGACAAGGTGTAATAGAAGAGAATGAAGTTTATAGTAATACTCTGGCTGGGGTCTGGGTGACAACTGGCAGCACTCCAGTACTGAGAAGAAACAGGATACACAGTGGTAAGCAGGTAAGATTTTCTTAGACTCTTGTATGGGAAATAATTGTTTTGTAAACTTTTTTGTTATTTGAAAAAAAATTTTTATTTTAATTTTAGGTTGGTGTTTATTTTTATGACAATGGACATGGAGTGCTAGAGGACAATGATATCTATAATCATATGTATTCAGGGGTTCAGATAAGGTAAATGTTTCTCATTTGGCTTTCTTTTGGGATGGAATGGGGAATATGTGGGGATTGTAGAAGAAATGTCCTTATTATTTAATGCTTATCTTTATTCCTCCTTTTGTGTACGTATCTGCTCTATTGTACTTTGGCTTAAATTATAACTTTTCTTGGACTAGCTGAGGACAGCAGTCAATATACTGCATCATACTTGGAGAGTACAAGGCTATATAAAAATACTCGTGAGCTATGCCTGTCATGTTGTAGGCATTCAGTAAATGGTAGCTTGTTTTTATGTTATTTCTGTAAAATTAAGTTTTTCACACCCCTTTCTTGTATTAACAGTTTTTGGAACTATAATAGTCCTAATCATATAATTCAACCCTTCATTTTACATATGAGGGGAGTATAGAATAATAATAGCTATTTAATCTTACCCTCTCGAGTTAGTGTATGTTAGGAGATTATACAGTAATAATATAATATATAGCTAAGTGTGTTCCATGGGAAATAGAATTAAGCAAAATTAAACCAGTTTCTTTGTTGACAGACTCTCAGAGCATATTGAAGGACTCCATTGTATAGTTAACTCTTACTATGGTTAATGTGAAATTTTCCACTGTTAGCTCATCTAACATGGAGTATGGGAGTAGAAGCAATTGAAATGGCAATATTTTCTGTTCATAGGACTGGAAGCAACCCCAAAATTAGGCGCAACAAAATCTGGGGAGGACAGAATGGTGGAATTCTAGTTTATAATTCTGGTAAGTTTAATCTTTCATCTTCTTCTCAGTGCTAATAGTCTTTAGAAATACACTTTCTAAATAACATAACCTAAAATTTTGCATTTGTAGGTCTAGGCTGTATAGAAGACAATGAAATATTTGACAATGCAATGGCTGGAGTCTGGATTAAGACAGATAGTAATCCTACATTAAGAAGAAATAAAATCCATGATGGAAGAGATGGTGGCATCTGTATATTTAATGGGGGTCGAGGTATTGTTGTTAATTTTGCACTAGTAAAAAACTCACTTTTCCATTATTATTCTTATATATCTTTAATGATCAATGACATTGCCAGTTAACATATTACGAATGAGTGAATCTCAGTCTTTTTTCTTATCAAGTCTTGAGATGGTTTTAGGAGATTAGTGCCTAGAGTTAAAGGAAACAAATGTTTACAGAATTTTTTTTTCTTTTGTAGCCACCTTGAGTATGGCAGTTGCTATTTAGTTAAGACTTTGAAGGTAGCAGAATTTGTTTATAGCTTCGACTTTTTATTCAGAATAGTGATATAATAAACTTCAGAGTCAAGTTATAGAACTAGATGTGAGAAATTTAATGAGTCTGTAAATATATGATGAAAATGTCTATAGTAAATAAGTATTGCTTTGTACCTGTTTACAACTGTGTTTATTTGGAAAATGCAATTAATGAAGCCAAGATGTGCCTGGTTTGTTATTCATAAAGGTCACCTCACTTTGCATTGAGGCAAAAGTTCCACAGTCCCTGCCCTTTGCAAATTCATGTTCTTGAAGAGAGACTGGGGGAGAATGTCAAATGCACATTTATCACCATTCCTGAAATGTCAGTCCCAACACTGTACTTATGTAGAAGGATAGTTAGTTATTACTGTGACATACCAAGATTTAATCAAAATTTACTACTGTAGCCCAGCAATGATGATTCTGGTAGTCACATAGACTCACCAGGATTTTATAATTTAATAATTCAATAAAGTAACATATCTCTGACAGTCTTTACAAGATACAGTGAAGAAGCAATACAGAACGGTGGTTTAATTTATAGTGTTGAGAAGTTTCATGGAGTAAAATCAGTCTTGAGCTGTATCTTGAAAATTGAATATTCACTAGTAAATGGTGGGGTGGGTAGGAAGCAGGCCATTCCAAGAGTAGAAAGCAAATTATTTCACTTTCATTTATTACTTATTGAACACCTCTGTACTAACCACTGTGATATAAATGCTGAAGATACAATGGTGAATAAAACAGTACTACATCCAGAAAGTTTAGTCTAATGGAGTGGCACGTTAAAAACAAGTCTAAATGAAATCGAAAGTGTTTTAGTAAGGAAAAAAGTACTTACTGGAAGTTGAGGCTGGTGAGGGGACAGGGTCCAAATCATGAGGCTTTGTGTACACAGTATGGAGTTTGGGCTAGATCGTAACAATAGCACTTGAGGTTAGTGGACATGTGCAAGTTTAGAGGCAGGGACTTGAAATAGTCTTTCCCCCGGGGAAGAGGAATTTAGAGGTCAATAATGTGAAATGTCAGATGGCTCAAATATCTATAAAAATAAAAACGTTCTATGTATTTAGAGAACAGAGAAATACTAGTACAGAATTAATAACTACAATTTACTACACATAAGTAGGTTTTATAGAAGTAATATTAGCTAATAATTATTTAGTACTATGTACTTTTACATTTATTAACTAATTTAATCATAATAACCCCATGTGGCAGGTGATTTTATACACAATTTACAGATAAGGAAACAGACGAGAAGTAATATGCCCACTCATAGCTATTAAGTGGTGCATTTGAAGGCCTGAAGTCTGATTCCTCAGCCCACTTTTAATAATTGTTAAACTGCCAGAAGAGAAATTAATAAAGTTGATGGAAACTGAAAACCTCTCAGAGGAAATGACATTGGAAAGAAAGAGTGCAGGATGTTCCAGGAAGAAGAAATAATATAAACCAAAGGCATTAGGGGAAAAAATATAAAAATATTCAGAGGCTAGGTAATGTAGTGAAACAAAGAAGTAGATTGGGGGAATTTTGAAAGGCTTAAAATGGCAAGTTAATTTAAAACTTTGAAATTTTAAGCAGAGAAAGGGACATCATAGGAGTTGTAGGAAACTGGGAAAAATACACCAGCAGAAAAGAGACTCGAGAAAAGGGAATTGACCAAGGAATGATTTAGTAATAATTGCCAGAAATAATCAGGGCTTAAACTAAGACGTTGACCTATATAATTTTATTAACCAATATTACTCCAGTAAATATTTAAAAATTAAAACATTGAGGGTATAAAGGTTCTAAAAAGATTTCAGAATTCAGTTTAATTCAGTATTCAGTGTTCAGAGTATTCAGTATGTACCAGGCACCAGGGTTGCAATGGTGAGTAAACTAGACATGGTCCCTGCGATCATGGAACTTACAGTTCGTTAGAATTTACCTGAAAGTTTTGGTTAAATGCTACCTTAAATACCTCTGAATTACTAATAAACTTTTTTTCCGGCTGAAAAATCAATCCTGTGAATTTTACAGCACAGTTAAAAGATGAAACTAAAATAAAACTTAAATACCAACAAATGGCTGGTAAAAAATTTTTATATGCATTAGCCTTAATCTGAGGAAATATTTTATTATAGGTCTTCTTGAAGAAAATGATATTTTCAGGAATGCTCAAGCAGGTGTTCTCATCAGTACTAATAGTCATCCAGTCTTAAGGAAAAACAGAATATTTGATGGATTTGCTGCAGGTTTGTATTTTCTTTTGTTACCTGTAGCTTGTTTTCTATACACTGTGATTTGTTTTTAGTCTATTCTCTTGCTTAATAACTAAAGGTACACCAACTGTCTGAATGACTGTCTATTAACAATCACCTGTGAGAGCACCTAATCTAAGTTCTGGATTCTTGTACTGTAAGGAACTTATAAGTAATTGCATTCTTGCTGTTTAGTAGTGATTATTACAAATTGATTGGAATAGAATGTAGGCTTTGTATTTACTATTAGGAATGCCAATAAATTCAAGCCCTCTGGCCTCACAAATACATTTTAAATTTCTTGATAAGTGAAATCTGAGTATCATGCATGTATATTTCAAGTTTTTGCTAGGGAAGACGATTACTTTTAGTATTTCAGATAACCAGCTTAGCTCCCTTTTCAGTATGTAAACAAGCTGGCACCTGAATATACTTCTATGCACTATCATCTTTAGTTATGAAATGTTTGGACTATTAGCAGTAGAAAGTGAATGTTACCTGTCAGTGATTCAGAACATCTGCATTTTACTCCCTAGATGTCACAATATATTTTAAAGAACTAGTTTTTACTACATTGCTATATTTCAGGTTTCCTTTAAGAAACTGTATAAAGTGATGCATCTGCTGTTTAAATTTTACTTCAGGTATTGAAATTACAAATCATGCAACTGCAACACTAGAAGGCAATCAGATTTTTAACAACCGGTTTGGAGGCTTATTTTTAGCATCTGGTGTTAATGTGACAATGAAAGGTATGTTGGAGCCTATATTCTGCATATAAGCACGTGAAATATGCCATGAAAAGATAATTAGAAACCACTGCTCTTTGGTAATTTGATTCAATTCCTTGTCGCTACAAAGTGAGCAACAACTTGAGAACTGTTTTCAGGAAAAAGTTTTTGTTTTGATTTCTTGTTGGAATATCTTAAACAAGGAAAATAACGTTTGTTACTTCATTGGTTAGCCTCTTTTAAAGCTCTTAAAAAGCAACTATTAGAATAATCCTACAATCTATATTTTTGTCTTTGTCCTCTAGAATTTTACTTTTTTCTTTTATTACAGATAACAAAATAATGAACAATCAAGACGCCATAGAAAAGGCTGTTAGTAGAGGCCAATGTTTATATAAAATATCAAGTTATACCAGCTATCCCATGCATGATTTCTACAGGTATATTTCTGAAATTATTTGAGTTCTGGAAAGGGGGAGTTTTTACACTGGCAAGACCTAGCATTTTTAGATTCTTTTCCCCTGAATCTTGTGAGCAAAGGCCGAGTAAATTGGGTGTTTACAGCAAAATTTTATGACTGTCTACATTGAGTTGTTAATCTGCTTGAAGATCCTGTTTGGAACTGTAAATATGGGAAACTATTCTTATTGGAAATGTGGAATACGTTTATATTGTTTTCCTAGGAGTTTTGAAGTTGTCACTGAGTGTTCCATATATCCCAGTCACTAAGTGGGTTGACTCTCCTCTCCCCAAAATTGATTTCATAAACTTGACAGGAAAGTTTCATCTGTCTTTCTATAGCTTAAAAATTGTTTTCCTCATAAGACACAATAGGAAATTCACTTACTCTGTTTTAGTCCCTTTTCAGAAATCTGGGCTGGAGCAACCAAAATTTTGTTTTTGGTCTTCTTTTGTAAATTGAAGGCTATAGGCTTACATATAAACAAAATGCAGTTGTTTTGAATAAGTACTGTGTTCAAGAAAAATAATGTAAGCTTTTGCTTTTTAGATGTCATACTTGTAACACCACAGATCGAAATGCCATATGTGTGAACTGCATTAAGAAGTGCCATCAGGGACATGATGTAGAATTTATTAGACATGATAGGTATGTAGCTTACTTGCTTGCTCTATTACCCAATTATTCCCCCCTCTTTCCTAATTTTTGGGTTTTCATTTTGCTTTAGGTTTTTCTGTGACTGTGGTGCTGGAACACTGTCTAATCCTTGTACATTAGCTGGTGAGCCTACACATGATACAGATACACTATATGACTCTGCTCCACCTATAGAATCTAATACATTGCAGCACAACTGAATTCCTTCCCAAAAGAAAAAGTCCTGCCATTCTAACATCTTAACTTAAAACATTTTTTTGGAAGAAGATTTAAAATATTTGCCCATGCTACAGGAAGAGACTGTATTAAAAATGGATACACGAGGTCAGTTGACACTATGAAGCTCAAGCTACCAAAAAGAAAGTGGCAATATATTGACTCAGGATCTCAAAGCTGGGTGTTTTAGCATTACTGTGTAAAGACTTTTGAAGGGACAGAAGTGAAGAAAATAAGCTGCAATTTTGTACAGATACCAACTTCTGAAAAAAAGCTGGTGTTTTTACAACTAGCATTGAATGCAGTCCAATTTGCAGTAGTACTCTTCAATAGACAAGCAGCTTTGTTGCTGCTTTTATGGACATGGGTACCAATTGCTTTTGTAATATGGTAAAAAATGTGAGCTAGCACTTCTGCGTTTCTTTTGATTTTTTTTAACATGTATTCAGATTGAGAAATATGATTTTAATGCTTTAATCTCATGTAGTTCGTTTTTAATTTCAAGCAAAATCTTATTGTACTTGAATGTGCCCTGTTTTGTTAGCACACCTAGACTTGCTGTAACTGTACTCATGTCCCAGTATGTACGTTCTTTCTATGAAAGAGAAAACACTAATCTTAAATTATATCCAGCAATGTTTCTGGTATCCTTTAAGAAAAGTTAAGACTATTATTTCCTTCCTTTCCCTGTGCAGCATTCAAAATCACCCCTAGAAAAAGTGAGTGTTTTAATGAGACTTCCTAGGAAGGGATGCACTGTAAAACAAAAGTATTCTTGTAACTCAGTTTTGTGAAAGGTAAAAACTACTATGTTTTAAAGTACACTTTAGAAAGTCTCTTCAAAACAGTCCTGTATTTGAACTCTGTTCATAGTTTTTTTTTTGAACAGTTTAGACAAACTGCTGGAAATTAAAACAATTTCCTGCATTAAGCTGAGACAAGTATATATACAGCCCTATACAGTTTCATAGCTTCCCTCCCCCATTTATGTGTATTGGTGACAGTGGGTATAAACAGCCTGAAAGTGTATGCATGTACCATAACATCTAGACTTAATATATTGTGGAGTATTCAATAACCATTATGTAGAAGGTAGTTAAGAATTAAAAGGGTTTAATTTCCTAGAAAGAAAATGGAAAAATGGTCATTTTTAAAAAATAAAGTTTATTAGATCATAATGTTGTCTGAATTTACCAGCTTTGTCAAAAAATCCAACTCAAAGCTTCCAATGTAGTCTATAATTCCTCAATTGAAGCCAGCAACTTATGGACAGCTTCCACATCTACAGTCGACCTTTCACTAGCCAGACAAACTTCTCTAAAAATTAAAAAAAAAAAGTTTTAAGTCACATTTTCCACAGTGCATCATCCATCCTCTTTTACTGTTTTAATAAGGTCAGAAGCATTATGGAATTATTTGAAGTTATAATTACCGAAATAATCGCAGTGAGTGAGTCATCTTCTCAAATTCTCTTGCTTTTTTGTGTCCCTTTTGAATAACCTCCTCTGGAAGATTAGCAACCCTTGCTGCATTAAAGCCATAGCTTTTAGGACAAGCTCCCTTGATAAACTTATAGAGGAAGGTAATAGTTTCCTGGCTGGGATCTTCACATTCATTTTCTACCATGCATGCCTGAAAAAGAAGTATTTTATTAGTTATATTCATGTGCTAGCAATGGAAGTACCCAACTTGATTCTCTCAAAACCTTAATTTCTGAAAAAGCAGTTTGCACATACCATATGTCCTAGGCGCACTGCAACATTTTGAGAATAATCTTCAACTAATGAATGATAGTGGGTAGAAAACAATGTACGACACTTTATATTCTCAGCAAGTTCTTTAACAACCGCATTTGCAATTGCTGTCCCATCGAATGTTGCAGTACCTCTTCCTGTGAAAGTAAAACATGTTACATACATATATATGCATGTGTGTGTGTGTGTGTACGTACGTACACACACACACCCAAAAAAAGAATATACCTCACAAAGGAATGCAAAACAAACAGGATACAACAGTAACATCAATTTTACATCCAAAGTATTTCATAAATAGGCAGTGTTTAGAGCTCAACAGATACACTTTGTAGCCCTTGGAGTTGTGGTACATTTCTAGGAGTACTGCTCAAGTACCACTGATTTTCAAAAACTTCCTGTTCTCCTTAAAGATTCTCATTAACCAATAGTGTCATCCCTATAGCAACTAAATTTGAATAGGATTAAGAAATTTAATAAAGACCTTCCATATTTCCACATTATCTCCAACTATGGGTGTTATATGGCACAAAGGTGAGTGCATTCATATTCTTTTTGAAATAATTCTTTGTACTAATGTTTTTTAAAGAGACTTCAAATGGAAATTTTAATGGCTTACCTAATTCGTCCACAAGCACCAGAGAATGTGCTGTTGCATGAGTAAGTATACTGGCAGTTTCACTCAATTCAACAAAAAATGTACTTTCACCTTTTAAAAAAAATCACAAGTGGGGGATCATTAACAGAAAATTCATCTCTTAGGTTCACAACATTTGAATTTATCATGAGCTACCCAGTGGTATCTAAAGGTTAAAAGATTACTTCTAATATTTTAAGAAATCCATGTTTTTGAATGCCTGAAAGCATTCTGCTTCACATACCACCACACAAAACACACACCATCAGACAATAAAGCATTAGGTAGGGGGAAAAAACCTCACCTGACATTATTCTGTCTGAGGCACCAAGTCTAGTAAACACTCTATCAATTGGTGTGAGCCTACATACTTCAGCAGGTACATAACAACCCATCTGGGCCATGACAGCTAATAGGCCAGCCTGTGAATGAGGGAGGAAAAGGTCTTTTATGACTGGTATTAAAGAAGACAAATATACAGACAGATAGATGTAGGTATGTAGAGATAGAATTCTGTATATTCAGAAGAGACAATAAGCCAAGTTAATAAGCATTAATTTTTTAAAAACCATTATGTAGGAGATGTCACTAAAAAAAAAATTTCCTAATTCTAAGCAAGAAAAGGCTTAGAAGATGCCTAGGGCTTTATTGGCTTTAAAACCACCAACCTGTATACTAATCCAAGTACACTAGTGATTCTCAACTGTGGCTACAAAACAGAATCACTGAGGTGGCTCTTTAAAATTACTGATGCATAAATAAGATCAATTCCAGGCTAAATGAATCAATTTCAGAGGATGGACTCCCTTTCCACCCCTTACATTTTGTTGAGGTGTCTAGGTGATTTTGATTTAAAAATCAAAGAAGTGCTTATTTAGGCAGCACAGAAACTAAAATTGGAATACAGAGATTAGCATGGCCCCTGCACAAGACTGACATGCAAATTCATGAAGCACTCAATTAAAAAAAAGTTGCAAACCACCATACTACATTATACTTGCTCTTTCAAGTTGGCAAATTTGGTTAAGAGAAGTACAATATAGTATAGGAGAGTCAGCCCAATGTCTCTGTGTCACATAATCTTTTTTTTTTCCTTCCACAACCTTTTAAAAATGTAAAAATCATGTTTAGTTCAATGGCTGGCCAGTCTCTGGTATAAAGAGATGTATAGTTTTTTTGTCTTCCCTAAAAAGCAGTTTCCAACCATTAATAGAGATCATGAATTTTATTTGCTTTTCTATCTGAATAAGTCTCCTGTGATTCTTTTGTAAACAGTTCATACTAATGAGTCTAACTGAAATGAAGGACAACCCTGCAACATTTGCAAAATTTTTATTCATCATGACTACATCTACTTTCAGAGGAAATGAATCAAGTCAAAAAGCTTTGACCTGAAACTTCCCCCCCTTGCCTTTTTAATATATACTTTCCTTAATATTAGGCAGATATTTGACTAATAAGAAAAATAACAATTCTCAATTTTATAACGAGTTTCCCTTCCTTTTAAATCAGTCACTGAATTCTATATAATTCATGTGCTACTAAATACGTAACATGTTCATACTTTAACTGTTACAAGTGGCTTTGGGTAATAAAACCTTAGAGATCAATTTACCTGTCTCATGAGTGTAGACTTGCCCCCCATATTTGGTCCAGTAACAAGCACACAATAAGCTCTGCCATTTTCCTCCTCTTCCTCCTCACAGCCTATTAGAATGTCATTAGGAATAAAGTCATCTCCAAAAAAGGTCTTTGTAATGCAGGGATGGCGTGATCCTTTAAGGTTTAAGAAGACAGGAGTGTCTTCTTTTGGCAACAGAATTACTGGACGACACATAGGACCATCACCCCCTCGACTATAGTTGGCCAGGCACAATAAGACATCTGTTAAAAAGAAAGTGAGATTTAATCATTTTGTGGTTTCTTGATAATAACAAAGACCCAACTTCTCTAAAATGTTTTCCAAAACTACTTTGTCAGGAGATGGTGTGTTCTACTTGCTTTTTAGACATAATTTTGTATTTTTCAAAAAGACAGGTATTCTAGTTAGTGACATTGTTATCACTAACTGCACAGTTCAGTGCTTTCATTAACTAAAAATGACTCACCAGCACAGGTGTTATATGTGGCTTCATCATAAAATTTATAATCCTGGGAGAAGCAGAACATTCTGACAGTAGGCACACTGATATAAAATAATCTTGAGAAAAATAAATTCAATTTTGAACATCTGTACTGAGGGAGGATTTTATATTACACCCACCAAACTGTTTGAAGTTATACTGGAAAAAATGTGACATACTCACTCTCAAAAAAATGCTACTCTATTCTGGACAGCTGTGTTCAAATCACAATAGTTCTGTTACAAATTTGGGTAAACTATGGTAACTGTATTTTGAAAACACACAAAAAAACTGAACACCAAAACAGTGAAGGCTCCAATAAGTGGGCCATGAAATTTTAAAAATATATATATTTCTGAAGCTCAAAAGGTTACAAAATTACAAATATATAAAGTGACAATTTAGGCTAAGAAAAAAGGAAGATTAAAGTTTCTTGAAGGTTACATGTAAAGATTCACTGGAATAAAAAATGCAAAGGTTATTAAATTAATAGGCTAAGAGGTTAAAAACAGTATTCACCAAATACTAAAAACACAATCAGAAACTGTCATTAAAAGTACTTTTATCAATCTTTTGTTCAGTTATTTAAGACTAAAGACCACTCAGCTAACAAGTTTCTAGTGAACAACCTAAATGACTATAGACAACTAGTCATTTTGCCTAGTGAATAGGCAAGTATATATATACTTGCCAAAATATATATACTTTATTACTAGTGTGTATGGATATGCATCAATGGGGGCTTCTCCTCCAGTGGATTTAAATCTTAACACACAACTGGGACACAGAGCATTTACTAACCAATGCTTTAGGAACAGTTTGTTGAAAGTCTTACCCAACACTGTGATGCACTCTACGGCAGCCTGCCAGTCCTTGTAATTTTTATCAAAGTTATAGAATAGTCGCCGCATGCAGTCCTTCAATGATACATCTCTCCGTTCTTCAGCATTTATTAGATTAGCCAACTTCTTCTCAATAGTTTTGGTCCAATATCGTTTACAGCCTTTTTTGGTAGATTTCAACTCATACTCTTCTGGCAAATTACGGGTGATGAAATTTTCTGGAATTTCCAACTGGTAACGATTCCTACCAATCCCCCAATAGACAATGCTCCTACAGCCAATTCTACTGCGCTGTTTCTCCAAGTATTCCAGGAGGCTCTGTTCATTTTCTCTTATGTCAGCAAGAGCTTGGTCATAATCAGAGTCAAATCCTGCTTTAGGAGTAATCAGTCCAGTCTTTCGAGCCTTCTCATGGTCAAAGGCTGTATCCCATCGGTTTAGTTCTATAGTCAAATCAGGAAAATGGCCTTCAGGATTTTTTGTCTGCATAGTGATAATCTGCTTAAGGATTTTAGACTTAAAGTCGTCAACAACTTCTTCCATAATCTCTCTAATTTTACATATTACTTTGAATCCTTCCAGAGCAGAAAGAAAATCAATTATCTTTTTTTTGCTATATGTAGTTTCTTCATACATTATAGCCCTGCTATCTGGATGGTTCTGGCTTTTCAGAGGAGACCCAACATTATGAATTTTACTCAGTAGCCTCTCAAGATCTGGAAGCTTCTTTAAAAGGTCTACAACCTCAGAGATTTTGTCAGGCACAACCATCAGATCTTCTATAGCATCTAGACGATCATTGATAGCATAAGGATTACACAATGGGGCACAAAGCCATTGCTTTAGGAGCCGCTTACCAAAAGGAGTATGGCAAGTATCAATCTTTTCTAGTAAGGTACCTTCAGTAGTACCATTTGTTCCATTCAAAAAAATCTCCAAGTTGTTTAATGTCACAGAATCTAGCACCATTCGTTGGTTGACTTTAGCAAAGACAGCACCAGGTTTTATAGCACTGACCATGTCAGAATCCAAGGGAATATATTCTTCAAAATTAGCCATTGATAAAAGCTCCTGATCAATAAGGCATTTTTTGAGGTAGAAGACACAACCACCAAGCGCAGAGAGGGCCAATTCACTCTTTTCTCCTGGTGTCAATCCTAAAGAATCAGACTGTGAAGTCATAGTTTTAAGCACTCGGGGTAACATCACCCCATTGTCCTCATTTAACTTTTCTGTAAAATATCCTTCTTCAAGGAGAGTTCTCAAAGTCTTGGCTGCATCCCAAAACTGGGAGCCTGGGATCAGACCTTCGTGAAGAGAAGAAGATAATGAACCCTTCAGAATCATCTTTGTTTCTGTTGAGAGATTTCCTTTCTCAAACAGGACTTGTACCGGAGGATAATGTGCCACTAGAGTCCTAAACCTTGAACAATGGCGATCATCTGAAAACTGACCTATGAAAAACTTTCCCAGTGAGGCATCAACAAAGCACACACCATATACACGAGTGTGGCCAGAAGTATCTTCCTCTTTTTCTTTGAGGCTAAGAAGATACTTACTGTAGTTCTCAGAAGGGTCACCTTCCAGCACACTGTATGTCTGTGTACCCTTGGTAATGACCCTACAAATCTCCCTCCTCACCACTTTATCATGTTTAGATATATGTGCCATCTTTCGGCATCGTGCCTCCATCATTTCTGGGGTCTCAGTCTGTTCCACTCGTGCTACTTTATAGCCTTTCTGGACCAGAGAATCCGAATATCGGCCAAATGCAATTTCAGGAAAACCTGAATGGGCCCAGTTGCCTTTCATGAATACAAGCCCTAGTTCGTTGACTCCAATAAGTGCATCCATGTGGTACAGCTCATAAAACTTCCCCACCTTATAAAATATGACAAGATCAAAGTTCTGAGATTTAATCTGCCACCACTTTCTCATCCCAGGAGTACAGGAATTAAGGAAATCCTCAGGCACATACAGTGTAGATGCATCAAAATCAGGATGATCAGGTCGCCTCCTATGCATATCTCTTCTTTTTCCATCCTTAAGCCATTCTAAAGTTTCATGATACCAAACAGCGGGGCGATTACTATCATCACATCCTCCACTAACGTGGGCCTGGGATTCAGAATTTTGAGGGGCAGAGAAAGCACTCAAAGTACTCTTGGTTTCTGATGAAATGCCACTTGCTCGTTTGGTGACTGGGGGCATTTCTTTCCTTGAACTTTTCCTTTTGAGAGAGCCATTTCCAGTCACCATTCTCCTCTTCTTTGGAGCAACTTTGACAGAGCTGTGGAGGCCTTCACTGTCACTGTCCCCCATTCCACTGCTTATTTCATCACTGCTTCCTTCCTCCTTAGCATCTGGCTTAAATTCTACATCAGAGCCTCCAATGTCACTCTCAGAGTCTGATACGACTCTCCGTTTTTTAATCTGGCGGCTACTTCGCCTAGATCCTTGCACTTTAGGCCGCACTTCATCTTCACTCTCAATTTCATTATCTTCTTCACTTTTATCTGATGCATAAGTTGCACCTACCTGGCAGGCAAGGAAATAGTATTTAAAAACAAAGCAAAATTTGGAAAATTAAATATTGCTATGGAATATGTCGATAAGCTGTGACTTCACATACCAAGAGAAAACCCACGTTCAAAAATGAAACTATTGTACACCTGAAACTTAACTGGACTTCATTAATGTCACAATAAAAATAATTTTAAAATAAAATTATTAATTTTTAAAAAATGAGAAACTGTTTTCTTTCTCAAGGAATATCAATTTCAGTTTCACCTAACATTGAAAGTATCACACTACAAGATCAAGTGATTCTGTCATGAGAGTTCTATCCTATACAGTGATGATGAAGCCATTAACATGACCATACATCACAAATATACACAGGTGATATATTCATTAAATCACAGCTGATAACTTTCTTCCAGGGTTACCTCTGTTCTTACAGATGAACATATTATGATGTTTACCATTTTATATATTCTTTAGTATTAAGAAAGCAATAACTAGTCTCTTCCAATTCTAGTCACTTCTCATGGCTCTCCCATGTATGAAGCTAAATGATTTCTGTAGTAAACATCCAGTTCTAAACCTAATTAAATACTATGACCCCCTGGTCTCAACCTCAAAATTAAACTTAAAAACTTTTTTCTTTCATTTCTCTTAAAATGCCCATTATATATATAAACTTGCTTTTTCTCTTATCTATGACAATAGCATAAAATAAAATGAAGCTTATAGATGAATACCTTTTAAGAACATACTTCAATTTACAAAATTAGATGTTTATTTCAAATGAACAAATTATTTGTTCATTTCCTTAACTATTTAATTTATACTAATAGTAACCATTAACATTTAAAACCAAGGTTGGACTTCAAGGATAGTCAACCTCTATTCTTATCAATTCAAAACACAAAAAGTATTAGAGCATAAAACTGGACAATTTCCAGGGTCTGACCACACCTCATATAGAAGCTTATTATCAGACACCATAACCAATTATATTACTTATATCACTTATGTCCTTACCATCCCAAGCTCTCTACTTGTTACCTCTTATAGCATGTGTCTTCCAGGAGCCTTGAGAATTTACATACTTGTGTGTGTACTAAAGTATATAAATAGCTAAAACAAGAATATCACTTTAATATACCCCCTTTCCCATCACTTTGCTAACAGAAATATCTTGACTGTTTACAATGTCCCACCTCCATTTCTTCCTCCTCTGGTTCTGAGGGCTCATCACAGACTGCCAATTCAAGCCTCTTAATCTTGTCTTTATTCAAGGCTTCATCTGCACGTTGCATTGCTCTGAGTATTTCAGGCTTTGCACTGTAAAAATGACCTCCTTTCTGGGCTTCCTTTGATTTTGAACCTAAAAATACGTATTTATACATAAGAACTGTTGGCTAGGTAGCTGGTTCAATCTACAACTCTAGCCCTAATGAACAAAAAATAACAAGTATAATTTTTTAATCTCCTATTATTTTTAATTGATATAGACAGATCAATAAAGCCCACAAGGAGTCTTCAGGGTAAAACTATCAGTGAAACTAAAATTATCTATCTTACCTCCTTGAAGTTGAATCACCCAGAACCACTTAGTCTCTCTTCAAATAACCTGGGACTGTTGCCCTAAACAAACAGGTAAGGCACACCTTTTCAGGTTAGAATTGAGATATCAAGGGGTTTTTGAGACCCTTTTAAAAAAATATTACTTTGGGAAGGCAAAGACTACATTGTCAGTTAAATGAAGCTATAATATTAAAAATAAGTTTGTCCCCAAGGCAGTTAGATAGGATATATTAAAAAAATAATAACTCTAATGTAAGAGACCCAGACCCTAACATTTTTGGAAGATAACCAAGTTCAGACTTTGAATGTATTTTTTCTCCCAAAATAGTTACTCTGCTTTAAAGTAAAATTCTTCCTTTATTTCATTTTTAAAAGCTATTATTAAATGACACTTTTATCCACTGAGCAAAAGGTTAGATGCAGAAGGTCACTAGTCTAATTGTTTTGTTCTTTTCTAGGATTATAACTAGAAATGTCTCTCTGTTGTCTCCTACTGCCCAAACATAACCATAACCAGGGGGAAAAAACCTGAATCTGTCTCAATTTAACAGATCCAGAATACATTATTTCCTTCTTTCTATATACCAAAACTAATAGGACATCCTAAATTTCCATGGAATTAGCAACTTTTATAGGTTACCTAAATTAAACCTACAATTTTCCATTTTTCTAAAGAACTGCATCAATCAAAATCATTTGGTGAGTGGCTCTGAACTTGTCCCAAAGTGCCTGTTGTAGCTGTACTCACCTCCCACTACACCACTTACCTAGTGACATTTCCAAAAACCCCTGGTGCAAACTCTGCAATTCTAAAGACCTGTCCCCCAAAGTCCTATTTTTTTTTCATCCATGCCTCTCTGCTGATTTATTCACATGTATTTCAACAATTTGGTAATTTAAAGGGGAAAGAGAAGTATGCACAAGGGTGACTAGAAAATAATGAGAATGTAAATTTTTTTATTTACCTCTTTTTAAAATGATTTTGACAAAGCTTTGTTTAGAATCTCAAAATTATTCCTGGAAAAAAGATCTCATTCATCATCTGGTCCAAATCGCTCATTTTATATGAGTAAAACAGTATCAGAAATAAGTTACTTTAGTTGGCCAAGATTATACAGCAAATTAGTGGAACAGACAACCAAATTTTCTGACTATCTTTCTATCTTTCATGTCAGATTTCCATGTAGAATTAACTTTCTTCAGTGTACCCTCCTCACCCTGAACAACACTACGACGAAAAAGCATTCTTAGAGATCTCTGGGAAACAGACCCATGTTGATTTCAAAACACTGAGTTAAGCAATGTCCTAGCCTGAAAAGTCTGAGGATAATGGATAAGGACTTTTTCGTGCTTGAGTGCATAGAAAATGTATTCTGTATTCGCACTCTGCATCCACTGTATATAATTTAAGAGACTGATGAAGTACACCTAATTGAAGTGAAGCTACACACATTGCTGTAGTCTGCTGGTAATTATGTGATAAATAAGGCTGGGCCTAGGAAGAGAAAGGTAAGATTCCGAAAGTTTAATGTGAAACTACGGTGCTCATAGGTGAGGATTTAAGGCCAGGTAAGCATATACCTCCATCTGTCCTAAAGATTGTCACTGATCTACACACAATGTATTCTGACTGCACTGCCTTGAAGATGGACACCTACAAGTGAGCACATTGTTTAATTTACCCTTTTTGTGTATGAATTTGATGTTTTGGTCGAAATCATGAGATCCAATTATGAAATCATATTTCCTTTAAGGACATGATATTGCTGGAAGTCATTTCAAAGGACACAAAAATTCCACACAACAAACTGGCTGAAGACCAGATGCATCTTATCCTTTTCCTACGCTAGAAACCTGCAGTTTATTGAATACACTTAATTTTATTGTATGAGGGAACCTAACACTTGTACTCACATATGCACATATACACACACACAACACACACACACTCTCTGTGAAGTGATTCTCTTACCTGTATATGGCTTTAAGAGCCTTCTGCTAACCCAGCCCCTTGTTGGGCTGTCATCAAAAAATTGTACATGAACTCGGGCACACTTTCCTTTCTCACGGATGAATGTTCCATCAAAAGGGTGGTTGTAAACCAGGCAAGGCCACCAGGGGTAACCCTCCATCTTGGCCCAAACCAAATCACCTGGTGAGAAGTCACAAGAACTGTTGCCAAAAGGAAATACATAACTTGGTTAATATTTCATTAAGTTACACTAAAGGTAATTACCTAAGAATAAATAATTCCAAGGAAGGTATTGTTAAGACTCCTCTGAAGTCGTATGGCATTAATATTCATGTACAGAAATTCTAGAGTTGATTTTTTAAATCAGATTTTCAAGTTATTTTTAAAAACATAAGCAAATATGACAGTACTATTAAGACAAATGCATATAATGGATTCTAGTACTAAGGTGGGAAACTATTTCTCAGAATCAAAGTTTTTAAACTATGGCAGAATTCTGGTAGAATACTGACTGCAGGAAAAAGTATAGACTCATTATACATGCTCGAAATTATAATAAATCACACTTATACTACAATATGGTATATATCAGGAAGTGGGTCTGACCCACAGTATTAATACTAAACATACCAACTATGTTTGCTAATTATAGTAAATATTAGCTCATAAGACTTTGCTTGGACTCTCCAGTTAAGCTCCTATGTATTCCAAATACTCCAAAAGCTACCTAGCACACTAAAACTCTGCTTCATGGCAAAACTCAAGTCAACAGATAAGAGCCTAATGTGCCCCAAATAATGAGTACATATACCTACAGAATCAAAAACGGATGCAATCTTCACAAAAACTGATTTAGCCCTGAAGGTTTCCTGGAAAGGGGAGAGGAGGAAAAAGGAGGAGGAGGAATAGGGAGTGGGAAAGGGGAAGCAGAGGGGTAGGAGAATCTAGCTAACAGACTATAGAAGAGTCCCTCAGTAATGAAGAAGGATAAACCAAGCCTGCTTAAAGATAGTCACTGAATAACTACTAAAGTAAAATAAGTACATTACAAGTATTTCAGACATTTCAGAATAGTGATCATTAGTCAACTGAGGCCACCTTATTCAGACCTAATCATGAAATTAAAGTATTCCTTTCTTCAAAATGTGAGCCTAGAAACCCCTAGGCTAGACAATTGTAAGAGAAACAAGAACTGGAGCATGACTTCAGCTGGTCCTTATCTCAAAGGCCTTTACAGTACATAGTCTTCTTGTAATTTACAGAAATCTTTAGCAACTTGTACAAGTTTATAAATATTGCCATCAAGCTCACTACATAGGTCATCTTCAAACAGGAAAGCTGTCTGCAAAATTCAGACTTATTACCATAAGTGCTTTTTCTTTACTAATATATCCATTAACAGAAAACAAAGACTGTTATCACTGTGAGGAATGGTTTGTTTATAATAAGTCTCCCTATTGTCAACCAGGCTTTCCCTTAACTCAGCTTGGTAGCCACTTAACCACAAAGCCCATCACACTGGTATCAGAAAACCATAAGCTTTCTAAGTACCTAAGTTCCTGAGAGTACCCTACAGGTGCTGCTGGAAGTGGAAAGTAACTTTTTTCTATATAAAGACACTATGTGTTCTGAGCCTGAAGTTATAGAACACTAGCCAAACAGCAAATACATGTTTTGTTAAGGAAGCATATTTCCAGTTAGTCTTGAGACATAAGGCTTCAAACTATGCGTTGGCCAAGGCAGATTTTTTTGAAGGGGAACCAGCAGGATACCCATCTATCAAGCCTGTCCACCATTCTTTAAGACAATTATATCCCTGATGAGGTGGTACATCAGGTAAGGTTTTGGTGTATACACAACAAGCCTTAATGCCATCAATGGCCAGGTCCTCCCTCCCCTTATTAAATATCTCTACATGAGCCCTAAGGCTGACCAGTATATAGAGTGAGGTTTACAAAGTGTTCTTGGTTTGTAAAACTGAAGATGACTAAACAAGATACCAGATATTTCATTACATACATGCCTATAAAGGTTACAAATGCTCAAGAATGGAGTTAGTGCATCAAAGACTTTGATAAGAATGCACATCTTGGTGGTACATCTGAAGTTCAATGGAGCAAGATGTCTCAAATCCAGTGAAATTCTATTTTGCCTAGTATGAAGCAGCAAAGCACTTGCAGGAATCTCAGTTCTACTAGGGGATCCCAGAGAAGCTAAAATACTAGATCAAAGTTCTTGGACAAAAAAATGTGAGATGGTCACACCTCCTTCAAGTTCTTCTCTATTCTCAATAACTAAATTTTCTGAGACCCAAATGACATATGAAAAAATATTTCTTATATGAGCTTCATATCTACAACTGCACTGTTAAGAAAATAATACTGTTTTAATATGAATAAGTTAATTATTCTAGTTTTATCCCAAAGGAAAAAACTTGAGCTAAGATTACTATTACCTTAAAATTCTGTCATTGCTACAAACTGTGTAAATTGTAAAACAAATTGTAAAATAGTATTCAAAGTTCTCAAAAATTAGAAAATATTCCTTCCCAAGCAACTTAAAACTTTAACGTCTTTAAATTTCTTTGAAAGATAAATGTGCATCTTCACTGAAGAAAAAATATGTAAAAAGCTAATGGTAGTTATCAGTTTTGAAATAAATTTATCTGTAAAGCTAAAATGTTATAAACTGATTTAAACAAAAAATTTTCAACATCACCTTACTCTAAATATAACCTTATACTTAAAGACTCTTACACATAACTAACTTCTGTTGTTAAAACTTGGCAGTCCACTATAAAATGCTAAAATAAAAAATTTACTGTTATAAAATCAGACATATACAACTACAGTATACTTAAAACTTTTTCTTTTGTCATATATTAACTTTACTGTATTTTAATATCTGACTATATTTTCTGCCGATCTTAACATCTTTCTCTTTTCATATAACAAAGATTGTATTGATATTCAAAAGGGCCATCTAGCCCTGTGCAGGGTAAATCCAATTTGAAAATATCCGAACCAAAAACATCACCTTTCATATAAGTATTATATTAATTACAATGTAATACACATTGGCTCTTCATAAAGCACAAGCTGAAATGCCAAAATATTAGAATTATCTCATGATATACTTACTTATCCAATTATGATTTTACAAGTGTTTTTAAAACTTTAATGTCTTAAAATACTTGATATTATTGGGATTTTAGTGGAAAAATTCTAACAGCTGAGAAAGATCAAATGTAAAAGCCTTCATATAACCAAAAAATAAGAAATGACATAGTAAAGCTAAATATACATTGAATGTATCATAAATTTTTATTTTAAAAATCACATAATTTTTTCTTACTCTTTAATCTATAACCTTGGTGTCCATTACTGGTTGTACCCAAATTTATAATCACCAGTTTTGGCTATCTACTTTAAAAAAAATAATTGATACCAAGAGCACTGCTAGAATTTGCTTCTAAACAATAAACTGGGTTTGTCTAACAAAACCTTGTGTATAAACACTGAGTCATCACATATATGAAAACACAGGGCATGGGTATGTCCTGCCACTTTCTCATGGCCATTTACTTCAAACTGATATCAACTCCTTCCTCCCATCTCCCATAATCTAAATAAATCACCACCAATGCCTACCTGCCTACTAAACCACTTAGGCCTCTCTCAACTCTTCTAAATCCTATCCCCAACACCACTAACCTCACCCTTTCTTCATTATCAAAACAGCCTCCTAACTGTCTTCCCACCAAATACTAAACTTTAGCCAGATGATAGTTCTAAAATATCATCCTCCTCAATGTATTTCTTAAAAACAAAAACAAAAAAACTACAGAAGCATTAGCCATAAAGAAAAAGATTGACAAACTCGACATTACAATCGGTAACTTCTGTTCAAGAGATGTCATAAACTGAACGAAAGAACAACCCAAGGTGGAAAAAGACTTCTGCATTGTATTTGACTAACAAAGAACTAAAAAAAATAAGGCAAAACACTTAACACTTGAGCACAAGAGGAAATCTAAACATTAAAAGATGCTCAACTTCTGAAAAATAAATTTAAAAAATTGGGGGTGGGAAGATGGTAAACGTCTTCTAAAGCTTTTAAATGACCCTCAAAGTCCAAAAGTCTCTGTGGCCCATTAGCCTGTTCACAACTGGACCCCTACATACCATCTCCGAGGCTTCCACTTCCTCTCTTCTTTCTAGACACAATTTGCAGGATATCCCCCTTCATGAATCAACTTTCTAACACCTCCCTTCACCTTCTGCATTGCCTGGCTAATTCTTATATGTCCCCCTAGATCTCAGCGTAAAGAGCTGACAGCCTACCCTGTTCCATGCATACCCTTCTCTCCTCCCCCAAGCACACAAAACTCATAGTCTGCTTTTGCTTTAGAAGTGCTTTTTTTGTTTTTCATGTTCACTCTTCTATTCAGGATCTGCAATACCTAACACTGTGTGTGCCCGGCAGAGTAGATACATGAACTATTGTTGAATGAAAGTGAACTCTTATAATGGAGTTTCTTTAAAAGCCTACTATCAAATGCCCATCTTTACCAAATACTCTAGAAATGGTCCCCCTATAGGAGAAGGTCAAATGTAAACAATGTTATGCTTTTACAGGTCTCCGGAATTCAGACCTCAAAAAACAAATAGCAGATGCTTGCTATTCAATACTTAAAGCAAAACCATACAATAAATGTGTCTGTTTAGCATGGATGCAGGAAGTCAACTCAATTTCAAAAAAACAGTATAATGGATCCTGCATCTCATCATGAAAAATAGTTATGGAGGATGCATATGTAGGCTGATACCTCCCAGTAATATTAACAAGAGAAAGAAGCAAACGTCTATTAACATGCATAGCTCCTGCATAATAGGAAAACTGAGTAACTCTCATAGCCCAAGTCACCACATTAAATACCACCTGCAGCTGAGACAAAATTAAGAGTGGTAGTTATGGGAGTTTATCAGGAAAAAAAAAGTTAGCTGGAGTAAGACTGTTATACAAAACTGTAGTGCCTTCTCCATTAATAAGTTTCTAGTAACTTAGTACTGGTACAGAAAGGGAGACACCCTTACAAATGGAGATTTTCTTTATAAATATAAATTTCCTATACGGAAGTTACTTTTTTTTCAGTTTCTCCTTTGTCTGCTATTTCTCAAAAATAATTAGCTCAAAATGATATGCCACAGGCATACTCAATCTAGGGAGGTATACCCTGCTACTCTTCACACAGCTAAACTGAAAAAGTTGATTAAATTAATGTAACACTAAAATTACACTTAAACTTTGAAAAATCTGTATGACAACTAAAACTCAGGACATTTAGAATGAACTACTCAGAACTGCTACAACTCCTCGATATCGAATGGATTCTTTGTATTTTCTGAACCTCTATTTCTTCATCATTTCAATCGGCTACCATTACACTTTGTGCCTATTACAACACCTGTGATAAAGTAAATGCCGGCTCTTTAAAATGTCGCCCCCTGCTCTGACAAAAGGATAACCAAGCCCTGGAATTAGTACTAAACTGCCCAGAAAACGAGGAGGACACTTCCAGTAGGCTTCCCCATAATCGTGTTCGTACATCCCAACCCAGCGCCAGATCTATGCCTTAGAGACTCAACTTCGAAAAAAATCAAAGTGCCCCATCCTCCCGTGGAACCGTCAACGAAATATGCACTATTTCACAAATTAACACTTTTTCAACTCCATACAATACGTCCATGTGTCGAAATACACCTCAATTTTTCACTTGTTTCGAAGCATATGCTTGTCTACCTATAGGATGATCCAGACGGATCCCAGCACTTTCTGGCCCCCCACCCGCTCCTGGAATCCACACTAGGACCAATCAGGCCCCTTGGTTTTGAGATATGACACACCCCCGGCGCTATCAGATTACGAACCACTCCCCAATTTAGAACTGCACAGCCCATAAATGCAGGGCCGAAGGCCTATTGCCCCGCCCCCACAGCATTTTAGCATCGTTTGCTTACATACAAACATCAAATGAGTTCCCTGAATGTCTCCTGGAGCCCTAATTTACTAGCCCAAATTTGAAATAGGAACCTTCTCGCACTGCACTCTGTCCAGACTGCCGGCGTTCATCCCCCCCGCAAGCTTACCTTTTTCCCGCCACCCCTCCCCCGCCCAGGGTGCACACCCTGCACCAAGCGTGCAAAGCTCCTTTCTCTTCCCACCCCACCCCCCAGTGCTCCCATCTCCCCATTCTCCTCCCCAGCCAGAGCAACTTGCACTCCCTCTCCTCCACCCAGCCCCCTAACCTGGAGGAACACATCTCTTCCTCCAAACTCTGCGAGTCTCCCATCCCTCCTTTCTGCTGCAGCCTGTTTCCTATCTTGTTTACAATCTACATCGCCCCCCAACTCTACAAACACAGCTCCGGCATTCTTTTAAGCCGAGTGTGCAACCCCACTGCCTCGGAGCCTAGGGCCTGGCCGCACACCTCCCCCCACTCCAAGTCTCCCGAGGCGAGCCTCCCTTCCCCGGCCTCCATGCGTCCCGCCTCCGTACCCCAACCCTCGACACCCCACACCCCGATACCTGGAGGGAACCGAAGGCGCTGCCGACCTCCGCAGCCCTCCGTTGAGGTTCCTCGCCTCGGGAGGCGACGCGGAGCTCTCCAAGGGGCCTGGCCCAGGCCCGGCCTCGCTCCAGGCTGCATCTCCGCCGGGGGAAGAGGAGGCCCTAGTGGCAGCAGTGGCGCCGCCTTCACCTGAGGCCCTAACCGGGGCCTTTTTAGCTTTATTCAGCGCTGGAGACTTGGGGAAGAAGCTATACAGCGTGCTCTGTCGCGACATAGCGACAGTCGGCAAGGCCCAACCGTTCTATCAGACCGAGCGACAAGAGACTCAGCATCTGCCGCGCGGCGCCTGCTGGCGGGAAATCAGGGGGGAGGTGCGCTGCGCCCAAAAAAAACACTGACCCCAGCCGCCAATCCGCAGGCGCCTCGGCGTGCGCGGGCGGCGTCTCGATGGCGCGCGTCCGGCCCCGCCCCCTCGGGGCGCCAGGAGAGGTGGGGAGGAGGGGGAAGGGGCGGGCGCTTCGAGCTGTGCAGCTGTCCATTCTGCCACCAGTCCGAGCCACCGAGGTGGGAACCGCTGTGGGCCTGGCGCACTGGCGCGGGAGGTTGTTCAGGACCGGAACATCTCGGCCGGAAGCCGGGCTCAGCTGCGGAGCTACGGGCCTCGAAAAGCCATTACTCTCTGGAAGGGAAGCGAGCGGTCGTGGGGGCTGCGATCATTGGTCGGGTGCCTGTGCCGAGTGCACGCACTGCGTGGGCATGAGTGGCCGAAGTGCTAGGGGCCAACCGAAGGGTCGCGGAAAGAGGTGCCTTCCAGCTCCTGCTTGAAAAATCCTGCGGTAACGCGGCTTCCGTCAAGGAACCGGAAAATAATGCAGACTTTTGTGAGCAGTAGATCAAGTCTCCTGTTCATGGTGTATTCTCAAAGAGTTGCACATAATAGGCACTTGATAATTCCTTGCTAAATGGATGCTGAGTGCCAGGTCCTTTACGTGTTTATGATTAAAACCTGCCAGCTACATAGACCTTTCCTCTGCTAGACAACAATCCAATCATTTTACATAGATCAGTTAAATCCTCTCAACCTGCGAGGTAAATACTTCAGAGCCACAGTCCTTTATCTGAACTGTTTGAGCCAGGTGTACCTCAGAATGCAGGATTTTTCAGGTATTAGAAAAGTAACGGTGTGAATAAATTCCTATTCTCCAAACTCAGAAAACTTAGTTCTTTGGCCCTAATCCCAAAATTTAAGTAAATATGGAATCTAGACTCCCAGAAACCATCCCCAGTCAGCAACAACTGTACTTTGATAAAAACCTATGTAAGATCAGCTCTTTGTTAGGCAAAACTGTGTTCTGCAACACGGTTCTTCTTTGCTAAAAAAGTAATAAAAATTAGATTTGTTTTAGATATATTTGAGAAGTACTCTCTTCCCTCCATGAGTAGAAATGTGACACCCCCCAGAGAATCTGGGCAGCACCCTGAAGTCAACTTTTTTTTGCAGCAAAACATGCTTGTTCACACTGGATAAGTATTGTTAAAAACTCAACCCAGTCAGTACATTTTAAAGGCTTAATTGGCCTTATTAAATGATTCATGAATTGAGGCAGCATCCCATCTAGAAAGGAGCTCCAGAGGGCGACTGAAAGGGAAAGGTTTTTAAAGGCAGAAAGGAGGGTGGGGAAAAGGAAGTCATAAATGAAAAAAAAAAAAGATCATTCACCTTTTTCTGTGGAACAATAGAATCTCTTAGGAGGATTACCTCATTCATGCTCACCAGGAAATTCCAGCCTGGCTGGTTAAGATTACATTCCTGGGGAAAGCTGAAATTGCAATTAGGTTAAGTATTAAGCCTTGGTTTGCTGAAGTGAGGCTTAACACAGTGACTGCCTTTTGGAACCTGTTATTCTTTTTTACATTATAGACTAAATAGCCTGAGGTCAGCTCAGGTCAAAATTTGCTATCAAATGAGTTTGCCATAAAAGTTTTTCAGAGCTTTTTGGGTTTCAGAATTGCAGAATTCAGGCATGTTGGCCCATATTATTTCTCCACTTTATGGCTGAAGAAACAAGCACAGATAGCTCAAGGAATTTGCCCAAGATCAACTAGAAAATGATGGAGTAGAGATTTAAGTCCTGGGAAGCTGTTTCTGGAGTCCTGTGTTACTAACAGAAACTCAAACTGCCATTAATTTAACATCATTTTATTTAATTCTGACAACCTTGAATTAAATTGAACTGTATGATTTGCCAATATTTAACCTTTTTTGAGGTACAAAATTCTGTTTTATTTATTTCACTTAATATGATATTCTTGTTTTACAAGAAGGAAATGGAAGCTTAGACGGAATGAGCCAGTTACGGGACAGAGGTTGAGAGCCAGTGCTTTGGAGTGATGGAGGCCTGTGCTCTGATCCTAGCCCATCAGCCAAGTAACAGTAATTTTACTTGTCTGAACTTTTTTCTTCTTCATTCATGAGAATGATACTAACTTTGGGCCACATTTGGCGATAGTTAGATGCCTTCCATAAACTTCATTAAAGAGTTAGACAAGTAAGAAGTTACACATCTTAGAATCACCTGATAATGGAGAATATAAAATGGAATAAATAAAACTAAGAGAGTCACTTAAAATAGTCAGGAACCTATTAAGGAAGTGGGGCCTATGTACATTTTGTGCCTTAGTTCTCAAAACTGCTATGAAGTTACTAAACTCATTACTAAACTCAGCCTCTTTTAGCCCCCCTTTGTTTGCATATTGGCACTAACCAATCGTTGCTAACTTAGCCAGCGATCCTTCATTTGCTTGAAAGGATTACATTTTGTGGTTTTTGCCTTAGTCCTCTCCAGAATGCATTTGTCCTCTCCAGAATGCATTTCAGTTGCTACCTGAATCTGTGTCTCTTGTGCTGCAATCCTTTTGCTCAAGTAAATGCTTTCAGTTCTTTAGTACATCCTGAACCTCATCTTTGAGGTTCAAACACACAACCTTATGGTAGATAAATCACCCAGCCAACTCCAAAAGGCGTATATTGTGTGTAGATACAATGAAGAACATGCAACTAAGAATGAATAAAACAAGCTACTTATTCAGGGCTTGTTACAGCAAGGGAGTCAGCTACCATCACTTGTATTTGGCAGAGACTCAAAGCGTGGAAAGAAGCTGGAAAGCTTCATAGTGAACAAAGGGAAAGCTTCAGGTGTGTTCTAGTTGGAGGTAGTTGGCATGGGGAAGCTGGAAGTGGGCTAACTAGAAGGGGAGCATCCTCTATTGATACAGGACAGGGCAAGTACCCCTGGGTAGGGGGAGCTCAAGCCCTGCAAAGAGAATTTTGGCTGAGCACTAGAAATAATTTAAATGCACACCAGCGTTAGAGTCAAACGGAAATTTAATTAGAGAAGTGGTAACGTTCCATAGGCAGAGAATGGTCTCATCTCAGAGGCAGAGTGAGAGAGACTCAAAGGGACTGAGACAATAGAGAGGGACAGAGGAAATAACACTGAGAGGAACAGAAAAATACTGAGAGGGATCCTGAGTGTTTGGAGAATTCGGTTTACATATCATTCTTAATTTCTGTGAATTAAAGTTGACCCATTTTCCTTTGATGATATGGGCATACAGTGAGAAAGAATGAGTATGTAGTGTGAAAAGGAAACAGTATGTAGTATGAAAAGGCCTGCTGGTAATTCCCAGCCTTTAATCCATAGGTTCCCCCATGGTTTTAGCCATAGGGAATGAATGATTTTATTTTGTGTAGGGTGAGACTTACAGACTGTTTTTCTGTTTTTCCTTCCCTTTCCCATTGCTAAGAAATTGTGATTTGTTAGCAATCCCAGCAGAATCCTTTTTTGTTCTATAGCTTTCCTCCCTGCTCTCGCTGCTAGATGGGGAACATCTTCTATGATTGGTTTGGAAGCATTTTAGCTTTCTCTGATTGGGCCTGAGTGGGAAGTGGGGACAAAAAGTAAAGAAGCTGACCAATCATTGACCAGTCATTCTGGACTGGTTGCTGCAGGGGTTATGGTTTGGCTTCAGTCTACAGCATCCAGCTCAGGCAGTCAACCATGTCTATAGCAGCCAGTCTAGGGAGCCAAACAACCCCTGAAGCAATGCCTTTGAGCTACTGCCAAACACAAATGATGGTGGCTGACTTTCTTGCTGTAGCAAGCTCTGAATAAATAGCCTTTGCTTGTTCCCATTTGGGTGGTCTTAACTATTTCCACATGTTGAAGGAAGAACCTTCCAGGCAGAAGAAACAGCTACTAAGTGAAAAACAAACATCCTGAGTTTGGGAATTGCAGGAAGGCCCAAATGGCTGAAAGAGAATGAGTTTAGGACAGCAGCCTGAGGTTAGGAAAGAAAGGCAAAGGCAGATCATCTGAGCCCTTGCAGGACTTTTAGCTTTGGCTCTGCATGAGCTGGGTAGTGGTTGAAGCTTTTGAGCAGACAAGTGACCTGATCTGACGCAGGCTGCTGTGTTGAGAATAGACTGTAGTATAATAAGCAGTAATCTGATTGAAATATATTGTTGTCTACTAAAGAAAGTATGGAAATAGGGAGAATATGATGTGCATAAAGTCTAGGAAAAAAAGAGCCAAGAGAGCAGAAATTAGTAGTATTTATATCCAAAAGTCTGGACACATTTACCTTGGGATGACCCCTGAGTAGGGAAGGGTAAAATGTCTCTCAAGAGTTAACAGTGTATGCTCTGCACCTGTGCTCTCCAGTCTCACGTGACACCTCCTTCAACCGAGTTTTAGTTGTGCCAGGTATTGATGTCGGCACAAGGGATACAGCCATGAACCAGACAGACATGTCCAGAGGATATGGAGAATGCTGAGAAAACAAGTAGTTACAGTATGCCAGTCCCAGCGAGCTCATAGATTATGTTAGATCACTTTAAAATTTTTTTAAATTTTCAATTAATATACAATATCATATACTGTAATATTATATTAGCATTCAATTGACATACGATATTATATTAGTTTCAGGTATACAACAGTGATTAGACATTTATATAACTTATGAAATGATAACCCCAATAAATCTAGTACCCATTTGACACTATACATAATTATTACAATATTATCGATTATATTCTCTCTGCTATACTTTATAACCCATGACTATTTTGTAATTACCAATTTGTACCTCTTAATCCCTTCCTTCATTTCACCTATCCCTCCAAACCCCCTCCCATCTGGCAACTATCAAAGTAATCTCTGTAAAAAATAATAATAATTCTCTGAATCTATGAGTTTCTGTTTTGTTTGTTCATTTATTTTGTTTTTTAGATTCCACATGTAAATGAAATCATGGTATTTGTCTGTCTTTGTCTTATTTTTCTCAGCATAATACCCATCCATGTTGTTGCAGATGGAAAGATTTCGTTCTTTTTTATGGCTGAGCAATGCTATATTGTGTATATGGACCACTTATTTTTTATTCATTCATCATGTTAGAACACTTTTTTAGGGATTTGGACCAGTACCATGGTTTCCATACTGAGCACCAAAGCACCCCAAGGAACAAGACTAAATTCACAGGGGCACCATAGGGTATGTTTAAATTTCAAAGGAAATTCCGACATTTGTCAGACACTGCAGAAACAACTAACTTCAGGTAGTTCACTGTTTTAATATTAAATCATGTTACATGGCTTTTGGTGATGTTAGGGAGGAAAAAACATTTCTTCTACCCTATTAGGTTCAGTTTCGGGAGTCTACAAATTAAACCAACAAAAGAAGATTAGCAAGAAAAACATTTATTTTTGCATGCAACACATACATACAGCAGTACTCAGTGATAAGTACTCAAAGCAGTGGTTGAATTTGGGGCTATATGTCTAACAGTACAGGACAGAGGAGGGAAGGACAAATAGATTTCTTTAGGAAAGACAAATGGGTTTCAGGAAAACAAACAGGAGATAAGAAAGTCTATGATAATTGTTTATGCCTGTATGAGTGGTCTGTTTTCTCCTTGGCAGTGAAAATTCTCTAGAGAGGGGATTTATGGCAGTCTCATTTCTCAGAAGTTGCTGTTTTCAGTCCATTAAAGGAAGCTCTGAGAAGGCTTCTTTCTGTATCTGTTAAATCTCAAATGTCTTCAGATTAAAATAATCTGTATACAAATTCTAGGGTTCTGAATGGGTCAACACAACATGATATCTTTGTGAAGCTGAGCTTTTGGTGTTTCTGTGATAAAAAGCAAATACCATGAGAAAAATTAATGTGGAATGAGGGTGGTAATGAATCTGATTCCAAAGTTTGAGAAATAGTATGGTGCCCAACAAGCATACACATTCAATTACTATTATGGACCCCGAGAAAGAAGATACTTACCAAGAAGGGCTCCTGGTGGCTAACTGGGCTAAAATTTTATTTAATGTTTTTATTTCATTTATTAAATTAATTAATTTTTATGGTGACATTGTTTAACAAAATCCAATAAGTTTCAGCCGTACATTTTAACAGTAAGGCATATATATATTTACACAGTATTCACCTCCCATGGTTAGATTTCTTGCTGTCACCACATATTTGACCCCCTTTACTCTGTCTACCTCCCCCCTCTCCCCACCCTCTCCCCTCTAGTAACCACTAGTCTATTGTCCATGTCCATGAGTCTCTGTTTGTCCTGTTCATTTGTTGTTTTTAGGTTTATATCCCACATATAAGTGATATCATGTGGTTTTCAACTTTTTCTGTCTGGCTTATTTTGCTTAGCATGATTATCTTGAGGTCCATCCATGTTGTCACAAATGATAATATTTCATCTCTTCTTATGGCTATTTCCTTGTATATATGTACCACAGCTTCTTTAGCCAATCATCTATTGTAGGACACTTCAGTTGCATCCATGTCCTCCTGGCCACTGTAAATAATGCTGTTATGAACATCAGTGTGCAAATATCTTTTGGGATATGAGTTTTCTAGTATTTGGGGGTAAATACCCAGTAGAGGGATTGCTGGATCATATGATGGATCAATTCTGAGTTTTTTCAGGAACCTCCATACTGTTTTCCATAGTGGCTGTACCAATTTGCAGTCCCACCAACAGTGTATGAGGGTTCCTTTTTCTCCACATTCTCTCCAGCATTTGTTATTACTTGTCCTGTTGATTATAGCTATTCTAACAGGTGTGAGATGGTATCTCATTGTGGTTTTGATTTGTATTTCCCTCATAGCTAGCGATGTTGAGCATCTTTTCATGTATTTGTTGGCCATTTGTATGTCCTCTAGGGAGAAATGTCTGTTCAGGTCCTCTGCCCATTTTTTGATTGGATCATTTGTTATTTTATTGTTATTGAGTCATATGAGTTCTTTGTATTTTTTGGATGTTAGGCCCTTATCAGGGGCATGACTTGCAAATATATTTTCCCATTTGGATGGTTGTCTCTTTACCTTGTTATGGTTTCTTTTGCTATGCAGAAGCTTATTAGTTTGATGTAGGCTAATTAATTTATTTTAGCTTTTACTTCCCTTGCCTTTGAGGTCAAATTTATAAATCCTCTTTAAGTCCAAGGTCCTTGAGTTTTGTTCCTATGTTTTCTTCTATGCATTTTATTGTTTCAGGTATTATATTCAGGTCCTTAATCCATTTTGAGTTAATTTTGGTGTGTGGTGATAGACAACAATCTAGTTTCATTCTTTTGCAGATGGCTTTCCAGTTTTCCCAGCACCATTTATTGAAGAGGCTTCCCTTTCTCCACTGTATGTTTTGGGCATTTTTCTCAAAAATATTTGCCCATATAAATATGAGTTTACTTCTGGACTCTTGATTCTGTTCCTTGGTCCATGTGTCTGTTTTTCTGAGAATATCATGCTGTTTTGATTACTGTCGCTTTGTAGTATAATTTGAAGTTGAGAAGAGTGATGCCTCCTGCCTCATTCTTTTTTCTCAGGATGGCTTTGACAATAACTGGGCTAAAAATTTTAAAACAGAGCCTAGCAGCCATTCCTAGACAGGGACCCCTCATGCAAGCCATGCTTTAGGGAGAAACCTGCTCTAAACTGCCTGCCTACACTGTGTTCCTGCTATTTGAGCCAGCACTTATAAAGGAGTTCATGGAATTGTATTTCATCCAATAGAACTGAGACTTTCCCAGTCCAGTCAGAGCTGTATAGCTATCATCAGTGTAATGGGTCATGAGAACTTATGTATTTAAGATGGTGATGTGTAACGGGTCATGAGAACTTATGTATTTAAGACGGTGATGTGTAACGGGTCATGAGAACTTATGTATTTAAGACGGCGATGTGTAACGAGTCATGAGAACTTATGTATTTAAGACGGCAATGTAAGATCTAAGATGGCGGAATGGAAAATTTTAAATTCCCCCAGCAAGGGAGACTGCAATCCCCTCTGACCAAGGGCCGGAATTCTCCGCCCAGACATCCCATTTGCTTGCTTAAAGGTCAGGCCATAATCAGGCCATATGGTTAGCCAATAAGGAACTGCAACGTGTCCCGCATGCGCCAAGTTAGCCCGCCATAAACCTAATATAAGGAACCCCATGTAAGGATCGGGGCTCTTGTTCTCGCTGCTGCAGCAGTGGAGGCTTGAGCCTGGATTCGAATTCGTATTCGTAATAAAATTTTCTTTTTTATTCTAATTCGGCTCTGAGGTCATCTTGTCCGGGTGCGATCCATAACAATCAGCATCTTCACAGACCAATGAGAGCTGCTCCATTCTGACTAGTCAGGACAGTGCATTTTCAACCAGTCAAACTGTAAGATTTGGAGTCCTCATTTAATGAGGATAGACCAATCAGGGACTGGGGCAGAGATGTTTATATGTCAGCTCTCCTGTGGTTTGGGGAGCACATTTTTCATATCCACCAAAGGCAAGAGACTTTCCCTGGCTGAAGCTGAAATACTGAAGTAGTCTCACCAGAGTGGAGTGGAGCAGACCAGACCAGACCATTCTGGAGCAGAGAGCAGGGCAGAGTGGGGAAGCAGACCACCTCACCCCAGGGCCACCGCATAGCCATGCTGTTGTCAAAGCAGTACTGTACCACAATCAAGCTGTTTGCACTGAATAAAGTTTCCTTTTCCACCATACCTTAAATTGGGGATTCCTGTTGGCACTGAATTAGTGTCAGTGACCATCAGTGTTAACACTATGTATGAAAAAAATATTTTTTCTTTTATATATTTTTTTTTCCAAAATAAATTATTAGGGCATAAATACTTATTAAGTTGTATGGACTTAAAACATAATAACTGAAACTGTTAAGCATTTCTTCTGGCCTGGGGGTTTGATGAAGAAAGTACTGAGATATTAAGAGCACCAAAGAGGTTCACGTTTAGGAACCTTTGGCTTAGTGGTTTAGAGCTCTGTGCTCAAATTCTGCACTCAAGCTCTGTATCTAAACTTGATGTGTTCAAATCTCAGCGGAGCTGCTTACTAACTGCGTGACTGTTGGGCAAGTTATTTAGCCTCTCCCTGCGCCTCAGTTTTTTCTTCACCTAGCTGTGATGAGGATTGAGTGAAATGCTATTGTAAAGCCCCAGTGCCTGCTCCACCATGAACAGATAAATGGGCAGAATTATGTAAAGAGAACGCTGAGGCTTTCCAGAAAAGTGCCATGCTCTGCGTCCCTCTCTACTGGTGCAAGGAACAGGCTGACTCACAACCTTTGCCCTTTTCTTAGGGCTTGGGAGATAAAGTCAAGTCTGGAAAAAGGGGAGTATTTTGGAGGCCCCTGTCCTAGCCCAATCAGCCCTTGGTCCCTGGAAAGGAGCTTATAGTCTGCAAAGTCGGGGGGTGGGGTGGGGGGGGGTTGGCCATTTGCAAGGGAGGAGACTCCATAGCACAGTGAGGAGCCATGAGGCATCTAGACAAACAAAGAAAAAACAAAGGAAAACAAAAAGTTGTTATGTGCTTTGGGGCAGGGTGGAGTAGGCTCAAAGCAAAGCTTTGAGAGTCAAATCTAGATTGTTAAGGGACCCAAGGTCCCATTTCCTTGTGAACTAGAAAGCTAAGATCAATGTGGAATGAAGTGCCCCCAAATCCCTTATCTAATGCTGTCCACCTGGGTGTAATTTGAGCTGCTTCTCTGTGTCAAAGTGAATTAGGGGCTCCAGGCAAGTGTGGGATGTTTCACCACAATTTCAAACAGCAAAGTTTCTGTTGGTCTATGATTTTAGAGAACAAGATTTCTCGGTGAGTAAGAAAGCAGTAGCCCTCATGCCATTTTGCAGCTGTGGCTTGTCCTTGGGAGAAATAGTGTTTCCTGTTTAACGTTGCAGCTGGCTTTATCTTTGTTATCCCAGCCCAATAAATGGCAGGGCACATTTTTAACTTCTCAATCCTTGCTAATTTTTACTTTCTTAGTCCTAAAAGATAAGAAGGGGAGGAAGTTTGTGGCAGCCAGGTAGGAGACGCCAGCTGCAGCCTGCCTTTCTGGCAGCAAGGAAACAAATCAAAGGTGCTCGTGTACTCCCCCAAGTGCCCAAGATGTAGTGGAAGCTCTGAGTGAGGGCTGGGGGAGGACAGAGCCTAGGCCACCTGGAGAGAGGGAAGAGAGAAGCAGGAGGGCTTCCACAACCTGGAGGCCCTCCCCTCTCCCACTCCCAGCTCTCTTCTCTGACTTGTGGCTAGCTTTCTTGGGAACTTCCATATTATCTTAGACCACAAACAGCACCACCAGGGGCATTTCTTTGGCTCCCAGAGACATCCTGGGTGGCATTGCCAGGTACTTTTATAATTACTAGAGCAGCCCTTGCATGTTGAACGTGGTCTTAGCCTCTAATCTCCAAAGTCTGGCCCATTTCCCTTCCTAGCTGACTGCCTTTCTGCCCTCTGCCTTGACTGTTCTGGAATCAGTCCCACCCTTAAGCCATACAGACCTGGTTTCAATCCTGGCAATCTTGCCTACAAATTGTGGCAACCTGGATAAATTACTTGTACTTGTGCCTTCACTGCCCGATCTGATAAATGAGGACCAACTAATATCTATTTACCTCATAAGGTTATTGGGAGGATGGCATGAGACAGCTACCAGGCACATAATGTATGCCTGATAAATATAAATCCCTTCCCTCCCCCATGCTGTTTCTGCCCTTACAGTGCTTTTCCCCACTCCCCTTCACCAACTCCAATCCAAAAAGCCTTCGCCAGGCAAGAGTAGCAGAGCCACTCACCGGACCCACCGCTACCCCTCCTCTGAACACACAGGCCCCTCAGCAGGAGAGCTTCAGTTCCAAAGAACAGCCTCTTCAGGTCGCAGACCCCCAAGCTGTGTTTGGAGAGCTGTGGCCCCAACAGTTGTGGCATGCATTTGGTCCTTGTGACATATCTCAGGTTGTCATTTGCCATTTCACAGTGAACCAAAGAGTGATGGAACTGAGTAAGCCCTGTGTGGACCTACTTGGAACCTGACAACATTTGAGATTCAACAGAAACAGAATCCTTTTGGGAGCTTCTCTGATGTGGCTAAAAGCAGAATCTTCTGAGAAGTGAGGACTACCATAAATTCCTTTGCTGGAGTGGGTCTGCTCCCACAAGAAAGACCTAGAGCAAATGTACTATAAACTCCCTCTCCAAAGTTATATGGCTCTGAAGACAGAAAGACCATATAAACAAACATTATCACAAACTTTCTTATTTCCTTTTTATTCTCCTAAAAACTCATTTGTCTTTCCTAAAGAAACTTATTTGCTCTTCCTGTAGGAGCCTTTTCTACCCCCTCTCTTTTTCCTTAGATATATAAGCCACAAATTCTAACCTTCCCTTGGAGTTACTCATTGAGCCACTCCCAAGGGTATGTGTGATACACCTATAAGTAAACTATCTTTTTCCTTGCAAATCTGTCTTTTGTCAGTTTGATTTGCAGGTCCTAGCCTCTTAACATAAAATAGTAGAGGAAAAGTTTTTTCTCCTAACAGAGAACCTCTCCTTGACCAGACTCTGGTCAGGCTCCTCTGAAGTCTCTCCTATGACTTTTAGGCTTTCAGTTCATCTCTACATTGTCCACTTTTAGCAAGAATCCTGCTGAGGCAGTTCAGTGAAAACCCTCAGCTGTTTCTGACCACCCTTGATATCTTTTCACCCTGGCCTGCCTTCAACACAAATCCTGTTAGGTCATTTTAGCAACAAATTACCCTAACCCCTTAGTAATTTTCTATCCTCTGACCCCCACCCCTAACCCCACTCTGCACCTTGGCTATAAATTCCCACTTTTCCTTGTGTTCACAGTTGAGCACCATCTCTCTTTCCTAGTACAAAGCCCCATTGTAATTGCTCTTCTACAAAGTCTGCCTTATCATCTTTAACAAGTGTCATGAATGAGTCTTTCTTTAACATCCCACCACCACCACCACCTCCCAGCCCTTATCATCTGGGCCAACCCCTCATTGTATATAAGAAAAAACTGAGAAGCTAACAAAGGAGAGATTAAGAGTTTGGACTCCCGCAGATTTACCATTAACCAGGTGTGTGACTGCAGACAGGTTACTTAATCTGTGTTTTAAAAAGGCACATCTAAAACATGGGGCAAATAACAGTATCCATCTCACTGGGCCATTCTGAAAATTAAATAAGCTAATACCCATAAAGCACTCAGAACTGTCCAGCACAGTAAGCACTATATAATAGTTTTTTTCTTTTTAAAGACACTTGCCTGAGGACACTCAGGCAAGTAAATGATGAGAACTGAAGGAACACACTTTCCTGTCTCTGTGTTAAATAATATTAGGACCAAGCAAAAATAATTTAGCTGCTTGCTCCAGGAAATATCTGCCCTAAAAGATAAGATTGTAAACTAAGCAATTGACTTAACAATACTAACAGCTTGCTAATCAGGACCCTTCCCTCCAGATCCCACTAATCCATTAAGTCAGAAATTCTGCCCCACCCAACAGGCTTTCTCCCTTGCAAGACCCAACCTCAGGGCAAGTCTTCTTTCTGCAGTTCTAGACCCATATGTCCCATGGCTTGGTTGTCTCATGCATCTTGCACCTTAATAATACTCTCATGTGCCTGGTAACAACTGGGATCTGTTCTAAGAAATGCATCATTTGGCAATTTCATCATCATGTGGATATCACAGAGTGCACTTACACAAACCTAGATGGTAGAGCCTCCTACACACCTAGGCTCTATTATTATAGCCTCTAGCTTCTAGTCTACAAGCCTATATAGCATGTTACTGTACAAAACAACACAAAATTAAATCAGGCACTATAGAAAATGATGCAATTAAGATACATGGTAAACACAAGCTACTAGAGGCTGCTGCTGGCATCACACAGCATACTGTTTTATCAAACTTTTTTTATAAGTAAAAAGAGTATACTCTAATGTTTAATAGTAAATTCATAAGCCAGTAACTGCTGTTTATTATCACTATCAAGTATTATGTACTAGTTGTATGTGCTATACCTTTTTTTACACGACTGACAGCACAGTAGGTTTATTTATACAGGCATCACCACAAACACATGATAGGAATTTTTCAGCTCCATTGTAATCTTATGGGACCACTGTCCTCTTATATGTGGTCTGTCGTTGACCAGAACGTCACTATGCGGAGCATGACTGTGTATTCAAAATGAACTCTTGATCCCTCCATTCAACTTGTCCTCTATCTCTTCTCCATCTTAGTAAGTGGCTCCTCTGTAGTCATACAGTTGCTCAAACCAGAAATCTTGGTATCTATGCCTCCCTTACTCTCCACATCCAAAGCCTCAGCAATTTCTACCAACTCCACCTTCAAATACAGCGCAAACCTGTCCCCTCCCTTCACCCCACTACTCCTAGCATCCTCTTGCTAACTTATCTCCCTGCCTTCTCTCTCATCTTCCCAACATTCAGCCATTTTATGTAACAGCTCAAATCAGATCATATTTCACCCCCAATTAGAACTTTCCAGTGGATTCCCATCACACTTGGAATACAATCCAAATTCCACATCACTGGAATTCCTGCCACTTCTCCAATCTTATTTTATGCTGTCCTTGCTTACTATACTTCAGCCATGCTTAGAGCCTCTTTCCATCTCAGAGCTTCTGCATTGGCTGTGCCCTCTGTCTGATCTTTGCATTGCTGGCTCCTTCTCATCCTCGAGTCTTCAGTAATCTAAAATAGGTCCCACTTGCTATTCTCATCCAAAGCACCAATCACAGTTTTTTTGGTCATAGATCAATCACACTTTCTAATTGCATTGATTTATTTTTGATTTATTGCTTGTCTTCTCCACTGTACTTCAAGGTCTAAAAGTTTGTTCACTGTAGTCCAGTGAACACCCAGAACAATGCCTGTGTATAATTGGCCCTTGTGGCAAGGTGGTTGCATCAGTGGCCTCCTTTCTTCCTATAATTTTTAGGCCTCTTGTATTTTGCCTCTGGGCCCACTATGTGCTTTGTTTTGGCCAGTGGGATGTTAGTAAACATGACTGCAAGCAGAGGTTTGGAAAGCACATGTGCACTCCCACTTGCCCTCCTGTACAACTGAGCTTGTTCTTTCTTGGGTCTAGCCATTGCGATAAGAATATACCCTGCTAGTCTGCTGAAAAGATGTGAGAGGAATGTAGAGAAGCCCTGAGTCAGCCTAGCTGAGACCATCCACAGCCAGCTGACCCTCAGATATGCAAGGGAGCCAGCCAAGTGCAGCAGAGCCACTCACTTGATTCACAGCTAGCTGCAGACTCCTAAGTAAGCCACCTAAGACTAAAAAACAACAACAACAACAACAAACAACCAACACTCATTAATAACAATAACTAGTTATTATCTTAGCTCCCTGTTTTCATGTAATTTATTACACAGCATTTCTGTGACAATAGATAACTGATAAAGCACTCAATGAATATTTATTGGCTACATGAGAATTGGTGAATTTTAGACATGAAGGCAGGTTAGGAGATATGGAAGATTTCTTTGGCCTTAGGGACCTTGCTTTCAGCACATCCCACGTTGGAGGGGGAGTGGTATCTGTGGGTTGTTAGCTCTTCTGCTCCTTTTGGCTAAGAAGGAAGCCAAGGGTTAGTGGGAGTGTTCCACAATAGAGGTACCCAGGATGAGGGTGAGGCCTATAGACACTGCCTGTTAGTTTTCTGTTGCTGCGTAACAAATTACTGCACACTTAGCAGCTTAAAACAACGCAAACTTATTACCTTACAGTTTCTATGAGGAGTCTGGGTACAAGTTAGCTGTGTCCTATGTGCTGGGTCTCACCCATCTGAAATCAAGGTGTTAGCCAGGGCTGTGATCTCACCTGTGATACAGGGTCCTCTTCCAATCTCAGATTGTAGGCAAAACTCAGTTCCCCACAGCTGTAGGATGAAAGTCCCTGCTTTTTCATTGACTGAGAGTGGCCAGGGGTCACTCTCAGCTCCTAGGAGCTGCCTCATGTCCTTGTCACATGGGCCCCTCCACTGGCCCTCTCACAACATGGCAGCTCGCTGCCTTCTTGAGGCCAACAGGAGAGTGTCTCTCTAACACTTTGCCTTCTTTAAAAAGACTCACCTAATTAGGTCATGCCCACTGTGGACTGGCTTCCTTTTGTTTAATTCAAAGTCAGCTGAGTAGCAGGAGTGACATTCCATCATATTCACAGATTCTGTCCACATTCAAAGGGAGGAAAGAATGCAGTGTGGGACATTATGCTTACCACACTCCCTTGAGGCAGTCTGGGGTCTTACCTCCAACAAGAAAGCAGAAGGGGAAACAGAACTCTCCCTGCCCTCCCCTATTCTCTCCCATGCCAGAAGCATGTGTGGGGTTCAAAAAAATAATTTTCCTCTCACCTTTCTAAGTTATCTGGCTGGGCTAATAATCAAATTAATATGAGACAGATTAATAGGAGAAAATGTCCAGTATGTATTATATTATGGATGTACATGTGGGAGTGCCATAAGAATATAAGACCTGAGGATGCATTGGGAGTTGAGGTTTATATGCCATTCTGGACAAAGGAGAGGAAGGCCCGGGTCGTTTGGGAGAGCAGGCACTTCACAAGTAGACAAGAAAGAGCAAATATGTGGTAAACAAATTCTTACTGGGCTACCAAGAAACAATGGGACACGGAGAGGAGACTGCTAGATTCCTCCCTATCTGTGCCACAATTATATTATGATGTTCAGGTGGTGCTCCCTTCCTGTAAGCAGGTTTTTCTATCTGAATTCCTGTAGGCAGACAAGAGGAGGATCAGGAGTTCTTTTGAGTTTTTTAAAAATCACCAGCTAAAATCAATATCCCAAAAGTCATATTTTAGGGTGGCAAAATGGTACGTAAGTCCCTGAGTCTAACCACTTCTTCAAGCTTCACTTCTTTCCTGTGAACTCCTGTGCATAAAAATATTAATTAAAAATTGTGCGGCTGTTTTCCTATCTTCTGTTAGTTTAATTTGAAGGCCCCCACGTACTTAACCTAAGAAAGTATCAGAAAAGTTTTTTCTCAAGCCACTACCCCCTGTCAACCAAAAGAACCCGAATCTCTGAAAATATTAGAAAGATTTTTATCTGAGCCTATTTAAGGACTATAGCCAGAGAACAGAGCTTCAAGAAACTTTGAAACAGTGGCTCCAACATCAGAAAAGTTGGAGTGCTTACATAGGCAGAGGAGTAAACATAAAGTATGTCTGGTGTGTTAGAAGTTTCAATTAGGATTTAATGATAAGCAGTTTTACTTCAAGTGGAAGGAATGTATAGGGAAGATAAGGCTGGGTCATTGTGCCCCCTGGCGTCAGGGAGTCTGGGGATAGAGTCTAGAAATAAATTTGAAACTCTTTGAGGTAATTTTTATCAGGACATAGAAAGAACAGGCACTGTTTTGTATAGTCCTTGATCTTTAGTGTTGAAGCTGTAAAGGACAGACATGACTATCCCCTTGGTTTGTCTTAGTAAGGTATTTTAGAAAGGCTCATTGTTCCCTCTTGATTACTGATTAACTAAGTACCCCCTCTAGTTTTCTTTACTCCTTAGGCCTAAGTGTTCTTAACAGAACTGGGGAGACTGTAGCTGTAGGAGAAGGTCCTCCAAAAAGCTGTGGCCTCGGGTAGAGAAACACAGCCACTGCCAACCCCCAAGCCAGCAGTAAGGAGGATGAGAGGCAACCCTCTTACCCCTCTATCTCTTGCTGGTGACCTCTCATCCCCTTTGGTTGAACCCAGTCTGGATCCAGAGGGCAAGGGAGGCCTCGTAAAGCAATCAGAAGGTGGAGAGAGAGTATGGAGGGAAAAAGAGAGCAACTAGCACAGGCATTGAGTGTGGGCCCTCCAGAGTTCCAAGAGCTTGGGCCAGTTACAGAAGGCAGAATGAGTCCTGGCCAAGCTGACACTGCTCATGAGGCCTCCAGGGCCAAAGATACAAAGAGTGTGCAAGGTCAGCTGGGGCCAGACAGAGGAAGGGTCTCTGGGGAGACAGTCCCATCCCCTTCCCAAGTGATTCTGGTCTCCACATTCTCAGAGGAAAGGGCCAGCAGGGAGGTCTTCTTAGGACTTAGGGTGAGAAGCACCCCTGTGCTGTGTGACTATGTCCAGGCCTGTCTCAGCAGCCAGAGAAAGCAAAGCCCTATGTGGATCATTTTTGCAACCTTCAGCACTTGACGTTCCTGGTACAGAGTAGGGCACAGAGAAAGTCTGGGAAAAGAATGAGACACCAAGGGGGACATGTGGAGTCTGCATGACACTTAAGGGGCCTACTAAAAAGCGGACTTACAGGAAGGTGACTAGGGGACTCTACTCTAGACATGGAAATTCTGCTGCTGGTTTTAATGAGCTCCCCTCCACTGCTGCCCTCAGTTTGGATTTGACTCCCCACACGTTGGAGTGGGCAGAGTTGCCAGGAGGCCGTGTGTTGGTAGGGAGGCACGGAATACAGCAGTCCCTACTCTGGTTCTTTAAGTTTTAGGGGTTTGAGGATCTGCTCCTTGAAGATCAGCCGCCTGGGGGCGACAGATTCGCTGACTCAGCCCAGGCATGGACCTGTAGCCCAGGCACTGAATTTGAAAAAGCTCCTAGTTGCCTCTGAGCTTAGCCCCTGCTCCTGGCTTCCTTCCCGCAGTCCCCAGGCGGCCACCGCTCTCGGTAGAGGTCAGCGAAGGGGCTGGACTGACCGTGGCTGCAGGGCGCCGTGTGGCCACGAGAGGGCACTCTTCGCCAGGCTCTCAAATCAGAGACCTCCCGCTCACCTTTTCTCTAGCCAACGCTCCCTGAGCATCTTCCACCGCCTTGTCCCCCAACCCAACAGTTCAGCGGCCAGCACCTCCTCACCCTTCGCCTTGATCCTCTGAGATCAGAGAAGGGATATTGAAGTAGAGTTACCAGATAAAATACAGGATCCATAATTAAATTTGAATTTCAGACAAACAATGAATACTTTTTGAGCATAAATATGCCCCATACAATAGTGTAGCTAAATCTGGCACCCCATTCGGGAGGCAGATCCTCGCATTCACATTCCAACCTCACCATTCACTGAATGACAGGAGAAACTGTCTTCACTTTTCTGAGGCACAGTTTTGTTTTGTTTTGTTTTTTAAAGTATAAAATGACAGTTCTTCGTGGGGTGAGGTAAACCTGAACTCAGTTCATCTGTCATTCCTTAGACCTACTGATTCTGATTTTACAGATGTGGGATCTTCTAGCTAAAAACTGATCATGAACAGGAGGCTGTAAGGGGCTGGAATCCCGGTGAGAAGCCAGACTTGCTGTGCCCCAGGCTTACTGTCTACACTAACTAGATTTCTCTACTGTCTTGATTGACCTGACTTTAGTATTATAGGAAACTTGCCAAGGAAGATAAAAGCTGCAAATAACTTTATTGTTCATTCTAGGAACTTCTTGAAAGATACTTAAATTTAAATATACCCCAAGAGACATTTAGCAATGCAAGAGACTTTTTTTGGTTTTCACAACTGTGGACTGTGGGCAGGGAGGGCTACTGGCATCTAGTGGGTAGAGGCCAGGGATTATGTTAAATATCTTGCAAAAACAAGGAATTATTGAGCCCAAATGTTTAAAGTGCTGAGGTTAAGAAACTGATTTAAATGAACATCAAACTGTTTAGTCTTCAATAGTATTAAGTCAATTAACCGATTTCTTGTTTGCCACGAGACTACTCTCGATGGAGCTTGTAGCTGCAGCGTTTACCCCAAGGTAACTCATGGGTCACAGTTCTAACCTTACCCTCAAAGTTTGCCATGAAATATCTCACTTTTTTAAAAAAAGTTTATAAGCAAGGAAACCTTTGGTTGATCTCACAGATTGCAAGCAAGGACCTTGTCAGTTTACAACCCCTTATTTTTTTACTTTTTTACGCCTATGGCGCCTGATCTTCCTAGGTGGTCTCCCATCCAAGTACTAACCAGGCCCAACCCTGCTTAGCTTCCAAGATCAGACGGGATAGGGCTTGTTCAGGGTAGCATGGCCATAGACCTCATTTTTATTATTTTTGCATCTCTCTAGTATATATTGATAGTTTTTGGAAACAAATAACATCATTCTATTTATAGCATTCTGTTTTTAGTAGTGGCATTTCCATGTACAAAACATAATAATTCTCAAGCGCTGCAAATCAAAAGAAAACCTAGAAAAATATAGCATTTCTTCTTATGACGTTAACACTGGTCTCGAACAGTTGTTAGTCGAAGATTCATTTGATGAACCTGATTTGTGTATACATTTCTGTTATATTAGGGTTAGATACAAGTTCTGTTTAGAAATAACTCTAGGAACAGTTTTTATATTTTATTTTCATATTGAAAACCAGTGAGATTTGCTTCAGCCTCAAAGAGCGTGTTTATGTAAAATTAAATTGATGCCGGCAGTGAGCTACACTTTTTTTTTTCTAAATGAGAAGTTGGTTAAAGAAAGAGGCCATTAGGCTGAAGAGGCTTTAATGCTGATGCAGCCTACTTAAGCAAACCGAAATCTAAGCCTGTAAATACCTCCAGGCTGAGAAATGGAAATCTAAGGACAACCAATCACAAACAGCCAACTAGGCTTTAAGTTATAGCCAATCAATAATTTTCTTAGTTTGCTTCCACCTTTTCCTGTAAAAGTTTTCCTTCAGCTCCCAGCCACGGAAGGCTTCTAACCACTGCGGACTTGGCTCTGCCCGATTCAAATACGTTTTGTTCAAATAAATTTAAATTTTTCAACATGCCTCATTATCTTCTAAGAAACAGTTTGAAACATCAAAAAACAGTTTACTCCCCAAGACTCTTCAAAGTCTTTGCCTTCAAACCCTTGCCTTGCTGTGTCCATTAATTCTAAACTATTATATTATGATCCTCAATTCTAATCAAGTCCCTGCATGGAAATACTCACTTCAACCAGCCTTTGCCCTCCCTCTTCCAAGGTGCTTCTAAAAGTCTGGTGGTGTTTTGCCTTGCCATGGGGAGACAAGCTTAATTTGATCTTAAAGATCATTCTGGTGATCATTTCAAGGAGCCAGTGTCCCTCAGGGGCTTTTCTTGCCTCGCTTGGTTGTAAGGTTGGCTGCTCCTGGGTCTCTGTTCCTGCATGGGAGTGTGAAAGGATGGAAAGCAAGCCCAGGTCTCCAGGGACAGGTCTAGCACCCACCCCCACCACCATCCCCACCCCCAAATGAGCACACTGTATCTTCACAGCCTCCTTTCGACTCCTTGGGTCTGCCCACATGTTCAGACTGTGCAGATCCATCATGAGCCTAAGAAACAGGAGACCTGGATTCTACCTCTGACTTTATAGTTCACCCACTGGCAGGCCCCTGGCAGGTCTCTCTGAGCCAAGCCTGCAGGTGAGGATCCATGCTCTGATGACAGACAAATTGCAGAGCACTCTGAAGATTACAGAGGCAAGGAATTTACCCCATTGTTCACCCAGTGAGTCCCAACTCACTGGCCTGGCTCAATTAAAAATAATTGAAAGAGAAAAGAAAGGAAAAATCAAAACAGGGGAAGCGCCCTATTACCAGCCCTTGTTAACACTTGGTATGTTTTTTTCTAGGCTTTCACTTATGCATATAACCTAGAATCATAGCCTATGCACAAAGTTGTACACCACACATGTCAATTTTTTTCCCACGTATAATGAGAACATTTCCTTTTGATGATAAATCTCCTTGGAAAACTAAGCTTCATGACTTCAGAATATTGCACTTAGTAGATAGAACCTACTGTCTACTGAAGAATCCTCCTATGACTGGACTCTACTTTGTTTCCCACTATTGCAGATAATACTGTGATGAACATTTTTGAGCATAAGGTCCACTTTCCCCTTTCTCCAGTTATTGGTATATTGTGCAGTCTGTCAGCAAGTACTTTGCTCCTTAAGAGCAGTGTAATTCATTTTTGTGTCCTTTTCACCCCAGTACTTAGTCCAGAATTCGGCACAGAGCATGTATTCGGAGCTGGTTGATTGGGTGATGGTGAGAACTCTCCTGCAGTTCTCCATCCTCCTCCCCTCTGTGTGACCTTTACCTTCATTTAGCTGCCACAAACCACATTATCCTATTTCCATGAGGCTCTGGTTTGACTCACATCACCTCCACAGGTCATCTTATCCTTGTTTAGAGAGTGTTGAACCAGATAATTGATGCTCGATTCTGGTGGGACACTGAAGTCTCCTGGGAAGTTTAACAAAAGGTAGCTCTGGTCCCACCTCCAGAAAATCTGATATCTTTGGTCTAGGGGTGGGGCCCATGCAAGGTACTTTTTAAAATGCTTTATAAGCGATTATAAGAACAGCTACAGTTGAGAACCCAAATATTAAATGGTCCTTTTATCTCTTCCAACTGTTGTGATCTGTGAACTTTGATTGAGTCAGATTAATGAAATAGAGACTCTATAATGTTGCTCTGGGAAAATTGAGTATATGAATGATTATTTCCAGGAGTATACAGTTAAATTCTCAGACCTCAAGGAAAAACATTCATAAAGAGTCTTTCTCCACCTTCTGGAAATATCCTGGCTCCCATCACTCCTCCAGTTAAAAGTCCTGCAAAGACTGCAGGCCAGCCCACCCTTCGATTACTTCTATTTCACTGATGGAGAAACGGGGAATAGGAAAAATCCTGATGACAACCAATAGTCCAGCTGTTTGCAGAATCTGTAAAAGGGAGCTCTGTGTTTTTAACAATTCTGTTCAGCAAATGTCTGTGTAGGAGAAATTTCTGGATGGGTAGAAAACCTCCCTGTTTAAAAGGAATTTTTGGTAGCCTTGTGTATCCAGAAAGTTAATGCTGAGCTCATGATTGGAAGCTGGGAAAGCAAACCAAAGAGAGAGAGACAGACAGACAGATAGACAGACACACACACACACACTGCCCTGATGCCTGGCACAGTCTTTCCTGCTGCTGAGTATCAGCCCCACTGCCTGTAATTCTGGTGGAGTTCAGGACACACTACTCCAAAATATGGCATCTTGGTATATTGAATATTTTAAGCTGATGGAATTACAGAATGGACTCTGATGGTCCCCTGAAGCAAGTCATAAAACCCTCACGTGAGAGTTGTCATCCCTATGCCTGGGGGAAAGAGGCCTTCTTATCTCCTAAGGTTGGGGGTGGGCGAAGGTGAGAAAAATCCAAATGAACAGGCCTTGCCAAGTTCTCCCCAGTTTACAACTCCTAGCTCATACCTTTGTCCTCTTTCATTTCCCACAACTTTCCACTCTTCATCACACCTAAAATAAAAAACTCTGGACTGACTGCTTCTTCAAGTTGTCATTTCCTTGTGAAGCCTGCCTTGTCTTGTAAAAGTGACGCTACGTAATGTCTTGCTACAGAGACCCAGAAGAGAACCCAGAAGGGCGGAAAGGAAAAAATATGTTTCCTCCTCTGCAATCCACCACAATAGCTTTAATTCTTGAAGGCTTTCCTTGTGTCTTTAATTGTAGAACCCAGTGAAAGGAAGGGGTCTCAAGCTCCACTGTGGTTCTCTAGGCCGTCAGCTGTTAAGACAGTAGCAGGAATTGGGAGTCAGCCAGTGCACAGCACAAATGGGGGATGCAACTGTTCAGAAGGCAGCAGGAGGGGAACAGGCTGTGGGAGGCAGCTGTGCCTGTCAGCAAGGCCATTCAGCTCAGGGCCACCTCTCTCTCTCTCTATCTCTATGAGAGAGAGATAGAGAGGGAGAGAGAGAGAGAGAGAGAGAGAGAGAGAGAGAGAGAGAGAGAGAGAGAGAGACATTCAAGTGAAAGAGCAAATGAGTTTTCCTAACAGCTCATTCTCTGATTCAGTAGTGAGATATTGTCTGGATATACTTGAATCACCTTCAGGGGTTTGTAAGACACCCCCAAAGAGAGTAAAGTTATTTCTCCCAGAGAATTCCATGACGTAATGATAGCTCGATAAAGAATAAAAAAGAAAAAAACTGCCAGATAGGAAAAAATAATTATTTTCTATTTTCTCGTGTTCATAGGCAGATACGAGACATTACAGGCATAGCAGTGAGGAATACAGTCTGCAGGAGGATGGAAAATTACCATGGGCTTCCATTCTGGGGCTTCTTTTCTGATCCAGGGAGATCTTGAGTCAGGACGAGAAGGAAGAGCGGGCAGCGTCCCCTGCTGTGGGGTTCTGACTTGCTCTGGCTCCAACTCAGGATGAAATGCAAACTTTCTTTCTGATGAAAGGATCCTAAATTCTTTCTGAATGACCCTGGGAACAGAAGACTGAAATGAAGCACATAGTCTGGACTATCCATTCCCATTTCTTGTATTTGCAATATTAGCCCAAATTCCAAACTTTTAATTATAATGAACAGAATAGCTTTGCATTTACATTCAAATGTGTTTTTATATGCTGCCACCTTCCAAAAGAGTGAGATGTTTACTTCCTGTTTCATAAAGGAAATGAAATAGGTTAAATGAGAAATACTTCCCCTATGGAAATAAAACACTACTTGCTCATTGCAAAGATCATTTTTATGTCTTCTAAATAGCAGGAAACACTCGCTGAAACTAAACCCATAGATGTCTCAAGAGCTTTATTTGTTCACTCTATTTTGGGCTCCATTATTGGAGCAATTTCTGTTGGCAGACGTTATTCTACCAATAATTTTTGAGCAGTTAATTTTTTTCTTCTACTTAATGCAATAGAACTGAGCACATCCCTCGCGGGATAATCTGGAGCCTGGGCAGGGGTGGGTGGGCGAGAGGTAGAGATCATATTTCTAAATGGATTTTGTGTTGATCCATAATGTATAATAGATTCACAGATTATTCGTCAGCCACATTTCCGGCGTAACCAAGTTTCCGCAACATTTGAGATCTGAGGGGCACAGAAAGCCTCCCTACGGCCCTACTGTCATTCTGCTAATTCCACGGGATCTTCCTTTTTGACTTAAGGCAACATATCTCACACTTTACAGAACCTTAGCCTACAGATTTATTAAGGATTTGGACTTATTTTAGGTGATTTTGAGGAATATTCAAAGAAGTGGTGTTTTGCCCTGAAGTAGATAAAGTCAGAACATGGAGATAATTCAGTCATTAGGAATCTTAATATTTCTTAACTAGATGATAGGAGGTAAAGGTTGTAACTGGTAAAGAAGCAGCAGTCACTTGGATTAGACCAATAGGAATGTTTGCTCATTTTTGTGGTTTTGGACCATGTTCTTGTTTGGTCCATGTTCAGATATGATTATGGGCGAGCAGTCTTGTTTGTGGTCAGGCTTGTCCGATGTGGGTGTCCTGTGAGAGCATTTATGCTTGACAGCAGAACTCCCTCACCTCGCTCTGGGTGCCAGGCCAGCACCTGGCTTCCAGGGACAGCTTCTCTCTTTTTTGTTGTTATTGCCATTCACAATGGAATCTTGCTGGTGTTTAGGTTCATGTCTCAGCTAAGGGAAGCAAAGGGATGAGCCCTGAAACAGGTAAGTGTTGACAGAGGAAGCCCAAACACTTAATCCATAGGAGGCATGGGAGATGCAAAGGCAGGATAAACAACCTACGTGTCTTAAATGCCCCCAGTCATGGTATCACTGTACAGCCATTGTGGCTTTGAATTACCAAGGAAAGCTTGAATGATACCCAGCGAGTTATTTTTTTCTTTTTCTTTTTAGTAAAATTATTGTGGCGACATTAGTAATATCAAATAAATTTCAAGACCCAATGAGTTCTTTTAGAGAAAGCGGAGAAAAAGCAATCTATTTTAGAACTATGATTATAAAAATCATTGAAATATTCAGTAAGAAAGTTCTCAGCATTGGAGTAGGTATAGCCCTTCAACCTTCAGACACCCTGTTCCAGCGGCAAAGGTACAAATACCCCTTTGGGGATCTGCGGTAGATCAGGGACACGGGGATCTCACCTCATGCAACTCCTGGTCCTGTGGGGAAAGCGGTTTTCACTATGGGGAAGTCCCTGATGGAACCAGACAGATCACGTTCTTGCCCCTGGGGATATGCTGGGCTGATGGAGGAAGAATGAAGCCAGTCCAGAAGGAGGCACAGGCCTCGCGTGCCAACAGTGGTGGGGGTCAGAACTGTGGCTTAGCCTTCAGCCGGGGTGGTGTGGGACACAGTGGGCCGCGCTCAGCCTGACCTTTCACTATCAGCCAAAGAGTGTGGCTCTCAAAGCAATTTTCTACAAGATGTCATAATGAGAGGAAACAGCTAAGGTGAAACAGCAAAGAATATCTGTAGGTTGAACTTACAGGAGGGCCATGACAATGTGATAAGCTGGCTCTTAAAAGGCTTTAAAAGCCTGCAAAGTGTCCTTGAAAGAAAATTCAGTATAGTTCAGTGGTTATGGAATGTTAGCAGGAGTGTGGCAAGAAGGAGAAAGATTAGGTAAGTAAAATAATATAAATAATAGCTAACTTATCAAGGGCTTGCTATGTGCTAGGCACTGTTGTTTTCCACATGTTATTACAGTCTTCACAAAAATCCTATGAAATAGGTATCGCCTTCTTCATTTTACAGAATTAAATGAGGCATAGAGATGTCAAGTAACTTTCCCACGCTCTAGTAAGAATTGGAGCTAGAACTGGAGTCCGAGCAGTCTGGTCCCAGAGTCTTGCACTGACCATTCCCTTACACTAGAACCTCTTCTCGATCAATCACGAACTGTGGTATGGATCCTTACCAGGCAGTCCCTGCGAGCCTCCAAGAGAAGTGGAGCCTGCAAGCTGATTCTAAAATGTACATGGAAAGGCAAAATAACTAGAATACTCAAAACAATTTTGAAAAAGAACAATATTGGAGAACTCAAACTACCTGATATCTAGATATACCATAAGCTATAGTAGTCAAGAAACAGTGGTATTGGAGAAAGAAGAGACAAATAGATCAGTAGAACAAAATCAACAGTACAGAAATAGATCCACATAAATATGGGCAATTGATAAAAGACTTTTCAAGGATTGGTGCCAAGAACAATTAGATCTCTCTCTCTCTCTCTCTCTCTCTCTCTCTCTCTATATATATATATATATATATATATATATATATATATATATATATATATATCTTAATCCATACTTTATATGCCATAAAAATGAGCTCAGAATGGATCTCTGCATAAATTTAAACTTTAAACTGTAAAACAAGAAGAAAACACTTGTGGCCTTGGGTTAGGCTGAGATTTCTTAAATATAACACTAAAAGCATAACCTATAAAAGAAAAAATTAATGACTTGGACTCCATCAAAATTAATAACTTCCGCTCTTCAAAAGACACTGTTAAAAGAATGAAAAGACAAGCCCCAAACTTGGAGATAATGATTGCAAAATGTATATCTGATAAGAGTCAAATTCAGGATACATAAAGAATTCACAAAACTCAATAATAAAATTAGTCAACCCAGCTTTTAAAAATGAGTAAAATATTTGAACAGACACTTCCCCAAAGACGATATATAGATGGCAAAAAAGCACTTGCAAAAATGTTTAACATAATCATTAGGGAAATGTAAATTTAAACCACAATGATCCCCACTACACACCTATTAGAATGACTAAAATTAAAGACCCAACAAACCCAAGTTCGGCGTGTATGCAAAGCCACTGGAAGGTTCATACATTGCTCGCAGGTATGCAGAACCGTATAGCCTCTTCGGAAATGGTTTGGCAGTTTTGCAGAAAGTTAGACATTTACTATACAGCCCGGAAAACCCACTCCTAGGTATTTTACCCAAGAGAAATGAAAATCTGTTTATAGCAGCTTTATTCATAATTGCCCTAAGCTGGAAACAACCCAAGTGCCCCTCATCAAATGAAGCGTAAATAAAATGTGGTGCCTCCATACAATGAAATGTTCTTCAGCAATAAAAAGAAATGAACTATTGATGTATGAAAACAGCATGGGTGGAACTCAATTGCCTTATGCTAAGTGAAAGAAGCCAGACTCAAGGCTACATACTGTGTTTCCATTTATATGACATTTGAGAGAAGGCAAAACTTTAGGGACAGAAAATGGTTGCCAGGGACTGAGTTGAGGGAAAGATTAACTACAAAGGGAACAGGGGCTTTTTTGTGGCTGATGAAACTATTTTATAGCCTGATTATAGTAGATGACTGTAGTCAAAACTCACAGTACTGTACACTAAAAAGGGTGAATTTTATTATATGCAAATTATACCTTATTTTTTAAAATGGAAGAAAAAAAGGAGGGTTGTGGGGCAGGGACCCTTGTAGAGTTGGCAAATTCTACAGGGGATCTTTTGGGTATGGCCAGTGTCCTTAGAACTCCATCAACTGTATTTCCAGGGCAGAAAAACTTTCTAAACACAAGGTGCTTTGCTGCATACCGATTGGTGGCTTGAAACCTGAGGATGGCTGGACTCTCCTCAAAGGTCTGTTCTACATGGGAAAGTGCAAAAGGCAACGAACAGCCAGGCCAGCTGGCCCTCCTGTTTCCCAGCATTGCCCCAACTCGTTCTTTTACTTCCTCTGAATGACTCCTTCCTTCCCAAGAGGAGCTGTCAATCATGATGACCTTGTACCCCATCCCATCCCAACACCAGGAACAGATGCAGGAGCCAGAGTTATATAGCCTAGCAACTACTCTTTCCGCAGGCCACCATGACTCATTTAGGGAGGGCAACGACCCAAGCAAGACCAAACAGCATCTTCCTGGAGATCATTAAATAGATGTTAAGAGAGAGATTTTCTCTCATCATAGAGGTTGCAAAATTGGGGATATTTAGAACCAAGGACATTGGTGGTGGTCATCTTGTGTAGAGAGAGTAATCAACAATGCTGAGAGATGGGAAGGGGCCAGGACTCTGATAGCTTTGAGCCCCTGGATCCAGTCATGCATGAAGAAAAGACCACCCTTGAACTTTCCAATTACTGAAACTTTAAGTCCCCTTTCCTCTTGACTAATTTCTCTCTACTTGAGAGTTGTCCCTGACACAGCTAAATATTGCCCCATGGTTGTGTACTGTTGAGAGGTCTGTTCAGATGTGTTCAGCCAATAGTAACAGACATCTGCTTTGTGCCAGGCACTGGGGACACAGGGCCAATTTCATAGAGGAGACAGATGTGATAGCAAATGGTAAGTGGTTAGGTGGAGATGAGCCAACTTGAAGAGCTATCAGAACCCAGAAGCCTAGCACTTTCCCTAGCCTGGGGCTTCAAACAAGGCTTCTTGGAGGTGACTGCTGAGCTGAGTCTTGAAGCTTCACCCAGATGGGAAGTAGGGATAAAGGGGCTCTTGGGCAGAGGCACGAGCAAAGACCTGGCAGGGAGAAATAGCATGATGCATACAGAGAAATACAAACCTTTGAGTTTTTCTAGAGGACTGCTGGCCAATAAAACTCCGTATTGATAGAAATATTCTATCTACGCTGTATGTTATGTAACCTCTAGCTATTAAACACTTGAAACATGGATAGTGCAACTGAGAAGCTAATTTTTAAATTTTATTTTATTTTAATTAAAATTTAAAGAGCTTCATGCAGCTAGTGGCTACCATATGCATATGTAGTGGCTCTAGGCAGTGAAGTACAAGGCAGAGAGAGGTAAGGGACAAAGCAGGCCAGAAGAGCTCAGTGGAGGGCCACGGATGCCATTTTAAGGGTGTTGAACTTTAACCTGTAGGCACTGAGAAGTCTTTGAAGGGTTACAGAACTGAAAAGTGACTTGGGTCATATCACTGGATCAGGGGCTGGATGGAGCAGAGGAAGACTGGAAATAGAAGGACATTGCTGTAGCCCAAGTGAGAAGTTAAGAGGGTCTGAAATATGGCAAAGATAGAAGGGCTTGTGAGGAGGGGATTGAGTCTTGAGGCTTTAAGAGAATAGAATCAACAGGACCAAGTGTCTCTTGGTTTTGGAGGGTGGAGTTGTAACTCCTTCTTGGAAGGTTTTGTAAGAAAGATGGATTCTTGTGTGGTGGGTCTTGGACAGAGTGCTGCTCCTGGGCAGAGGGACTGGAGGTTGGTAAAGTGTCCTGCAGCAGCTACTAAATTCCAGGGCCCCGCTTCCCTGCAAGGCAGGCTCTGTCAAGGTCAAAGATGCAGGTTGAAGAGACATCTTGCCTGGCTGCTGTTTTATGTTAACTTGAAAAGTCATGTTATCTTTGAAAACTGCTGAGTCAGACTGCAAATATTGACATCAATTTCTACAGTACCAACTGCAGGAGTGGGAAGCTTCTCAAAAAGATAGAGAGGCAGTTTAAAACCTTTGGTAATTAAGAAAACACCTGAACTAATTAGTAAAGTCAGAGTATCATTGAGGGTCAGAGACTGACTGACCCCTCACTGGGCCTCCTTGAGCAGAGTGGATGGGGAGCAGGCTTTTCTTAGCTTTAAGACAGGGCTATGGCTTGGATTTCAGGGTGGAGATGGGAGGCCTCCAAGCCTAGGCCTTTTTTTTTTTTTTTGAAGTAATAAAAGAGATTATCCTTTGAGATGGGCTGCCAAGATTCTCTTGGTTTTCCATGATTCATTCACTCATCAAATATTTACTGAACAACTACTAGGTGCCAAACCTACTGTAGAAGCTCAGACCATTGGGACAAAAGCCACAGACCTTGCCTTGAAGGAGCTCTGAGTTTTGTGGGATGATTATAATACAGTGAATAACATTCACTGAGACCCACTGTGTATCGGACACTCTGCTGGGTGAATTTTATGTGGACTTAACCTCATAGGACCTGTGAGGTAGGAACTATCATAATTCCCAGTTTGTAGATGAGGAAACTAAGACACAGAGACCTCAAGTAACTTGCCAAAGTGCCAGAATCCACTCACTTAAATACTTAACCTAAAATCCAGAAATGGGCAAACTTTTTCTGTTAAGAGACTCAATATACAATGGCCAGACCATATATAAAAGTAGCCCAGGAAACCAACCTACTATCTGTAGTAACCAGTCCAGGAAACCAGCCTACTATCCATAAGTCAGACTTGCAAGAAATTAGACCACTTTCGCTAAAAATCAGCTTAGGGAGCCAAACAATAACCCTGACAACAATGGCCCCAAACAGAAAAGATCTGATTAATTTTTGACAGCTTCCCTGATTTTTGTTCCTTTTTCCAATTTAGGGCCAATCAGAGAAAGCGAAATATGGGTCCCTAACCAATCACATAGGTTGCTCATTTATGGTTAGCTCACCTTCAGCCTCCCCACGCTACCAGCCTCCAATGATCTGGGCACACCTGGAGAAGTACTTCCTCTGCCAGCCTTTGAGTCTCTGCCAGTCACAAGTGATGGTAGCTGAGTCCCTTGTTTATTTCCACCCTATAAAGGGCCAGACAGAAAATATTTTTGACTTTTTGGGCCATACTGTACTGACTACTCACGTCTGCTATTAGAATGTGAAAGCAGCCACAGACAAGGGTGTAGCTGTGTTCCACTAAAACTATTTGTAAGAACAACTCATGAGATGTATTTGGTCCATGGGCCCTAGTTTGCTGAATGTGACTTTGAGCTATGCTGCTCTTTTGTTAAGAATGTCACTACAAACTCCAAGCATCCAGAAAAAGTATTGATACTTTTCTTTTGTGGAGAAGGGTTTTCTTTCTAAAGCACTTTCCCTTCTGTTAGTTAATTTAGCCCTGCCATATTATCCTGACAGATTATGGGTCATTTGAGGTCAAAGACCAGGTTTTCTTCAGTTTTCTGTTCCCTAGAAGGTTTACCTAGCACCCTGCAGGGCACAAAGCAGGTTCTCAACAGATGTTTGTTACAAATGAGTTAAATCATCACAATGATTTGGCAACAGTGGGAGTTTAAAGGTTGTTATTCCCATTGCACAGAAGGTAACACAGAGGCACAGAGAGTTAAGTGATTGTGTCTGTCCCGAGGTTTTTGCAGAGCAGGAATTTGCACCTTGTCTCTGAGCCCCTCTGCCTCTTGGGCAGGATGGACTCCTCCCCTGCTGGGCTCGTTGGAGAACCCCACAGAGGCAAGCTGCTGCTGCTGCTGCTGTTCCTCCTCCTTTGTCTACTTGGTTGAATTCTGTGACCTTATAATTTTCTAAACACTGAACATGCCCCCACCTCCACCCCGTTCCCTTCCATTTATCTGACATGAAACCTCAGGGGAATGAGTCATTCTATAAAAGCCAAGATTTCTAGGCAGTGGAGTTTATTCCTTTAAGCTTCAGACATTTTTTTAAAGGTTTTATAGAAATCTTCCTGAAGTGCACTGCTCTTGTCTCTGTTGCCTCCATCAGAGGTCCCCGAGGAGAATGTAGCTCTTGTGCTAAAGCAAGAGCCTTGGTTACAGACACCGGTGGCTGGGCTGGGCGGCGACCCCAGATGCCCTCGTGACATCTGAGAAGCTATGCGCAGTGGCACATGACTTGGACCTCTTTGAGGTTATTTTGTTTTTGTTTTTAAATAGATGTTTCTGTCTCTTCCTCAACAGTTAGGCTGTCATCTGTCTCTTCGTGAAGCAGAAGAAAGACTTCTACTGAAATAACATCCCTCCCTTGTTGTAATTTGCTCTTCCCCACTTTGGGCTTGGAAACCTGTTTAACTAAGCTTGGTTAACACTCAACAAGGGTGTTGGGAGAACAAACTTTTCCTCTGCTGACTTAGGTCCAGTGATCAGGAGCCTGCAAACTAACTGCCAGTAGACAGATAACAGGAGAAAAGAATACAAGTTTTATTCATATGCATGTAGGCTCACTGAACATCTGGAAATAGGGATTTATAGACAAACTTAATAGGGGAAAGGAGGAGAAAGGGGGCTTCTATGGGAAGAACAAATGGGCCTCTTTTAGGTGAGACAAATGGACTTTTAAGAAAACAAATGGACGCATGACAGTTTGTGATAATGTTCATTTTTGCAGAATCTTGTTGGATGAGAGTGATTGGTCTTCTTCCTGGGAGTGAAGCTCCACCAGAGAGGAGATTTATGACTGCTTCTCTCTCCAAAAGTTCTGCCTTTCAGTCAGATAAAGAAGCTCCAAAAAACGTCTCTTTCTGCATCTGTTCTATCTCAATTTTCTTCAGTTTAAAATAATCTTCATACCAATTCTAGGGGGTCAAGAGGGTCCCCACAAAGGGAAAATGGGCTCTGAGTGAGGATCAAAGAAATGTATGAGCTTCAGTGACATCTGTGGTGATACTTGTCATTAAAAAAATATTCTAATTCTTAGCTGTGTTCTGGGTAGGCAGCATTACCAGGTAGTGGATAGGTTAGATGTCTATAGAGACAGACTGTGGACCCTATTTCCAGAGGCTAGCCCTGTGAAGTCCAGCCATTTAGAACTTGGGACATGTCTTCTGTCAGCTCCAGAAGGTACTTAAAAGGCCAGCAGCACAATGAATGACCACTGAGGGATCCTGGGAGGGTCAAGTCCTTAAATTCCACCATTAGAGCTTTATTCCTTAAGTTGAAATTTCCCCCATCCTCCAGACAGTAACAGGCCTCTCTCTCTCTCTCTCTCTCTCTCTCTCTCTCTCTCTCTCTCTCTCTCTCTCCTTTACAGCTAAAATGATACAACATCATAACAAAGTTAAAATGCTGCAGACCTGCCCCAGGAGTGACTAGTTTCCAATCTCTATATGTATATGTGTGTGTGTGTGTTTTTAAAATTATTTTTACACGAATGATAAAATGCTATATACACTGTTCCATACCTTATTTTCATTTTCACTTTCAACAATACATATTTGAAATTAGTTTATATCAATACCTAAAGACTTTTCCTGTTCTCGTTATGGATGCAATGGTAATGCACTGCATGGAAGGACCATTGTTTATCTAATCAGCCTCCTGGTGACATTATTCCTCCTACAGTTGCCAGTACAATGGCATTAAAATGAATAGCCTTGTACAGAAGTTTTTGCACACATGTGCAAGCACACCAGTAAGAAAAAATTCTTAGATGCAAAATTGCTGGCAAAAGTGTGTGAGAACTTGAATTTTGAATATTTATGTTCTCCATTTAAAAATGCAGTGTGAAGTTTGCTGCCAAGGTGGGCAGATAGCTGTATGAATACAGCCTCTTGAGAGTTATCTTCTACTAGGTGGAGCCAACCTACACACACTTCCCTTTACAAGACAGGCAGGATTGCTATACAATAGGCTTTCAAGAAATGTGTGGAATTCACTGAAATGAAAAGCACCAACGAAATCTTAAGTGCTTTGGCTGTAAGTGAAAGAGCAGCAGATCAGAGACCTTCAGCTCCAAATCCACCTCGACACAAGCCCCCACTCTCCAGCTCCCTCACCGGTTCCACCTGCCCCTCCAGCCTTCCATTTTCTCTATCCGCGCTCCTCCTAGCTTTGCTTCCGTCCCCTCCCAGCTGAGGCCCTGTGTATCATTTCAACTAATTTGTCAATGTTTTCAACTCTGACCATGTGTTCCTTCTAGGCCACTTACTCCAAAGACCCCAAACTTTGCACCCTCTACCTGCCCCTTCCTCTAGGTTGTAGAGAATACTGGAGAAATGCCACCTCGGGGAGATCACGGAGCAGGGGTGGCCAGGATCAGCTGGATCATGGCTTGATCTGACAATCCTTCCACCTGTTTCTCAACAGCTCTCTCTTCCACTGCCCTCCTGCTTGTGTCTCAGTGTGCACGGTGTTGGCCACACCTAACTCCTCCATCTGGGCTCTGGGTCTCCCTCCTTTCCATTTCTGTGGGGTCTGTTATTTCTTTTCTTGTCTATCTTCAACAACTTCCTCTTTGTTCATTTTTTTTTTCACAATTTACAAACCTGGCATCTCAATAAATGCTTAATAAATCTCTTTATAAACTCAAATTTATTCAGGTATATTTTATAAATAACATGCACATTTAAAGTATATACTCATTAAATTTTGACAAATGTATACTCCCATGTCATCACCACCCCAGTCTAGATATAGAATTTTCCCATCACCCTAGGAAGTTACTCTCTGCTCCTCTGGAGTCAGTCTGTAACACCCCCTTCTACTCAACCATTGATCTGATTTCAATCATCTGGCCCAATTTTTTTCTCTTCTAGAATTTCAAAGAAATGGAATCATACAATATACTTTTTAATCTCCAGCTTCTTTCATGCAGTATGTTTCCAAAATGTATCCATGTCGTTGCATATATTAATATTTTGTTCCTTTTTTAATGAATAGTATTCCATTGGATGGATATACCACAATCTGTTTATCCATTTACTTGTTGAAGGACTGCTGATTGTTTCCAGGTTTGGGTTCTTTTGGCCACAAATCTTTTTATGAATGAACAGTTTTATTTATCTTGTAGTGGAATTGCTGGATCGTAGAGTAGGTATTTGTTTAACTTTATAAGAAATTTGTCAAACTGTTTTCCAAAGCGGTTATATTCCCATAAGCAGTTCTGAGGATTCCAGTTGCTGTATAGCTTTGCTAACACTTGTTATTGCCACTCTGTTTTAATTCTGGTTGATCTCAAATGGTATAATGTCATTGTGTTTTTAATTTTTATTTCTCGATGGCTGATGATGCTATATATCAATGCTTATTGACCATTTGTCTTTTTGAAATGTCTAAGTCTTTTCACTATTTTTATTGTTTTTTTTTAATTGATGTATCAATTCATTATATTATCTGGATACAAATCCTTTGTCAGAATATAAATTACAAATATGGAGTAGGATATAGACATATGCTAGTCTATGGCTTGCCTTTTCATTTATTTAATGATGTCTTTTGATAAACAAAGATGATACTACCTATCTATAAGTTGCTCTAAGGGTTAAAATAGAAAGCCCTAGCATTTCTGGTCCTGACTGTAACTTGCATCCGGAGGCTCCTACAAATATCTGCTACCCTGGCTCAGTTATGCCTTTGGGTCTTCAACAACTCTTTTACCTGATGAAGTTGGTAATCTTCTCCATCCTTCATCCCCTGACTTCTCCAAACACCATTGCCTGCCCAAACTCTTCTATGCAATAGGGGGAAAAAGACAAAACTTCCTCACCTTAAGCTCTGACCCAACCCCTTCAATTTCCTAGAAAAATTATTTTACAGCCTCCAGTCCCACTACCTCCCTTTTCTGTACCATCAAAATGTGCTCTGTGTACATTCCTGTCAATGTATTTATCAAATTATTTTAATCTCTTAAACTATTTTTATATCATTAAAGTAATATATATGTTATGAACTAAACATTTGTGTTCCCCCAAAACTGATGTTGAAATTCTAACTCCTGAGGTGATAGTATTAAGTGATAGGGCTTTTGAAGAGTAGTTAATAAATGAGGGTAGAGGCTTCATGACTGAAATTAATGTCCTTATAAAAGAGGCCCCAGAGAGCTCTCTTGTCTCTTTCACCATGAGAAGACACGACAAGAAGCCAGTCATCTATGAACCAGGAAGCAGGTTCTCACCAGACACTGTTTACTGGTGCCTTGATCTTGGACTTCCCAGCCTCCAGAAAAGTGAAAAATAAATGGTTGTTTATAAGCCACCTTGTCTGCAATAACTTATTATAGCAGCTCAAGCAGATGAAGACAATATGTTGATGATGCAAACATTCATGCAATGAAAGAGAGTACAAGTGAGAAGTTATCGTTTTCTTCCCTAGTCAGCCTGACTCCATCCCAGAAATAACCATTTTAATTTCCTTGCAATTTTTTCAAGAAATATATGCCTAGGAAAGTATGCACACATATGTGCATGCACACACACACACACACTCACACACACCCCAAACATACATTCTTTTTTTTTTTTTACTTTATGGAACCATGCTCTACAAATCATTGCATCCATTGCTTTTTCCACTTTATGATACTTGTAAAACTTTGCAGATCAGTACATGAAGTGATGCCTCATTCTTTTCAATAGTTGCCTGGTGTTCCTCTGTGTGGATGCATCGGGGTTATTATTTTAGTCTTCTCTTGCTGAACATCTAGTTTGGTGTTGCCTTTTACCACTGGGCTGTTGTATCTTAATTGTCTGTCCAGGGCTGTGTTTTCAATCTAACTGGGTAAGATAGGGTTGCATTTTATTTTTGGTTGTATATCCAGCAACTGGTTGTATCTGTTCTTGGCATATTTAAAAAGTAATAAACTGGATTCTATTCCACACAAGGTGGCTCTGACAAAGGCCTGGCCCAAGAACCTTCTCCAACAGGGCCACCAGCAAAGAAAGGTCTCTCCAAATTTAATTTAATATATTACTTAATCCTTGCCTCCTTTGGTTCAGCTGGCAGATTGACCTCTTCAGAGGCAGATACCTCCCACTTACCTCCTGGATCTTCCAGGTCAATGCAATGTGGTCTCAGACGACCCCTTGATTAGGGGCCACAGCTCCTCCCTGTGACCCTCAGTCAGATTTTTCCTCAGGGAACCACGGATCAGAGTTCTCTGAGGCATCAGTGTGTCTTCCTGAGAATCATGTCCTGCTTCTCCCAGCACTGTTCCTCAGAGAAAGATGCAGTTCATTTTCCCCCTGAATTCAAGCCCCAGGCACAAATAAACTCCTGGGAAGCATTTACGAAAGCTTTCCAAGCCTTTCGCAGCATGAATATTTTACACTTCTGCAGTAAACTAGATTGTTAAAGCAAGGGAAAGGAGTCGTCTGTGCCACACTGCTACATGCTGGCAAGGAGCTGGGTATGGAGGTGTTGGGAGAGGAGCAGGCTTCTCATCTCTTCCAGTCCAATGCAGAAATCGGGTCCCTCACCTGAGCACCGAGCCTTCCCCGAGAGTGTGAATGGGTAGCTGTCACCAGGCCAGCACTATTTCTGCTCACTGGTCCACCTTTGGGGTACTCCAAAAAGTCACCTTGGATTTCTGCTTTGTCATTTTAATCCTGACCTCTGCTACTGTCCCAGTCATTGAACACAAGAGCCTCTGAGAACCTCTCATCCAGCCTCCACTTTTACAAAAGGGGAAATGAGACCAGGGAGATGAAGGGGCTGCTCAAGGTCACACCCTGGATGGCAGATGGGAACACTCACTTAGGGATCCTGACTCACAGCAGGGTGCACTGTCCCACGCCCCTGACCTCAGCCAGAAAGGGTGTGGTCAGCCTGCTGCTGTCTCCAACTTATGTCCCCTCCCCTGAGCCCAGGGTGGTGGGAATGGCTAAAATTTACATGACACTTCCTGTGTGCATGTCCTGTTTGAAATGTTTTATATATATTCATTTTTTAAATAACTCAATGCCTTATTAAGTATATTTCATGTTTTACAGATGAATAAACTGAGGCCCCAAGAAGTCAACTATTTTGCCCAACATTACACGGTGACAGAGCTGAGATTTAGTCCCAGGCAAAGTGGCTCCAAAGTCCAGGTTCTCAACTTCTACACCATCCTTCCCTTCAGTTTCACAAACTCTATTAGGCTCTGGTCTACGAGTTTACGCACAATATTTCAGCTCATCACAGCTGAAGAAAATACTTGAATTGAACCCATTTTATAAGCCTCCCTGGAGCTTAGATAGACCAGGTAAACTGGTGAAAGTCATTTGGCTAGTGGATTCAAGAATGAAGGGGACCAGAATATGCCACCTCGAAAAATGGCAGTTTGGAATAAGGACTATTTTGAGTTGAAGGCAATTAAGAAACAGCAGATGCAAGGGGGGAAAGCTCTCTGCCCTCCTCCTATCTGGCTAAAAGCAAGATATTAATTTCCATTTGTAAAGATACCTCCCTCTTCCATAGAAAGAGGAGGAGGACAGCTCTTAGACTCCTCACCAGAGGTAATTCTAGATCCTTATCAGCCAAGAGACAACATCAAGAGGAATCTATGTAAGAAATCTTACTAAAGTAACCCTCATCTTTTATTAGTTTCCTCCCATATAGTTACAGTATGCCACCTCTAAAAGCTTAAACTCCTTTTCTTTTGTCTTGTTATTTCTCTGCAAATGCATTGTTCTTTGTTAAGATACTATATAAATTCCAAATTCTAATCATCCCTTTGAGTTAGCCACCCCTTTGAGTTTCTCCAGTGTATATACACACTGCATGATGCATTAACAAACTCTTGTTAAACTGTCTTTTGTCAATTTGATGTTTAGGGCTCCAGCCACAGACCCTAGGAGGATAAGTTCCTCTCCTACAGAAGTGGATCCAGATCTGCTGACTGCTAGGCTAGACCTCATATGCCTCATAAGAGATGCTTAGGAAATGGAGAATGAATGAATAAATGGTCCTGTATTCATTTACTCAGGCTGCCATAACAAGATACCATAGACTGGGTGGTTTAAACAACAGAAATTAATTTTCCCACAGTTCTGGAAGCTGGGAAGTGCAAGATCAAGGAACTGGCTGATTTGGTTCCCGATGAGAGGTCTCTACCTGGCTTGTAGATGGTTTCCTTCTTGCTGTGCCCTCACATGGTGGAAAGAAAGTACTCTGGTGTCTTGTCCTCTTCTTATAAGGACAGCAGCCCTTTTGGATTAGGGCCCACCCTTATGACCTCACTGCACTTCAGTTACTTCACAAAGGCTCTATCTACAAATACAGTCACACCAAGGGTTAAGGCCTTAACATATGAATTTGAGGTGGTGGGGGGGACAAAATTTAGTACATAGTAGATCCTTTTCCTTTTCCCTGGGCAAAGGAACTAATAAAGACAATATAATAGTAAAAGTGACGGTCAATCTATGTGCATTGAGAATGGTCGTTGGGTCCTTTCCTTGGTTGGTCATGGGAAACCACCAAAGGGGAGAAAACCACCAGCCTGTTTCTGTGAGTACTGATGGCGTTGAGATTTCTGGATATAGTGAGGCATTGGCAGTGGCCACGACAGGCTCTCAGATGAGAGGAAACCCAGAAGAGAGGTGAGTTGCTGTGGAAAATAGAATGGCCACAGACTAATATTTGAGCAATTATGCTAGTTGTACCCATCTGTCTGTACACTTTCAACATAAGCAGATCTGTCCACAGCTCTGCTTTTCCCAGCAGTGGAACATGTCTTAGGCCTGAGGGCGTCACCTGCCAGAATTCTGTGAGTGTCTTGCCTGAATATCCTGCCAGAATCCAGTGTCTTTGCTCTTTGCACACAGGGCATGCTGCAAGGAGGTTGAGATTCTCTGATGTAGGTGCCTTGCTAAAACTAGACTTTGGATTTGGAATCATAATTCCCTTTCTGCTTTTATCTAAAATTATACATGGATCTTGCTGGGAGAGATAATTGGCTATAAAAGTCAGTCAAAAACATTTGTACAATAACCAATCTTTTAAAGGCTCATAATACTTTTAAAAGGTAATTCCTGCAGAAATACTAATTACTTGGAACATTTCACTGCAGAGCATCTGGTGTTTGCTGGAATAACTACAGGTCCAGAGGCAGCGATGATGGATGGAGCCACCAGACAGAAAGGATGCTCCCAACCCCAAATTCCAGAGCAAGGGACTGGTCCCAGTCACTCAGAACTCATTTGCTGGCACACTGTAGAAGCTTCCAGCATTCATGAACCCGCAGGTGAATCACAGCTGATAACCTGAAGGGGTGCAGGTGGGTTTCAGCCAGAGAATAGAAGCAAGAGTCCAAAAGAGGCTGCAAACAGGAATTAGCATCTTCATCGAACCAGCAAAGAGGAAAGGGGGAAGCCCGAATGATGAACTGGGAAACCAACCTGATGCCCTACAAATTCTTAGTGCTGCCATAGGGTGGATACTCCTGCTCACCTCTCCAGCCTCCTCTCCCACCACTGAATTTTAAGCTCCCATGACTAAACGACTTGTGATTCCATCCCACACCAAGCTGTGCCTGGCTTCTGTGTTTGTTCAAGCTGTTCCCACCACCTGGAAGGCCTTCCTTCTCCCACTTCTCTTCAGCTGGCTGACTCCCACCTACCCCAGAAGACACAGCACAGGTGGTCCCTCCTCTAGGAAACCTTCCCTGACCCCCAGCCCATGCTTGGTCTCCACTGCCTTATTTCCCGAGCACAGAACTCCTACCAAATTATCCACCTTGCATTACAGTTGTCTGTGGGTGGATGTCCTGTGAATGGATGTTCAAGCAAACCAGAGAGTCCTCATCTTTGTATCCCAATGCCTGGCACATATTCAACATCAATGTAAGTTGGTTGGGTTAATGTTGATGGAGGGAACAATGTGGGCAAAAACATGGCTGCAAGAGCAATCTCTCCAAATGAGACGCAGCAAGTCTAAAAGTCACAATCAATTCTGGCCTAAGGATAGAGGGTCAGGCCAGAAGTATCTGCTGTGGTTATTCTTCTAAATAAAGAAGAGAAAGTCACCAAATAGTAATAACAATATAATAAAAGCCCCTTTCTCTCCTTATATCCTCAGGCAAATAGAAGCCCTAGAGCTATAAGGGACTTTTACATGGATCTCACTCAGGCTGTATTATTCAATTAGTGGGGTCAGTGGGTGGGGCCCAGGGAGCTTAAGGGACTTGCCCTAGTCCCAAAGAAAGTCAGTGATGTCAGGAAGGAAAAACTCTCTTTTTTCTCTACTCATCTAATTTACAGGGCCACAGCCAATGAACTTGAGACTGATAAAATATAGATTAACAAGAGAAAAACTAGCAGTTTATTAACACATACAGCACACCCTAGTGATGAGTGACTCAAAGGGGTGGTTAGAACTTGGGCTTAAATAGCATCCTAACAAAAGAACAATAAATTTGTAGTGAAGTAATAGAGACAAAGGATTTTGAGTTTCTAGGTGTGGCAAGTCTGGGGAAGGTAAATATATGGGGTAACTAATGAATGATGAGGGCTAGTTAATAATATAAATATATATTAATTCCTCTGGTTCCATCTCTAGGCTGATGAGAGTCTAGAATCAACTCAATGATTAACTTCAATTCTTCCTGGTTGACAGGGGAGGGGAGACACCTTTACAAATTTATGTTCTGCTTTTAGACAAATAGTGGGAGGGCAGAGAGTTTTTCTTATATCTGTTTCTTCTCAATTTCCTTAAGCTAAAAAAAAATCCCTATGTCAAAGTGGCATATTTTGGGGTGGCATATTCTGCTACCTTTCAGTGGCAATGCTGGTTCTACATTGCAAGTCTCATGATTCCCCATCCCTAGACTGTGGCCCTGTATCATTGATCACAGGGAGCATGAATGGAGTAACTACTTCCTGTGGACAGGAGTCCTCCATCGTGTGAATGAGTACAAGAGAGGAGCTGAAAACTCCTGTCAAGAGAGGTGGGAGGAATGACAGCCTGAGGAGTGGCCACTTCTCAGGAACTGTGTGGGAAGGCAAAGGATAGAGTAAATCAGCACTGTCCAAGTGTGTACTTTTAAATTTTCTAGTAGATGCATTTTAAAAGTAAAAAGATACAGAGGAATTTATTTTTAATCATCTAGTCCACTCATTATATCAAAATACCATTTCAACATGTGACTGGTATAAAAATAATTGGTGTTTTACATACCTTTTTTGCTAATATGTCTATGAATTGGATGTGCATTTTACATGTCAAGCCCATCTCAGTTTGGATCAGCCATATTTCAAGCATTCAGTAGCTACACGGGGTGGGGGGCTTCTATATTGAACAGCATAGGAATAGCAATAGGCCACCCACTGTCCCACTCAGTAGTATCAATACTACTGGTCTGATGCAGTGTCTGAAATCCCACCATGACCCTTCTGTGGATGGAAACATTATCTTCAGAAGTATTATCTTCAGAAGGTAATGTGTTGTCTAGAGTGTTAAAACACTGAGCCAGTAGACTATGCCATTAACATACCATCCACTTGGACGCATGATGACTTGGATGCATAATGACTTGGATGCAGAGTAGGACTGCTATGACTTTTTCCTCTCTGCCATCAGTGATCTAGGAAGGACTAGCTCCTTAAATTAAATGATTTTTTTTTTTTTTAATTTTCTAAGCCCTGTTGGCTGCTTTGAAAACACTATGCTTCTGGTACCATAAAATTTTCTCCTGCTCTCTGAAGGATCTCACTTGAGCAGTCTTGGACTTTAGCCTAGGCCTCTGCAAAATTACGATGCCACAAACTCCACCTTCCTTTCTGGGCTCTTCCTCTGCTTGCTCCCCAGCATTTATCCCATCACCAGCATCTTGGGGGCCCATTCCTGTAGGGTTTGCCAGTAAATTCCTTCAACGGGGTGTTTAACTGAGCTGCCTGAGCAGGATAAACTGGGCGCGGAGATCATAGTTCAAGATGAAGATTAGAAAATTCCTCTTGAAAAGGCTCAGCTGTTAAAAGCAAATTCATTTCCTATTAATATCTCTCTATCCCAGGAAGCAGGTTATCCAAGTGGTAAGAATGTACGTTGTTTCCATGGGATACAGGAAAAGCTGTCTTTGCACTGAATGAGTGGTAAATGCCGCTTGCAGACATTTTAATTTTCTTGAATTAGCCCTTACATTAAAAAATAAAAATAAAAAAAGATTCTGCAGAGCCAGCAGTTGTCAAGTTCTTGGGAGGATCAGTAAAATTTTCAAATAAAACAAAAGAAATAAACAAAACTTTAGGTGACCAAGGGCATGCTAAGTGAAATGTTCCAAAACTTGGAAATAGGAAAAAGGGATTATTACTATCTTTTAGGATCGTGCTAAGCTAATATAGAATACACACTATTTTTGTATCTAAATTAGCAAACTTTGGCAAAGTTTTTTAGCCACTATACTGAATTCACTCTCTCTGATTCTCTTTGAACTGGCCTTACCATCTTACTAATTGTCTCATAATGAGTTAAATAAATATTGGACGTGTGCTCATTTTTTTTATTTGCTTAAGTTTCATGTTTTTAACTTATTGACGGTTATACTTTCTCACTACAGTTGGCAAATTTTATGTTGAATAAAAACATAAAAAGAAAATTTATGCTGTCTACTATGTCTATAAAAGTAAAAACATTTAATACCAAAAAGTAGGAAAGCTGTAATGGGGCGGGGGGAAGGACAATGTTTAAGTGGGTAGCATCAAGGCTGTCAGTTTCTTTAAGGGTAGCAATGAATGCAGTAAAATTTTTAGGAACTTACTTTTTTAAAGATAGCTTTGGACCATAATCAAAACAGCCTGGTATTGGCAGAAAAACACACACGAACCAGTGGAACAGAATTGAGAGTCCAGAAGTAAACCCACATTTATATAGGCAAATAATTTTTGACAAAAAAGCCCGAATCATACAGTGAAGAAAGGAGAGCCTCTTCAATAAATGATGCTGGGAAAACTGGAAAGCCACCTGCAAAAGAATGAAATTAGACTGTTGTCTATCACCACACACCAAAATTAACTCAAAATGGATTAAGGACCTGAATATAAGACCTGAAACAATAAAATGCACAGAAGAAAACTTAAGAACTAAACTCAAGGACCTTGGACTTAAAGAGGATTTATGAATTTGACCTCAAAGGCAAGGGCAGTAAAAGCGAAAATAAATTAATGGGGCTATATTAAACTAAAAGGCTTCTGCACAACAAAAGAAACCATCATCGAGGTAAAGAGACAACCATCCAAATGGGAAAATATATTTGCAAGCAATTCCCCCGATAAGGGCATAATATCCAAAATATACAAAGAACTCATATGACTCAATAACAACAACAAAAAAATAAAATGATCAAAAAATGGGCAGAGGACCTGAACAGACATTTCTCTCCAGAGGACATACAGATGGCCAACAAATACATGAAAAGATGCTCAACATCACTAGCTATGAGGAAAATGCAAATCAAAACCACAATGAGATACCATCTCACACCTGTTATAAAATAGCTACAATCAACAGGACAAGTAATAATAAATGTTGGAGAGGATGCGGAGAAAAAGGAACCCTCATACACTGCTGGTGGGACCGCAAACTGGTACAGCCACTATGGGAAACAGTAGGGAGGTTCTTCAAAAGACAGAATTGATCTACCATAAGACCCAGCAATCCTTTTACTGGATATTTACCCCAAAGACTTGAAAACTCAGATCCAAAAAGATATTTGCACACTGATGTTCATAGTAGCATTATTCCCAATGGCCAGGACATGGAAGCACCCGAAGTGTCCTACGATAGATGATTGGCTGAAGAAGTTGTGATACATTTATACAATGGAATCTTACTCAGCCATAAGAAGAGATGAAATACTGCGATTTGAGACATGGATTGGCCTCAAGATAATCATGCTAAGCGAAATAAGCCAGACAGAAAAAGTTGAAAATCACATGATATCACTTATATGTGGGATATAAACCTAAAAGCAACAAATGAACAGGACAAACAGAGACTCATGGACATGGACAATAGACTAGTGGTTACCGGAGGGGAGAGGGTAGGGAGAGAAGGGAGGTAGATGGGGCAAAGGGGGTCAAATATGTGGTGATAGAAAGAAATCTAACTTTAGGAGGTGAACACACAGTGCAAATATATATAGGCCTTACTGTTAAAGTATACAACTGAAACTTATTGGATTTCATTAACCAATGTCACCATAAAAAATTAATTAATAAAAAAATAAAGATGGCTATGTTGAGGTATAAATGACTTAAAATAAACTGAATATATTTAGTGTTCAGACTGATAACTTTCACACGTACGTTCCCCCGAAGCCAGAGATGGGGTTCAGGACACTTGAACCCAGAATACAGCACCTTAGCATACTGAACATGTTAAGCTGGAGTTTGTGAAAATGGCACAACCTTTTCCCTGAAGCAAGTCACAAGACCCTTATGTGAGGGTTTCCTCTACATGCTAAAGGAAAGAAACATCCTTATCGCTGAAGACAAAGAGACGTAGAGAAGAATCCTAACTAACGCCTTGCTCAGTTTCCCCCAATTTTCTATACTTATCTCATACTTCTAACCTATCCTATTTCTTTGAGAGTGGTGAGCAAATGCAGAAAAATCTTAACTGTTCACTCTTTATCAAACCTAACTTAAAAATACTCAGGTCTGTTTTTCACGGGGTGGGGATGGGTCTTCATTTTTTTTATGACGGTTCCTGTGTCACATAAAACTTATATTAAATAAATTTGTATGCTTTTCTCCAGTTAATCTCTTTGTCAGTTAAATTTTCAGACCCAGCTAGGCACACTAAGAGTATTTGAGGAAAACTGTTTCTTCTCCTACACTATCATCATAATCAAATAATGAAAATATACATCACCCCATAAATTTCCTTATAATACAATAGAACACCCCCAAAGAGAAGAGTCATTTGTTTTGGGGGGATGCCACAGAAGGTGGATGCTGAGAGACAGTCAGGGAGAGAATCCAGGAATGGACTGGGTACAAGTTAGAAATATCTGAGCATTCATTAGTGAGTGCCTACTGTTTACCAGGCCCTAAGCAAAATCTAGGGCGGATGCTGTGCCCCTGAATGCACAGAATGCAGGCCAGGGCTCAGGACTCACCCAGCAAGAGGCCAGCCCTTTTGCCTCCCATCTACGCCCCCTCCTCCTTCTGAAGTCTGAGGGGGTCAGATGTGGGGTACCTGGGACCTTTTGGATACCCGTGGTGCTGAAGGAAGAAACCTCTACTGGAATCACTCTTTTCTAATCAAGAGGCCACTTTAATTTCAGAAACAAGATGGAAACAGTATGCTTGTGTGGAAAAGCTGCCCGCAGGGACAGCTTCTGCACTCCTGAGCAAGTTTGTTCTAATAAAAATAGAGGCAGCAGTTATTGGACGCATTAATTTTTCTAACAAATTCTCTTTGCTCGCAGACCTGGGATGCCCCAGAGGCCAGCATGCCAGTGCTGCCATGGATGCTGGGGAGAGCCAGCTGTGTGGGCAAACCTGGGAGAAGTGAAGAGGGTGGCCAGGATCCTGCAGGGCAGAACAGAGAGCCCAGTGAACTTTCCTGAATGGTGCAAGGAAGGGAAGGCGAGAGAGGGCAGAATGTGGAAGTGATTTCTGCATAGTGATCTTCCCGATGGAAGTTGGTGATGCATATCTTGCTGCACTGATATTACCTTCCTTATGAGAGGCCAAAGAAAAGTGTTTCAGTTTCTCCTTCCAGAGCACACAAAGGTCTGCAGAGAGGACTGTTGTATCCAGCCCTACCACCAGATAGACTTCAAGTGAGGAGGGTCACCTGTGGGTGACAATAATAGGGCTATGGGGAATGGAGGTGGGAAGGAGTGCTGAGCATCCTGGGGGCCAGAGATAGGCCTATAATAACTAGGTAATGTGAAGGAGGTGGGCAGGCCTGAAAGCTGGAATTTCAGGGAATCCATATGCACTTGGTGTTTAAAAAATAGACAAACTCACAGTAGTCTCCCCGCTTCTCTGAAGGGGACATGTTCCAACACCTCCAGTGGGTGCCTGAAACCAAAGATAGTACCAAACTCTATATATACTATTTTCTTCTATACACAGATACATGTCAGGGCTTCTCTTTGGCATATCGGAATTGCCAGCATCACTACTCTTGCACGCTGGGGCCATTATTAAGTAAAATAAGGGTACGTGAACACAAGCAGTGCGATACCCTGAGAGCTGTGATCCGATAACCGAGATGGTTACTAAGGTACTACCGGGCGGGGAGAGTACACAGTGTGGAGATGCTAGGCAAAGGGATGGTCCACATCCTGGGCAGGATGGGGTAGGATGGAGCAAGATTTCATAAGGCTACTCCAAACGGTACACAATTTAAAACTTACAAATTATTTATTTGTGGAAATTTTCCATGTAATATTTTTGGACTGTAGAGAACTGAAACTCTGCAGTTTCAGGGGGGATTACTGTGTATGTGTGTGTGTATGTGCGTGTATACATGTGTATATTGAGTGTGTACATGTGTATGTGTGTGGTCGTGTGTGGACGTGTGTGTGTTTTAAATTTGTATAAGGCCAAGATATCTGTGAAAGGATTTAGACTATCTAGATTGAAATTATTTTTTTCTCAACTCCCCTAATCTGCGTAAAAGCAGAGCCTCCCAAAAGAATTCAATTGTTATAAATCCCCTCCTCCAAGAGTTTTGCAATCAGGGATAAGAAATCACCTAGACAGACATTGTCACGAAGCTTTCATATCTCCTGTGTATACTTTTGAGGGCCTATTTATCCTTCCTAACAGTCATTTGTTTTCCCATAAGCCCCCTTTTCTCATCCCCTTCCCTAGTAAGGTAGTATATAAGCCCCAAATTCTCACCACATCTTTGAGTTACATTTTTTGACAAATTCCCATGTATATAAATAAAAGGGTCTTTTTCTCCCCTAATATGCCATTTACCAATTTATTTCACAGGCCCCCAAAGAATGAGCCTAAGAGTGTAGAGGAAAAGTTTTTCCTTCCTGACCATTGCATGTTCTTTTAAAAATTACTTTTTACAAAAATATACCATTGTTTGGCTTTGCTATTTACTATTAATTAAGGGCTCATATTCTGTGAAATTCTATGTTAACCTGAAGATTTATGTCAACTAGAAATGCATATGATTTATGTATAGGAAAAAAGAGAATTCCAAAGGTTATCATTTATTACCCCATAGGACATTAGCCAATTTTTATATATAACTCAACAAACTTATTCTAACATTTCTTTAAAAGTTACTTATAAATACCCAACTTTAGATTCACACGCCATTGTAAGAAATAATAGTGATTCCACATAATCTTTAGTTTCCCCCAATAGTAGCACCTCACAAAATGATAGAGCCCCAGTCATGAGGATATTGACATGGGGACAGTCATGATGCAGAACAAAGCTATCACCACAAAAGTCCCTCACGTTGCCTGTTTATAGCCACATTCACCTCTTTTCCCCTTTCTACCTGCCTTGCCCATTAGAATGTTCTTTTTATCAGCCTTACCATCTCACTTCTTTCTCATTAAAAATTTGAATAAAATCTTGAGCATATATCCATTTTATATTAGCATGAATCTTGTTTTTAAATCTTTAACTCTTGTTTTGACACTAGAAAGACTCAAAGTTTTCAGGCTGGGAGTTAAACGCCTTGGGCATTTCCCCTCTTCAGTGCCCCCCATCCTCCCTAAGCACAGCTGAATCTACCCATCACTGGCCTGCGATCTCCAGTCCAGCTCCTTCCAGGAAATCAATTTAGTCTGACCTCCCCAGCCCAGTGGCCACAGCTTTGAGACTCCCTACAGTTCCGAAGGCACTCATCACAGTTCCGACAACTCATCTCCTGTCAACAAACAAATTTACAGAGCAAGATCCTCTTCTGTAACTTATCACATGCCCTCTTTTACTGCAGTTCTTCAGGGGCTAATTTCCTGTCCATCTCTGCTCCCCTCCAGTACCAAGGCCTTGCCTATACAGGGCTTAACATAAAAGGAGTTCTAGTTAGTAGAATTTCTGGGCAGGGAGGTGGAAAAATTTCATATGCAAGGTTCCCAGTGTCCTCAAAGTACACATGGGAGACTGCCAGCCTGGAGCTGGCAGAGAACCTGTCCCTAATCCAGATCACTGGCTCTGGAAAGAGAATCTGCCTGTGGATACAGGGGTCCCCAAGCAGAAGGTGGGTTTACTTCTCTCAGGTAGCTGCTCCCGCTCACAGCCCATGTTAAGTCACATACAATGTGAGGTCACTGGTAAGCAGAGAAATGATGGGGGAGCTGAGAGCTGAAGGATCGTACAGGCTCTCCAAGTCCACACTGCTCCCTGGGAGACTGCAGGGGGACAGCCTTGGTTCCTAACCTCCCTGTTCCAGTCCCCAGGGTTTTCTGGCGACATGTTTTCCAGTCCCAAGATGCCTGTGAGATTGACAGCTCCATGCATTTACCTTTCAAGTGGGTTTCTGCCTTCTGAAACCAAACAAATCTTAAACTCCTCAACCTATGTGGTGTCTATGAGAACTTCCCTAACTGTTCCGAACTCACAGAACTAAGGTGACTAGATTGTCTGGGGTGGCTGGAATGGCAGATTTTGGTCCAGAACGATCATTCCATGCCTGTTTATTTGCGACTCTGACTGCACCTGAAGAAGCTCCACTTGGAATTCTGAACAAGATGGAGAGAGAAAAAGCAATAGACAGAGGCAACACCCCGAAGATGGTCAGGAAGGGAAAAGGGAGAATTCGTTCTGAGACTGTTTAAAATTAATTGTGATTTTCAAGAGATGCTGAACTCACGGCTGTGGTGAATAGAGACTGTCCCTCAAATGTCCAATTTTAGACTCTTTTGAAACTGTTTTAATCTGTTTTATGAGTGTGAAGTATGAATACAATTCTATCTCTTTGGTCTCTTTTTCAAATCAATCTTCCCAGCTCTCACTTGTCCTTATTAGCAGAAAATCCATTATCTTCTTCTAGTGTCTTCTCTGTCTTGAATTATTTCAAATGTTACTTGGTGTTGCTGTCAAAGGCAGTCCTGCCCAGACCAGCAGGGCTTGCCTGCTGCCGTTGGCCCACACCTCACAACACCCCACACCCAGCTTCCCAGGTCAAGTTCTGCCCATTATAGAATCTCTAGAATGAATCTCTTCATTTTTCCTAAAATGCATTGTTATACAAGCCTGTCTGGGTCCAGAGGGTCTTTCAGCCTCAGTCCCTCTGGCCCTGTTTGACCCTCACAGAGGCTTTGGTGTCCTTCGCAGCCAGCAGCCCTTAATCTTTATTTGCTTTAGTCAGAGAAGGGAAATTCAGAAACAATTTCAAATGATTTCACTTTAAAATTATCTATCTATATCTATCTATCTATCTATCTATCTATCTATCTATCTATCTATCTACACAGAGCAGAAAAGTAAAGTTTTAATAGAAGAAAAAGTATACTTCCAGATGTAGAAGCGGGCCTGTGCAAGAGAAGCGTGGCTCAAAAGGTCACTTTCAAATTATCTTTAGGCCCAAACTGTGATCTCTTTACTCTTGTACTCCATAACAGCAAATGCTTTCAGCATTATCTTCAAAATATATGCAGAATCCATCACTTTTCACTGTCACCTCTCTTATCCTGACCCAAGCCCCACCATCTCTCGATGGCCTCGGAACTGGCTTTCTGGCACTGCTTTGTCCTGCTGCAGTTTGCTCACAACATGGCAGTTAAACTTAGCATTTTAAAAGTAAGTCACAGAATAACCAAATCTATTGGGTGAATCTTGTTTGGATCCCAATTAAAACATCAGATGTTAAACATATGTTTCAGACAATCTGGGAAATTTTATTACAGGCTGGATATTAAATGATACCAAAGAATCACTGTCATCTTTGATACAGATGAAATAATGGTATTGTGGTTATGTAAAAAAATGACCACTTTTTTTTTTGAGATGCACATTGAAGTATGTAGGAGTAAAAGAACATGATGTCTGAAATATCCTTCAAAATACTTCAAAATATCCTTCAAAAAGAGACCAGTGAAGAAACTGATGATATTTTGTTAGCTGTTGAATCGGGGTAATAGCTCATGAGAGTTCATTTTACTATTTACTTTCAAGTAGTTTGAAATCTTAATAAAAATTTGAAATGATTATAAGCGTAAGTTAGATTAACTTACTTTTCTGCTTGAACTTCTGATAAGTACTGACTGAACATGCTCCTCCCAAATATAGCACCTTGGTACATTAAATATTTTAAGCTAAAGGAATTTGAGAAAAAGAACTGATTCATTCCTCCACTCTCTTCCCCTGAAGCAGGTTATAAGACCCTCATGTGAGAGGTGCCTCCTTACACCTGAAGGAAAGGAGCATCTATCTGCAAGACAGAGGGATACCCAGAAAGGTCCTAACAAACAGGCCTTGCTAAGTTTCCCCCAACTATTAACCTTAGCTCATACCTCCTTTGTCCTATCACATCTTTAGATGACTTTCCACTCCTCATCAAACCTAGCAGAAAAACACGGAGGTTCAACTACTACTTTGGGTCTTCATTTCCTTATGAAGGCTCCTGTGTCATATAAACTTACATTAAATAAACTCGTAACTTCTGTGTGTCTTACTCTCTTCTGTTACAGAGGCCCCAGCTGAGAACTTAGAAGGATAGAGTAAAGAGATGTTTTTCCTCCCCTATAGTATGAAGAGAAAGCTTCCCTTCCTTTCCCGTCCTTCCTTTTCCCTTTCCCTTTCCCCATCCTTCTTCCCAGTCCCTGTGAGTAGATAAGCCTGTCCTGACTCTGGGCCTCTGCGCATGCTCTTCCTTCTACCTGAAACTTTTCCCCATTTCCTGTGACTTGCTCTTTCACTTCCCTCAGGTCTCTGCTCAAAGTCACCTGAACAGTAAGATTTTCCCTGACCACTGCAAATAAAACAACTGCCCTCTCTCATTCTCTTTACTCTGACTCATTTTCCTCCATCGTACTTAATGCCACAGAACATTTTACCTACTCCTTTTTTAAAAAATTGTCTTTCCAACCTCACCAGAAAATAAGCTCCAGTAAGGTAAGGTATACATTTTTCACTGCTGTATCCCACAGTGACATTAGAGCCTAGTATAGGGCAGGTACAATAAACATGCCTGAATGAATGAATGAATGAATGAGTAGAAACACAGCTGTGCACACATGAGTACAGAGCTGGGGCCTGGGGGGCTACACCAGGACTACATCATGCCTAAAGCCTGTCCTGTCCACACCCATGTTGGGTATAGTTCCTGGTCCAGCCTCCCCATTTCCTTCTGGGATCCCCTGTGTTGTCTTCTAATCTCAATCAGGTACCCTCAAAAGGAAAGGAGTCAGAATCTTTACTCTGCTCCCCAAGAGGCTCCTGTAATGGTGACCTTAGAATTTGTTGTCCAAATGAGCACACGAGTGGAAAGGAGACATTATCCATCTATCATTAGCACAGCAGCACAAACTGGATGGTCCAGGCCAAACCCAGAAGTACAGCCACCCTACCCAGACTCCCCATACAAACAGGCTCACTCCATACCCATCAGCAGTCAAGCTTAGAACACCTAAGCACAGGAGTAAGAGCCAACTCGGTCTAACAAAAAAAAAAAAGACAAAAATCAAAACATACTGGTTTACATCTCATCTAGAACAAAGAGCACCTACTAGCTACCTACACAGCGGAGGGAACAGCAGAGCTCTGTATGGGGTGACCAAGGGACTTCCACTGTGACACTGACAGGGGAGCACTGGGCAGCTTTCCCATGGAGGCTTTCTAGCTAATGAGATTTTTAAAAAAAAATTTTAAATGTCCTCACCAGATATAGCTAAATCGAATTGACCTCTGATGCTAAACTATAAATATTTGCTGCATAGAGCAGAGATATACAAATTTTTATAGAGATATACAAATTTCCTAAAATGCCCTCATTGAAAGAATTAACATATCTAAAGAAGGACTCCAGATCAGAAGGACTGTGTGTGGAGTAAGAACCACAAAAGCCGTCAGTGACAGCTTGTTTCCTGCAGGTGTATCCCCGGAGCTGAGGCCCTCGGACTTCCCTGGGCTTCACAGGAATCATCTGGAGACTTGGTTAAACCTGCAGTCACCTGAGTCCAATGCCAGAGATGATGAATTCTTAGGTTTGGAGTGCTATCCCCAAATCCACATTTGTAACTGACACACCTCCAGATGATTGTGGTCCTGGAATGGTTGTGCATTGCACAACTTTGGTAGGGGTTTGGGGGGTGGGGCTTTTTTAACATAGTCAACATACATAATGGCCTTCTATTGGGCTACTTGCTGGTCTCAGCCATTAGAATCATCAAACACTGTCTACCTACTCAGAGTCCAATACTCACAAAGCAACCTCTGGTGACCGCTTGGCTTTCCTGTGCTGGCCTTATCCATCAGTCTCTGTGGGCTTGGCTACTATCAGATGCTCTGTAGAAATCAATCGCCACTGGGTGCACAAGCAAATGCATTTCTGAGCCAGCTGGGAACGTGATGCACTCACGAAGGTCTTGCCTCCCTTTGTGCTTTCCCTGGGCAACTTCTCTTGGTTGGAATTGCTTGCCTTTTTCAATTCTCCACAGCCTTAAAGGTTCCTGGAGGAAAACCCCGATGCTGTTACATAAGGTATCGGCCAGTAAGTCAGCCAGTGAGTCCTCACTGTCAGGGATGAAACACTTTTCCTCTACCCGCTTATATAGATGGGGCCTTTAGGAGACTAGACGGGAGCTGTGATAGTTTTAGGACAGTATCTCTTTAGGCAGTTTCTTATCTGGGTGCTGACTTTTGCTGACTTCTTGTCATTCGTAATAAAAGACCATCTTTTCTGTTGTGAAGCTCCTGGGGGGCGGATTTTTGACAATGGAATTCTTTAGGGAAACTGCTTTTAGGAAGGTAAAGAAAGGTCAGGCAAAGCTTTTTCTTGCAGCTGTTAATTCTCAAATGTCTTCAGCTCAAGATAATCCTCACTGTTGTGAAGGGTAGCAGATCACACCACCCCAAAATATGCCATTTGGGGATATTGATTATTTTGAGCGATAGACACTTGAAAATCAGCAAAGACAGGAAGAGGCATTCTCTTGATTCCCTTAGATCTGTAAAGACAGATCCTCCAGGAGGAACTCAATTGTCAGATCTCCTCCCCAGGAGTTTCATCAAGCAGGTAAGACTGACCCTCATCACAGGAGAGGAGACTAGAAGTTCACACTCAGACAGACTTTGTCACAAACTATCATACTTCCCATCTATTTTTCTAAGAGTCCATCCATCTCCCCCTAAAAATCACTTACTCTTCCCTAAGAGGCCTAGTAAGATGACATTCAAGCCCAAATTCTAAGCCACCTCAGGGAGTTACTCATTTTTCCCTGGCTATCTCCTATGTACACACGAGGTAAACATATTAATAAACTTCTGTTTGTTTCTCTCTTTTTAATCTGTCCTTTATTAGAGAAGTCTCAGCCAAGAATTTGAGGGTAGAGGGACACTCATTTTCTTTCTGTACAGTGGCATATTCTGGACCCCTTCATCATCATGCTGAGTCTGGCACTGAGCCTGGAATGAAGGAGTGGGGATAGGTGGTACAGAGGATGGAGAGGACATCTCAGCCCGGCAGGAGTCCCTGCTCCAGTGGGGAAGACACTGAATCCATGTAACAAATGTACAGTAACAGGCTAACACTGCTTGGGTGTTTATTGCATCTCAGAGACATTAAATGCTCTAAGTGAACTTTTCATTTGATTTTCAGAACATTGTTTTTCAGGTAAAAAAAATGAGGCTCTAAGAGGTCAAGTAATGTGCCCAAAGTCACGCAGTAAGTAAGGAAGGGACAGGGACTTGAGGAAAGCCAAGCATCCTTACTCCCTCTCATTGAAGGAAAAAGTCTCAAGCCTGCTTTGCTCCTCTTCCTATAAAAACAACACTCTGGGTAACCCAAAGGTGTGCTAGGATTGCCACATCTTTTTGGATTTAAATAGTTATAAAATTAAGAAACCTGAGCCCCTCTCCCTACCCTTTAACTGCACACACACCTACTTTTCCCACTATGAGTATCAGGGGCTACGAAGAACCCACTGGAATTTCTAGGAATGAGTCGCCCCAGGTCAGGACTCACCCTGAGACACTACAGAAGGTTGGAGGACCTGACGACACCCTGAATGTTCAAAGAGTTGCAGTACAAGAAGCATTTCTTAAACACAAGTCACTGGCTCTCAAGCTGGGCCCTGGGCAAGAGTTGGGGTGGGGCTGTGGTGAGGGTGGGTAATGTGGGTAAGCTGGGCCACTTACAATATTTCAAAAAGCCTAAGTGAAAGCTTAAAATTCCCTGAGACAAGGCTTCACTGCTAACTAAAGCCCCAGTTTCTTTATTTTCAGTTGGAATGACATCATCTGTGTGACAATCTTGCTTTTATCATACTCACCAGAATCTCTGATCAGTGACTAGAATGACTTCTGAGTAATTGAAACCTGGAAGCAAATTGAGTATTAGAAAAAAAATCCAATTTGCCTTCTAGAGCTGTCCTTGGTAGAGGAAAGGCTGGGAACGACACTCGTCTTGGGAATCACAGATTTCTGGGTGGAGGGCAGCATCCCCCATTCCCTCCTCCTTCCTTCCTCTCTGCCTTCCACCATCTCCCTACGGAACAGAACCAGCGCCCAGGTGCCTTTGGCCAGTGTTCAAGGCACGTCAATCAACCTCAAGGAAAAAGTTCTTTGTTTTCAGTAACACTCTTGCAAAACCCCAGTGCGCTGCATGCAGAGTGTGGTCATGTAGTTCACATGAAAATGAGAACACTTTTGTTTTGCACTTCCAGGTACAGAAAATCCCCTGCAGCTGGCTTTGGGATCTGGGCATCTCGAGAGGGCTAAGATGTTCTCTGGACTCTAGGACTGAGTGTTCTGGTGGCTTATGGTCCTTCATCTCAGATCACTGACAACATGGAGATTTCTGGGAAGCAGGAAGAAGTAGGCATGAGACCCCCTTGGGCTGTTCTGTCACATATCCAGCCTGGCTCAGCTGCTGGAGGCCTTTGTGCTTGGTACTTGGCTCCTCTGGTGTACAGCAAAGGGAAGAAAAAGTCTGGGAGCTGTCTCAGAGGAAAGATGGGTTGGCTGTTCAGAAAGGGAGAGCTCAGCAGGCTAGGCCCTGGCAGGTGCTGAGGCAAGAGATGGGCTTCCTGTCCTGGTCAGCTCATTTGGTCTGGTCTGGGAGGTGAACTTTGGGGAAAACAAGAACACATTTAGAGAACCAGAGGGGCAGGTTGGTATTGGTGATTTAAGCATTTTAAGGAATGAGCTCTGCCTGCCTGTGTGGCAATAGGGAGTGGCATTGAATAATGTCTGGGGTTACACCAAGGCTCAGTTTTCCATCAGTGAAGACAGGCTTATTCCCCGGTGAATAAGGAAACGGGGCTTAAAGTATAAAATGATACATTTAAGTAAAACACAGGGGTATGCATTCTGCAGGGGCTATTCTAAACAGTGCAGATTCTCTTGGCTTAGAAGCACCAGGCCCAGTCTCACTGGGGTGATCGAAGTCTTCTGGGCCCCCTAGCCCTATACAGTCTCACCCCCGAGCCAGGTTACTCCTTATCCTACCTCAGACCAGAATGCTCACCATCTTGGCTTCTGATCCTCTAAATCATACCCATCCAGAAGCTAAATTTATGTGCCCCTTTCTCTAAAAAGCTCTTGACAGCAGACACTGTTGGTTGCCTGTCATATCAGCCAGATTAGGATCACTGAGACTAGCAACAACAAAATACTAATGGTTACAGCCAACTAAAAGTTTATTTCCCTCCCGCTCTCACTCAGGAGGTAGAGATGTGACAGTCTAGGGCCGACAGAGCACTCCACAGTGCCTGGGGCTCAGGGTCCTAGCTCTGATGTTTACCACCCTGAGAATACCTCACTGGTGGTTTTCATGTCCAGGCAAAGGCTAAAGGAACAGGACGTCAAGAAGGAGCAAAGAGTAAGTGCCAGCTGTCCTTTAAAGAAGGCTTTGGGAGCTGCCTTCAATGGTTCCGTCCACATCTCGTGGATCAGAACTTAGTCACGTGGTCTCTCCCAGCAGCAAGAGAGGCTGGCGAGTGCTGTCTCCATTTTTGGAGAGCTATGTGCCCAGCCCAAATCAGGGCTCTGCCACCT